>CM053606.1:116262138-116292533 GCA_028646535.1 Procyon lotor
AAGAAATTAAAAATAACACAAAGAAATGAAAAATATTCCATGCTCATGGATTGGAAGAACAAACATTGTTAACATGTCTATACTTCCCAAAGCAATCTACACATTTAATGCAATGCCTATCAAAATATCAACAGCATTTTTCAAAGAGCTAGAACAAACAATCCCAAAATTTGTATGGAACCACAAAAGATCCCAAATAGGCAAAGCAATCTTGAAAAATAAAAGAAAAGCTGGAGGTGCATGGGTGGCTCAGTTGGATAGTGTCCAACTCTTGGTTTCAACTCAGGTCATGATCTCAGGGTTGTGAGATCAAAGTCCTGTGTGTCAGGCTCTATGCTCAGTGCAGAGTCTGCTTGAAATGCTCTTCCTCTCTCCACTCCCTCAAACAAACAAACAAATAAATGAAATCTTTAAAAAAGAAAAAGAAGAAAAGCAAAGCTGGAGCATCACAATTCCGGATTTCAAGCTATATTACAAATCTGTAATCAACAAACCGGTATGGTACTGGCACAAATACAGACACATAAATCAATGGGACAGAGCAGAAAACCCAGAAATGGACCCTTAACTCTGTGGTCGAGTAAACTTCAACAAAGCAGGAAAGAATATCCAATGGAAAAAAAACAGTCTCTTCAATAAATGGTATTGAGAAACTGGACAGCAACTTGCAAAAGAATGAAATTGGACCACTTTCTTATAACATGCACAAAATAATTCAAAAAGGATGAAAGACCTAAATGTCAAACCAGAAACTATCAAAATCATAGAGAACACATGCAGCAACCTCTTTGACATTGGCCATAGCAACTTCTTACTAGACACATCATCAGAGGCAAGGGAAACAAAAATAAAAATGAACTATTGGGACTTCATCAAGATAAAAATCTTTTGCACGGTGAGGAAACAATCCATAAAACTAAAAAACAGCCTAATGAATGGGAGAAGATTTTTGAAAATGACATATCTGATAAAGGGTTAGTATCCAAAATCTATAAAGAACTTAACAAACTCAACACTCAAAAAAACAAATAATCCAACTAAAAACTGGGCAGAAAACATGAATAGACATTTTTCCAAAGAAGACATATAGATGGCTAACAGATACATGAAAAGATACTCAATATCACTCATCATCAGGGAAATACAAATCAAAACCATGATGAGATACCACCTTACACGTGTCAGAATGACTAAAATTAACAACACAAGAAACAAGTGTTGTAAAGGATGCGGGGGAAATGGAACCCTCTTGCACTGTTGGTAGGAATGCAAACTGGTACAGCCACTCTGGAAAACAGTTTGAAGTTTCCTCAAGAAGTTAAAAATAGAGCTACCATATAACCTAGAGATCATACTACTAGGTATTTACCCAAAGGATACAAAAATACAGATTCATAGGGATACATGTACCCTGATATTTATAGTAGCATTATCAACAATAACAAAACTGTGGAAAGAACCCAAATGTCCACTGAATGATGAATGGATTAAGACTATGTGGTGTATATATCTATAATGGAATATTACTCAGCCATCAAAAGGAATGAATTGTTGCCATTGGCAAAGACATGGATGGAACTAGAGTGTATTGTGCTAAGTCAAATAAGTCAGGCAGTGAAAGACAAATATCATATGATTTCGCTCACATGTGGAATTTAAGAAATGAAACAGATGAACATATGGGAAAGAGGGGGAAGAGAGAGGGAAACAAACCCTAAGAGACTCTTTACAATAGAGAGAAAACAGGGTTGATGGAGGGCGGGGATGTGGGATGGGCTACATTGGTGAGGGATATTAAGGAGAGCACTTTTCATGATGAGCACTGTTACATGTAATAGTAACTTCTACCCCGAAAAATATTACACTATATGTTAACAAAATAGAATTTAAGGGGCACCTAGGTGGCTCAGTGCATTAAAGCCTCTGCCTTCGGCTCAGGTCATGATCTCAGGGTCCTGGGATCGAGCCCCACATCGGGCTCTCTGCTCAGCAGGGAGCCTGCTTCCCCTCTCTCTGTGCCTGCCTCTCTGCCTACTCATGATCTATCTCTCTCTGTTGAATAAAGAAAATATTTTTTTAAAAAATAGAATTTAGATAAAAATTTTAAAAAGAAAAAAATTAAGTACCATAATCTTAAAAAAAGAAAACATACATGTATATAAAATGGAATATTATTCAGCAATATAAAAGAAGGAAATCCTGCCTTTTTCATCAATATAGATGGACACTGATAGTATTACGTGAAGTGAAATATGTCAGACAAAGAAAGACAAATACTGTATGATACCACTCTATGCAGGATCTAAAAAAAGCTGAAATCAGAAGGAAATAGAGTAGAACAATGGTTGCCAGGAGCTGAGGATGGGGAAAATGGGGAGGATTGGCCAAAGGGTATAAACTTCCATACATTAGAGGAGTAAGCTCCAGGAATCTAACATATATTAGAGGAGTAAGCTCTAGGAATCTAATTACAACATCATCACTATGAAGAACAGTACTGCACTATATACTTGAAAGTTTTTAAGAGAGTAGATCTTAAATGTTATCTCATGCACGTACAAAATGGTAATTATGTAAAGTGATGGAGGTGCTAACTAACCTTATTGGGGTAATCATTTTGTAACATATACAAGCATCAAATTATCACATTACAAACCTTAAACTTCCTTGTATTATGTATCTTCCTTGTGTCAATACTATTCAACAAAGGTGGGAGAAAAAATAAAGAAAATAAAGAAAGTCAATCATACATTTACCATAGGATCCAGCAATCCAAGTCCTGCGTATTTTCTTGAGAGAATGAAAACATAGATCCACACAAAAACTTCTACACAAATGTTTATAGTGGATTGCTTCAAAACAGCCAAAAACTAGAAAGAACCCAAACATCCATCAACAAGTAAATAAACAAAGCATGGTACAGCCATACAATGAGATTTTCAGCAATGAGATAATTGAGCAATAAATAGAACTAAGCTACTGATGATGAGCTAATACGGATGAACCTCAAAGACACTACGGTGAAGGAAACCAGGTACAAAAATCTACATACTATGTGATTTGATTTACATGACATTTTACCAAAGGCAGAACTATAAAAGTGAAAGCAAATAAACAGTTTTCAGAAGGTGGGGTTGGGAGAAGTAGATTGGCTTTTCCTGTTTTTGAACTTTAAATAAACAGAGTCACCTTTTTTAGGTCTAGTTCCCTTTGGTCAACATTACATTTGTGGCTTTCATCTACATTTTTGTGTATAGCAAAAGTTTGTTCATTCTCTTTGCTGTATAGTATTCACTTGCACGGCTCTGCCACAACTATCAAACTGACTGCTGATGTCACATTCACATTTTAAAATTATAACATAATAGCCTAATTAAGTAAAATTCTTTTAAAATTCTTGTCTTAGTTAACCTTACAAAAAAGAAATGGGATTTTCCTTACCATATCACTTCTTAAACACACATTGTAACTCAGTCTTAACCTATACAATGCATTGATCTTTTTTACGGGGAAAAAAAAAACCCATTTATGATTTGGTCAGTTCAGGTTCACCCCCAAGTATTAATGATCATATCTGGTTTGCCACTACCTATCCACTCCCAATTTTTGGTGGTATTTTTTTTCCCTGCGGAATTTCCATTTTTCTCAATTTTTAAATTTGGGACTAAAGATAATTTCACACTTCCTATGACAGTAAATAATTTCAGAATATTCGTCTTTGAATTTATGATAGCTTGGCATCCTCCTCAAATAACATCCAAATACTCCCTTAAAGAAAAAAGAGAGTGTTGGCTCTCAGCTCAAATACAATTTAGGTGGTAAGGGCTTCTGCCCCAAACAATGATCATGTTAAATCAGGTTCTCTGGAATACAAGACAAAATTCTTGAGAGCATGACCTTCAGTTACTATGGTAGGTAGAGCCACGGGTATGTGAGCTCATTTTAAATGGGAGAGGTTTGGGCATGAGCATAATGAGAGACTTTAGGACCACTCTATTGTGAATGCTTCCGAGTCTCAGAAACCTGCACACATTGAGGTAACAAGGTTAGGTTTAATCTTGATGGAGTATTGAGTTTTTGCATTTTATTGTTGCAGTGAAAATCATGTCATGAATACTCCATTTATTCCTCCATATAAGGATGTTCTTAATTAATCTGTTATTCAAAAGCCACCAGTATTATATTAGTAACTGCATTATTTCGTGACATTGACTAAAGCCCAGAAGCAGGTTCCTATGGCCTAATTAATTTTTTTAAAGCCTTTTACTCAGCGGGATGCTGCCTACCTGGATCTTTGAATGAAGGGATATTAATGAAGCTGCAATGCAGATGATTATACTGAAAGTGATGAAGAATTTATTAGGAAGACAGCCATCACGGGCTGTGCAGTATATGAGGCATAAAACTGCTATAAGTAATGACAGAGTGTAGTTTAGGCAAGTAATGGGCAGCAGAGCTACAAAAAGAGAGCTTGGAGATATATTATTTAGTAATAAAGTTCCCATAAAAATTGAAATATGAGGTGGAAAGATTAACATGGTCATACAAGTCATCTTTAATGTTCATAGCCAAGTTCTGCCTTTTAGAAAGAGTAAACTGAATTTATGCCCATAACAACATGTAAGTCAAAGCCCTTATTTATACATTTCATGCAAATGACTGCAGACCTTTGGTTTGCAGTCACCAAAGTAATGTTTAGTAGCATTTAAATTTATTACATTAACATTGGATCAGGAGCTGTATTTCTACCTGTCAGGTGGCTAACATTTGTAGGTCATGTCATCAATAAATAGACTGCAGTTTACAGACCCCTGCACTGTTAGTCCCGTATCTATAAACAAAAGATTTTACATTTTGTTTTTCCACCTTCAACTGAATATATATATGTTACATATATGTTCTCATTTATTCCATAATGATATTCTAATATTATTAATAGACACATACTACTTGGTTATGTTCACTTACACAGAGGGGATGTATAATGCTCTAATTAAGAGCAAGCGTTTTTAACAGAGGTAGACCTAAATGAAAACCCTGACAGCCAATTACCAGCTGGGTGACCTTGGTTAAATAACTTTAAAACTTTGGTCTCATTTTTCTTATATAGAAGAGGGATATAATAATACCAACCTCATAAGATTATTATAACAACTTAGTAAAGTATATAAAAAGTATGCTTAGCCTATGCTAACCAACTCAATAATCATTGTTATAATTATTGTTGTCAATATTTTCTCAGTACTTCCAGAATGGATAGTGGCATCAAAAGTCTTGAAACAATGGCAAAACATACCTTTTTCTTCAAATAATCCAAAATCAGTTTCATTTCTAAAGTTAAAACTTTGAAAGTTAACTTACATCTAATGAGATAGGTAATTAAATTGACAGCTATTTGAATTTAACATTTAATTTGACATTTAATTGTTTTATGAAAAATTTCATCTTTTATGATTTCTCAGAAATGGGTATATAGTATAAAAATAAACTGAATCTTAAAAGAGAACACAGTTATTTATAAAATATTTATCCTGAATTTGAAACCCTTCCCATTTAAAAATCAATAGAGAATGGGAATAAGATTTCAATTTTAAATATAGTAGTAACAGAGGCCTTAATGAGAAAATGCCATCTGAGGAAAAAGGCCTGAAGGAGGTAAGGATACAAACCATATGAGACTCATAAGAAAGAATAATTAGGTAAAGGTAATAGCCATCCCAAAACCCCTAAGATGGAAACAAAGGCATAGCAAAGGAGGGAGTGGTCAGTGGTAGTAGTTCACCATGGATGCAAGGCAATAAGGAGGTACACATTGTCTACATAAAATTTTAAAACTATAATATTTGGTTAAATTTTTATTGTCACCATGCACAGGCAAGTGTAAACAATATCAGTAATAATCCTCCCTGGAAAAAAAATTTTTTTTATCTAAGTTCTAAACAATTGTGGTTTCTATTGAACTAGGTAGAGGGCTTCCACTAGTCTATCTTCAGTGTGCCAATTTGTGGGAACGTACCAGGAAGGAACAGCAGGGGGAACGGGAGCATGTGTCTGGATCAGAGTGAATGAGAATGGGAGTAGTAGGTGTGGGGGGTGGTGAGTGAACAATAGAACGGCTAGAATATGTAGGGCTTTGTAAGCAATGTTTGGTCTGGGGTTTTTACTCTGCAGGAGATAAAAAGCCACTGACTGGGTTATAGTGGAGGATTTTCAAGGTATTACTTACGTTACAACAAACTGATTACAATGCTGACAATATACTATGGGTAGGGGAGAGGCAATAGTTGTGGCAGAGAAAACACAAATAGATGGTGATTTTTCTGACCACCTCCTACTCATATCATTGGTGAAGAATGAATAACCCACCCTAAATTGTATGAAATGGTTGAATGACACTTGACCTTAGATGGATGGGTTTGATGACAGTTTCTTAGTCAGGCATATTTATAGCCTGGGAGAGGAAGATACCACTCACCATTCAGGGCCACATAAGAACACTTGGGAATACAGTGAATCAGCAAGGGATGTAGAAAGCGGGCTTTATAGTAACAAGAGGCTACCTCTTGAGGGTGTGATTGATTTGTTTGAATAATTTTACAGGATGGCAGGGAAATAAGATATATTAGCTTGAAATCCAGGTAGGGTGCAGCTGGCCTGGCTGATAGGGGAACTAGGTGAGTGTGGAGTCTTTCCCACTGAGTATGGGGCACATCTTACAAAAACAGAGGAACTCACAGTTAAGCCTTTGGGGCTCTATGATATTCAAAGATGTCGAGGAAGCACATAATACCTCAGTCTTCGAATACAGTGACAGCTTGGGATAGAAGTGGAAGTGGTAACACTAGTGAGAAGTGAATGGATCCTGAATGCATTTTGAAGGTAGAGCCAACAGAATTTTGGAGGAATTGGTTGTGGAATTTGAAAAAGAGGAGTCAAGAATGACAGTAAGGTGATGACTATAGCAAATGGAAAGATAGAGTGTTGATTATAAAATTACTAAATTTAAAAATTATAGTAGTAGTAGGTTATAGTATATATGTACACTTGAATACTATTCAGTTGTAGCAAACATAAACTCTTTATATACTTGTATGGAAATATCTCAGCATACAATAAATAGACAGGCAAGGCACATGGTATCCAATAAAACATTTAGGATTTGTTTTTTAAAAGGAGAGAAAAATAGCTATTTGCATTGGTTTGTACATGCTTTAAAAAGTATAAAGTCTGTAGGAAACAAAATTAAGTAATGACAAGAGTTACCTTGTGGAGGGAGAGAATACAAATTAACTCAGTGGACACTGAGAACAAAAAAGGTACCTATTCACTATATTTTTATAATTTCTGATGTTTGCATAATGTGAATGCATTTTTTAATTAAAAATAAATGCTTAAAAAGATATAGGCAAAAATTCCATTTTAAAAAATGAGTATACCTGAAAGTCCCAGATATAGTATCTCCATATACTACTGTCTTTTGAAGAAAGAAGGAAGAGGAGGAGGAGGTGAGGGAGGAGAAGGTAAAGAGGGAAGGTGAAGAGAAGGAGGAAGAAAAAGAAGAGGAGGAAGAGGAAAAAGAAAGAAGAGGAAGGAGAAGAAAAGGAAGAAGGTCAACAAAATTGATATAATAAAAACTTAGACTAAGGGGAAAAGGCAGGAATTCATTATTAAATCATAAATATGGCAACCCATTACTTATTGCTATAATTTGGAGATGAATTCCAACTAACATGACTGATAAAAATCAGACTTAAAAATAAAATTCATGGGGCGCCTGGGTGACTCAGTCATTAAGCGTCTGCCTTCGGCTCAGGTCATGATCCCAGGGTCATGGGATCGAGCCCCGCCTCTGGCTCCCTGCTCCAAAGGAAGTCTGCTTCTCCCTCTCCCATTCCCTCTGCTTGTTTTCCCTCTTTTGCTGTGCTTCTCTCCATCAAATAAATAAAATCTTTAAAAAAAAAAAATGCTCTTTAAAAAAAAAGTAAAATTCATGTTTTGTTCTGAAAGGCAATCATCCTAAGAAAAAATAAGTCTTGTACTACATGAACTATTGGCAAATGTTTAACAAACCATTTTGGTGTGGGAATTGTAGCTCTGTGGCTCTAATTTTAATGTTTGCCAGTTTTGTTGACAGAAATATTTCCATTGTGGCTGATTTCAAGCTACTAACATGACCTTACTTATTCCTTCTGTCTCTTCCTTTGTTTATATAATACAAGTTTCAGATGTTTATCATTTTTTTCTTTATGAAGAATGTTTTTTTTATTATATTCAATTAGCCAACATACAGTACATCATTAGTTTTTGATGTAGTGATCAATGGTTCATTAGTTACATATAACACCCAATGCTCATCACATCACGTGCCCTCCTTAATACCCATCTCCCAGTTAGCCCCACCCCACACCCCTCCCTTCTGTAACCCGATTTGTTTCACAGAGTCCAGAGTCTCTCGTGGTTTGTCTCCCTCTCTGAATTCGTCCCATTCAGTTTCCCCTCCCTTCCCCTATAGTCCTCTGCACTATTCCTTATACTCTACATATGAGTGAAACCATAGGATGATTGTCTTTCTCCGCTTGATTTGTTTCACTTAGCATAATACCCTGCAGTTCCATCCATGTTGATGTAAATGGTAGGTATTCATCTTTTCTTATGGCTGAGTAATCTTCAGCAGATGAATGAAGAATATTTGGTTCACATATACAATGGAGAACTTTTTTAAAAAGACTTATTTATTTATTCTAGAGAGAGAGTGTGGGGGGAGGAGGGGCAGAGGGAGAAGGAGAGAAAGTTTCAAGCAGACTCCTTGCTGAGCACAGAGCCTGGCATGGGGCTCCAACTCAAGACCCTGAGATCATGACTTGAGCTGAAATTAAGAGTCAGACACTTCATCAATGGAGCCACCCAGGCGCCCCTGAAGAACTTCTTTTAAAATTTCTTGCCAGGCAGATCTATTGGCCACAAATTCCTCCAATTTTTGTTTGTCTGAGAAAGTCATTATTTCTCCTTCACTTTTATTGGATAATTTTTCTGGATACAGAATTTTAGGTTGGTGGTTTTTTTCTCTCAATGCTAACTATTCTGTTCCACTCTGTTCTTGCTTGTATGGTTTCCAAATAAATGGTCAATGTAGTTCTTACATTATCCTTCCACAGATTAGGCATTTTTTCCTCTTGCTTCTTTTAAGATTTTCCCCGTCCTTAACTTTATGCATTTTGAATATGATTTGCCTAGGTGTAAATTTTTCTATATTTACTCTTCTTGCTGTTCTGAGCTTCCTGGATCTGTGGTTTGGTGTCTGTCATGAATGTTGGGAAATTCTCAGCCACTGTTGCTTCAAAGTCTTCTATTTCTTTCTTTCCTTGCCATCTGGTATTCCCATCACGTATATGCTATACCTTTTGTAATCGTCCCATAGTTCTAGGATATTCTGTCCTTGCTTTTCATTATTTTTCCTCTTTGCATTTAAATAGTATTTTTGCAATAAAAGTGGCAAAGCCTTTGGTTTCCAAGACAGAGTTAAGGAAAAAAATGGGAGATTAGAGCAAGTTAAAGCCCTACAAGCCTTGCTGTTCTTATCAAGATTCAACCATTGTTCTTTGATGATCATTTCCTGGATTATTGAAAGATTGGAGCTCATTTCTAGAGTTCTAAAGATACTGATTTTAACAGTTTTGTCAGTGCTGTCATTACTTCCAGAGAAGAGCAGATATTTGGAGGTCCTTACATTGGCAATCCAGAAGTCAAGCTATCCCTGCTTTTTTTTTTCTTCTTCATAGCAGTTATCAGTTAAATGTTATTCAAGCTCTCATCCGAAGTGAAATTACTGATCGTTTGTTTATTGTCACTCATCATTCTCAGTTAGAGTTGTCAACTTCCAATTAGAATTTAAGCTACAGGAAGAGGGGCACTATCTTGTTTACTCTCCTATCGATCAAGAATTGTAAAAGATCTGAGATTTTATCCTATCTGCCATCTAACAAGTTAGCTTGCCACAGTTTCATGGAGGGTAGCAAAAGACACAAGATTCCTGATCCAAAGACATTGAATTCTATTAGTCACTGCACAGGAAGAAGCTTAAACTTATACACACAACAGTTCTCCTTGCCTCTCAAATTCCACAGCAACAATTCAGTGTGGCCCCAGTAGATAATATGTATATGATGAGTTTGTATCTCAGAAGCAGAATATTAAGATTAAAAAAATAAATCTTTTATAATGGGCTATATGCAAACCTGCATTTGACCTGGATAGAATCATTATTTTTATTACACTACAAACCTTTCCTTTGTTCTGGATAGAAGCACTATCTATCTTCCAAGGCTATTTGCTACATAAACATTTTTGAAAAGACAGTCTGGAACAAAATCTGTTAGCATCTGCTCTCAAGATATGCAGAAACAGAAGAAACCTAAAAGAATTATCTCTCAGTATCATCCTGAGCCTAAAATAGCATCTGACACGTGGTAAGCATGAAATAAATAAATGTTGAATAAAAACTCAAAGAATTTCTATTTTCATCAAAATATTGTATTTCCACAAATAAGGAAAATTATATATTTTTTAAATCTTGGATATAAGGAAACTCTTGAAAAAGAACTGTCTTAATCAGTTTGAACTGCCCTAATAAAGTATCATAGACTGCATGGTTTCTAAACAATAGAATTTATTTCTCATTCTTCTAAAGGCTAAAAGTCCAAGACCATGGCGTCAGCATGGCAGGGTTCCTGCTGAGACCCACGCCCCTAACGCCCCTACCCTCCCACCCCCCATACTGGGCTGCAGACTGTCAACTCCCTCTGTGTCCTTAGGGCAAAAAGAGATCCAGGTAGCTCTCTGGTCTCTTCCTATAAAGGCAGTAATCCTATTCATAAGGGCTTGAGCTCCATGACCTAATTAGCTCACAAAGGCCCAATCTCAAATCCCCAAAATACATTTGGGGATTAAACTTCAACATACAAATTCTGAGGGAGACACAAACATTCAGTCCATAACAAAAACCTAAGAATAAAAACTTATGTGGAGATTTGCTATGGTAGAGTGGTAAATGGAAATTATAAAGCTCTTGGTTTTATCATTGGTAAATAGAATGGCAAATGATACATTTACCTTTTGATCTCTTGAAGGAACTCAGTCTTCTCTCCTATTTCTTTCTTGCCTCATTCTAAATAGGAAGAACTGCTATGTTTGATCAAGGCAGAAACATCTAGTTAAACCATGCACTTAAGGTCTTTGTACGCCTGTCTTTTGCAATTTCCAAATCTTAGAAAAGTAGAGAAATAAGGAAGCCTGGAATATACTTCTTTGTGGGTAAACATAAATACCCAGCTTGCTTGCTGCTGCTTTTTCTCCCTCTCCCTTCCTCTCTCCCCTCTCTTCTTCCCCACCCTTATCTCTTTCCCGCTGACCTCTTTTTTTCCTACTTTCTCCTTACCCCCATATACATATATGTCTGTACACACACACATAAACATACACAAACACACACTGTTCTTTCACTGTATTTTTCTCATATCTAGGAATATGTTGACATATTCAACTTGAAAAGAGTAATATTCAATATTAAGTTTCGGCTTTGGGGTAGAAGTAGGCAGAGTGGACCTTTTGGCTAGTCTTTTTCTAGGCCCTATATACCAAAAGCTTCTACACAAAAGAAGTTCGTAAACCACATCGGTCATGTTCACTGACATTCTTTCTGAAATTTTGAGACATACTCATACATTAAGTGTAAAATCTACTTTGGTCTTGCTTTGTCTTCTGGAAGGCAGGTAAGGCAAGGTCTTCTAGGTAAGAACAGAATCTATTTTTCAGGAACCCCAATTCTGTGCAAATACTCAGTACCTACTGATTTCTTTTTAAGTAGAATAGCTAAGGAAGTGATTGCAACACAGTCATTTTATATTCTACCTCATGATTTTTAACAAATACAAAATGGTATAAAAGTTATTTGCATGATTTAGTCACATACCAAACATTTATGGTATCCTTTTCATGCGTCTGCATAGTTTTATCTTCAAGGATATCATACTATTTTCAGTTACAAATTACTTTATATGTATGTATTATATTGCCTTTCCTTGGAATGTTTAAAATTTGTATAATTTTTCTAAAGATTTTATTTATTTATTTGACAGAGAGAGAGAGATCACAAGTAGGCAGAGAGGCAGGCAGAGAAGAGGGAGAAGCAGGCTCCCTGCTGAGCAGAGAGCCAGATGTGGGGCTCAGTCCCAGGGCGCTGAGATCATGACCTGAGCCCGAAGGCAGAGGCTTTAACCCACTGAGCCACCCAGTCGCCCCAAACACACTTTTTTTTTAATTTTATTTATCTACTTGAGAGAGAGAGTGAGAGAAAGAGAGCATTGAGAGGGGAGAGGTTCAGAGGAAGAAGCAGACTCCCTGCTGAGCAGGGAGCCTGATGAAGGACTAGATCCCAGGACTCTAGGATCATGACCTGAGCCCAAGACGGCTGCTTAATCAACTGAGCCACCCAGGCGCTGCTAAAATTTGTATAATTTTAATTATTTACTTTGTTTTGTCATTGAAATGGATTCATTTTGTGTCGTTCTGAGAAATATACTTGATCTGTGGACCATTTATGTCTCCAGTATAGCTAGTTATTCTAACATTTGAACAGTTTATCTCACTTAGTTGTTTCTGTTTTTTTATCATAAATGTTCAAATTACTTTATTTATTCTTATTGAGATTGCTTCTTTTCCCTTGTGAATGGATTTTCCAGCTTAGTAATATACTTTGGGCCAATTCTAACCTCATAGCTGAGAATATTATTTCTTCACAATTGCACACATTTTCCATATTTCACACAAACCAATTATTTATTACATATATTCACGTTTATAATTCAATTATAATTATTGAATATAATAAAATTCAGTGTTTATAATTTTAAAGTATCTGCTTCTTGTCTTAAAAGTGCTCAAAATAACAAAATAGTCATTGTAGTCTGTCACAATATGCCTCATAGTTTATAGTTTTATTCCTCCTGCATTTGACCTTTTATTCAACCATAAATATATCTCAAACTCCTTAACCAGATCTTGCATTGTAAGAAATTATTAATGATAAAAATAAATAATTAAAAAGCAAATTTATAAAGAGCTTTTGCTACTACTCTTCTTTTGTGGTAGGTTTTCTTTTTCTGTTCTTCCAGGGAAACTTAAAATATTCTAACAAATGCAAGCTTGCCTCTACTTAGAAAAGCATTGTTTTGCATGTATTAGAATACCATTCAGTAATTCTGAGTTGAATTTCTGATTATAACAACTCACTCTACTACAGTTCCCAGATAATAATGGCCCTCAAAAATATTAAAGAAGCAATTGCTTTATTAGCCAGACTAGGTACTTTACTGCAGGTATTTTATAACATTTTCTGTAATTTTCACATGAGTTCTCCATTATAATTATTCCCATTTCTCGGGTGAAGATGTCGAGACTTAGAATATGACACTTGTGGTTGCTAAGCCAGAAATTAAACTCAAGTCTTTTAATTTCCAAATATATCAATGTATCATGCCACAAATTTCTGTGTATCTCAATTTGGACCAAAGTCAAAAGGACACTTGAACCCTAATTGTTTTTGATGTCTATGTTTTGTTTTGTTTTTGAAAATATGTAGATATACTTCCTGTTCTATTCAACTTCAATTGTCTCTTTCACTTTTAAA
This sequence comes from Procyon lotor, assembly GCA_028646535.1. Lineage (NCBI taxonomy): Eukaryota > Metazoa > Chordata > Mammalia > Carnivora > Procyonidae > Procyon > Procyon lotor. Next base: position 116,275,823 of record CM053606.1, read on the forward strand.
AGTCGCCAAAGATAGCAAAGGTGAAAAACAATGGAAAAGGGACTTTACTTTTAAAGTCTCCTCAAATAAAAGTATTATTTGTAGCTTGTAACAAATTTCACTGGTGACAGAACTTGTACCTTCTTACTATTCAGGGAGTGCTGGTGTTGCTTTGTCTTACCTTCTATTGCATTTCATCCATGATTAAAATCATGAGGAAATCGTGGTAGGGCTCGCTCCTGTGACTCTTTCCACATTAGCCCAAATCAGTAAGCACTGCAGGTTCTTTTCAAAATATGTTATTAGATGAGAGATATAATTTTACTTTTCAGATCAAAAGATATGCTACAAAGAATCAGTCTGTAGGGTGTTTTACTGAGCATCCAAACCCTTGGAGTTTTCTGCCACTTGCTTTGTGCTTTTCTACACATTTCCTTGTATTTCAAATTTCCTTCCTAGATCTTTTATAGTTTATAATCTGTCCCAGGAGCAGGTTTAAGTGACAGGCCTCATGGAATATTTTTTTAAGATCTAAAGAGTAGAAGAAGGAATACTTTCCAAAGGAAAAAAAAAAGTATTTACTTGGAAAGAGAAATTCTCTAAAGGACACATCTACCACGCATACTTCTATTTTTTACTATTCCTTTAGCACCACTGCATAGACTTTCCAGGCCATATTAAGTGGTGAAAGGAGATTTCGGGAAAAAGCAAAGGAGCAGAGCAAGATGATCTTAAGATGGAGAAGAAAAAAGAAGAAACTACATAAAAGCAGTATGACATTCCTGTTAAGTATGAAAAGAGACCCCAACCCAGTAGATATAATACAGATGTTAACAATGGGGATCTCAGGTGGGTCAGCCCTCGGGCACCAAATCCTCTAGTAAAAAAAAAAAAAAAAAAAAATTCAAAGAGAAGAGAACCCTTTCTTCTGAGGAAAGACAGTTTCTTTAAAAAAAAAAAAAAATGTGCACTCCCTAGAATAAAATATGATTGAAAATGTGATGATCTGATTAAGCTTCCAAGTATAGTATTAGTCCAGAAAGTTTCCTAAAATGTTGAGTTTATTCTAATTATCATCCAAGGTGAATCTAACAGTACCTTAACCTTTTAAGAGAATATTTATTGAGCACTTACAACACTCATAGATGAAGAGATTGTTCACAAGGAGTTTACAGTGCAGTAGGAAAAATAAACTATAAAATATAACTGTAAGACTCATGGATAATTGACAGCCAGGTTTCAAAAAAATGTATAGAAAGAGAATTTGACCTCAAATGGATGTCATGAAAAGCCAGAGATTCAACATTTATTTTGAAATTTAAGTGATGAGGATGTGTTAGCCAAGTATTAAATGGTTAAAGAATCATCCAAATTGATGGCATAGCCTGGAGAAAGTTCACGGGTAACAGAGGTCATTTAAAAAACTCAAAGCGAGTCCCCTGGGTGGTTCAGTTGGTTGAGCATCAGACTCTTGATTTTGGCTCAGATCATGAACTCAATGTCATGACTGTAGGCTCGTGAGATTGAGAACTGCCCCCCCATCCCGCCCCTGTCAGGCTCTATGCTGGGTGTGGAGCCTGTTTAAGGTTCTCTCTCTCCCTATTCCTCTGCCCTTCCCCTCATGCACACCCTACTCTGTCTCTCTTTCAAAAAAAAAAATTATTTTTTAATAACTAAATAATAAAAATTCAGAACTACTGAGTATCGCTGAAAATTTATGGAAGAAGGAAATGGTAGGGTTAGAGGCACTGGAGGAGGATGGAGTAGTAGATGGGATCACAGTATTTGAGGGCTTTTCCACAAAATTAAAGAAAAACCATCAAAGGGCTACATCAGTCAAGTGAAATTTAAGTTGTAATGAAGAGAATGAGTAAGAGAGAAATGATACTGGTGTCAGGGAGAAGGTGAGTGGGGCTATTACATCTGAAGAAAAAATGGAAAAGGTATGACAATGGATGCAGTGGGGAGTGGACAATTGTATTTATGGTAATAATTATGACAGGTCTTGGGGACTGTTTCAGAGTTTAGCAGAGGGGAGAAGGGTGAAGAATGACTCTCAGGTTTTTGTTTGGTCGATCGGGATCCAAGTGATGCCATTTACTAAAATAAGAAACACAGGGGGAAATAGTTATGGTTTGGGAATAAACATGATGAGTTTGAGTCTGAAGATCTTCATTTGGCAATAGCATGTTAACTAATAATTCAGGCTTTGAAAGAAAAAAGACCTTATGGAAGATTATGAATGGTCTTTATGTGTTGTGCCCACTACAAATTCCTATTGCTTATCTTTCTATATAGCACTTAACACACTCAATTATTATTCTCTTCATGCCCATCACTTTTATCTGATATTACCTCTAATGACAGGGATAATGTCTTATTCATTTCTATGCCACCACAATTTACCATGTCTGGAACATCTTAGACTTCAAGAAATATTTGTTAAATGGGTTGATGAATAAACCATTCGTTGAATGAATAAATGAAAAAAAATAATTTCAACTGGACCTCTGAACTTTCTTTAAATTCCAAAAGTTAGCTACCTATAGGATATGAATTACCAGGAATCTTTCCCCAATCTCCATTTATGGTATCTGTGATCCCTCTACGTTTCTGGCAGAACATAGAACTATGCTTTCTACATCTAGCTGCGTACCATAATCACTGGAGTATTTAATTTACTATTTAATATACATGTTTCTGGATATCTCCTTATTCCAGCTGAATCAGAATCTGTGAGGATTAAATTTAACAAGTCATTCAGATGATTCTTATGCAATGAGTCTAAAATTCGTCCATCTCTTGAAATGACCAGCATGAGAAACCAATCACTGTAGTCCTCAAAATTAGAGAAGACATCCCGATTAGCCCCATTATGTCAAAGAAAGAATATAAGCAGGCACTTCAAGCATCCAAACTTTATGATTGGAATTTGCATTTTAAACAGAAAAAAGTTAAAGGCAAAACTTTCCAAGATAAAATGGATCACACATTTTCACCAGATGTCCTTACTCAGGAAAAAGAAATGTTAAAGAATTGTAACAGTGTCTAACATGGAAAACAAGATACAGAAATTTTCACTGGTAAGTCATGTGCCTAGTACAACTCTGATTTAGCATTTGTTAAACCTTACACAAGAGTCTCTATTTTAGAACATTCATAAGTAACCCATTCTGTAGGAAACACCAATCTTTCCTCAGAGGAAATACAAGACCACTTTATACTGTTATTCCAACCTACCTTTTACACTTTATTTTCCACCATTTGGCAACTCAAACTCTATACTCCAGTTTAAAATAAGAAATCTCTTTTGCAATCCCTCAAACATACTGTGTTTGTTCTCATATCCAAGATGTTCCTTCTGCCTTATGCCCTTGACCTTTTCTCTAACTGGATAATTTCCAACATTCAAAACCCAATCCAGAGAATTCCTCATTGTTGACACTCTCTTCAATATTCTCAAGCAAGTTTTTTGCTCCAAGTTCTGTTTTTGCAAGGTTACATTTTTATGATCTATTTAATAGCATATCTCCTTTCAATTTGTAATGAGCCATTTCCATATCTCTTACAGTCTTTTGATTCTTCTGGGCTTTATTTTTTGTTTTGTTTCGCCCATAAAAACAGTGCTTGCTACGTAGTAGGTGCTCAAAGGTGTTGGCTAACCCCATGAAGACAACTTCCAGCTCCAATATTTTGTGAATCTCATTTAAAATGACTTCGGATTACCTTTTTCTTTTTAATTTAATTTCTAGAGTGTGACCCAAAACACAGTCAGTGGCCTACAAAGTTAGTGGTCTCACTGGATCTCGTGTATACAGTCACTCATATAATTTTATCTGGTATACAATTGCCATACGTGTTCTTAAAAAAAAAACCCTCAACTATTGGAAAACTTTCAGAAGCTTCATTGCTGGTTGCATCAGGTTCCACCTTTCCTACCTGATTTTTCAAATACCCTCTGTTTTACTTAATCTATTTAGAACTGCCTTTTCTAAAGGCGTGGTTTAACTGGCTTCATCTTCAATTGTATTCATATCAGCACCTGCACTTAACCCAAAGAACCAGGCATATTCCTGTGTCTTATGTTAGTCTCCTCACTAGAGGTCCAAGAAGCAAGGACTATCAAGGGAAAATATTAAGTGGATAGATAGATGACAGAACTTAGTTTCACGGCACTGAGAAAATGACTACTTGTGACAAAATAATTCAGCCCAGTCAGCTTGGTTTACCGCAGACTCAAATCAATGTCTTGTCTTTACCGGAGCTCGGGTTACATTTAGAAAAAAGTACTATAATACAGTGAAGGGGCACTGAGATGTGTCTGGGTCCTTTGTACAGCACTTGGGGGAGTGGTAAACTTTGGTCAATGTTTGTTGATGGATGACTCGATAGCTCTAGTTAAGCCTCACCATCAGAAGTCCAGATTTTTTTTTAACAAGTTTCTCAAAGCTTTCATTCCCAAGGAAAAAACTAAAGAAAACCAGATGACAATAATTTCAAATTGTAAAATGTTCTGGTTGTCAGATTTAAACAAGAATATCCTGTGCAATGGAGAGGCTGGCCGGTGCCAATTTCACATTTTGTTCTTTGGTGTCTGGACAAAGCCTGCTCTGCCAGTGAGCTGACAGGTCGAGAGCACTCCAGGTTCCCAAGGCACAAGAGAACATTCTACTTCTCATAATGTTCTTGCGTGACGCAGGGAAAGGACGACATCACAATGAAAAGAGTTTTGATTAATCATCAATAGAGTCTTCCATTTTCTGGGTGCCCACATTAGAGTTTGGTATAGTCAACACTTCTTATAACAAAGATCATGTATTGAAATGAGAAAACTATCACCTAATATGGCCAGAGAGATTAAGGGAGTTGGTCCAGCTGACCACAGGAGACACCTCTAATTCAAAATCTAAAACATGACCATAGTGACTGTAATCAAGGAGCTTTACAGCACATAAGGGATTCAAAAAGCATATTAATCCACCTCCAGCAACACTACCAATTTAAAAGAATGATTAACCTTTTCTCCCAACCTGGCATATGTATTATACCACTCTAACTGCTAGCAGACTCTATGCTTATGGCTTCCATTAGGTAGCATTTAGTATCCATGAAACCTTCCTTCAAGCAGTAATTACTTTTGAGACCATAAACATTTCAGATGGGAAAAGAAAAAAGGCACAAGTAAAGAGAACTAGGAAAAAACAAGAAAACGCCCCAAAATGTAAGTATGTTGATTCAAAGAGGTAATTTAAAGATTTTTTTAATTTATTTACTTGACAGAGAGAGAGATCACAAGTAGACAGAGAGGCAGATAGAGAGAGGTCCCCACTGCTCAGGTCCCCGCTGAGCAGAGAGCCCGAGGCAGGGCTCGATCCCAGGACCCTGAGATCATGAGCAGAAGGCAGAGGCTTTAACCCACTGAGCCACCCAGGTGCCCCTCAAAAAGGTAATTTAAAGATTATTTAAATGATACTAGATGAGGATTTGCTCTGTTTATACTTTAAATAAAGTACTCTGTTCTACTTGCAGGTATTGTTTATTATCTAATGTATGTTAAAAGCCTTTTGAAAGAGAGATTTATTCATTCTTGTCTTTCAAGCACCTAGCTGGATAAACAGCACAAGCAAGGAGAAATCATGGGGTATAATGGATCCCATGAAAAATCCGTCTCTTATGGTCTTTGAGTCTCACTCTCCTCCTCTATGTAATGTCATAAAACTTACTGTACATAAATCACCAGAAACACAGAAGGTACTCAAGATTATAGATTTTTAAAAAATAAGTATTCAATACTACTTTTCAAACATCTTTTAGTAAAACAAATGCATTTTATTTGCAATGAGGCTTTCTTGTAAATTCTACACTTACAGAAAATGATACATTTAGTGAACAATATACTTGTTTGCCTCCCTGTCTTACTTTACTGACAATATGCAGGTGGGATTAGTTTTATCTCAAGCAGTTACCTCCATGTGATTTGCATTTTGGACCTTACTAAAAGATTTTTTTGCTCTTCTTTTCCACTCGTGCCCATTCTACATAAAATATTGTGATCCACTGTTAAAATGCAAAGGTCCCTGAAAAAACAAATCAAAGTGTCCATTGCTGCCAGTTCTAGAAGGAATATATCAGAGGCTAAATTATTAGTGATGAAGCCAGAGCTGGAGCCATAACTGTCTAACTTCAGAAATCAGAAATCTGCCTACTCCATGCTGCTTCTCTGGAACTCTGATCAAGGTTGAGAATGGAGAGGAGACTCCTGATCTGAAAGGGCATGAAGGGCAGCATTTAATTATTTAATAATCAGTAAAAGAATTATTATGATGTTTTTACAGAACAAAACAAAAGATTGTGCGCACACAAAATCCCTCAAAGTGAGGCAGCAACATAATGGAATCCTCTTGAGCTACCACCTTTCCTAAGCCACACCGTACCATCCTTCCCATGCAGCCTGGAAAGTCAGAAAGGAAAGGGGATATGAATCCGTATCATACTGCCATTAGATGCAGATCAAGTGTTAGTGAAGTTTTATTTCATGGACTGAGCAGTTTCCCCAAAGAAAAGATGAGCTCTATTTTCTTTAAAGATTTTATTTATTTGACAGAGAGAAACACAGCGAGAGAGGGGACACAAGCAGAGGGAATGGTAGCGGGAGAAGCAGGCTTCCTGCAGAGCAGAGAGCCCTATGCGGGGCTCGATCCAAGACCCCCGGGATCGGACCTGGGCCGAAGGCAGCCGCTTAACGACTGAGCCACCCAGGCGCCCTGATGAGCTCTATTTTCAAGCGGCGTCACTATGAAATAATCAAGGAGCCAAGGATAGTGGTATTAATTATTCTAAGTGTGGGGACTCGTTCTGCAAAAAGAAGCGGCAGTCAGAAAGAGAAGTGCCCGACAACTAGTTAACAAAATTGTTTCAAAAGTAAATTTTTAAATCTATGCTTAGATTAATTAATTGCTACATAGAGTTTACGAAGTTTATTAATTTAGAGAAAATCTAACTATGCTCCTGAAACCAAGAGGTATTAGATACCTAGCCAAGAGTTACTTTTTCCTCAAATGGCTACCGTATAGATAGTCGTTTCAAACATCAAGCAGTAACAATAAGCATTTTTAGGAAATTCATGTGAAAGAAAAACTTACCATCTTATGATAAAATTCGTTGTAGCTGGGGGCACCTGGGTGGCTCAGTCTTTAAGCCTCTGCCTCTGGCTCAGGTCATGACCCCAGGTCCTGGGACAGAGCTGGCATCTGGCTTCATGCTCAGCGAGAAGCCTCCATCTTCCCCTCCCACTCACCCTGCTTGTGTTCCCTCTCTCCCTATCAAATAAAGAAATAAAGTCTTGTTTTAAAAAATTTGTTGTAGCTGATTCTTTGATCTCATAACCATGCATTAACTTCCTAAATTTGGGACTGAATCCTGCCATTAGACAATGCTCCTTGAAAGATTGCACTGAAAATCTCCTATCTTTTATCCTTTAATATAACACTGTATATGTTATTAAAAGATGGATAAGGGCACCTGGGTGGCTCAGTGGGTTAAAGCCTCTGCCTTCAGCTCAGGTCATGATCTCAGGGTCCTGGGATCGAGCCCTGCATTGGGATCTCTGCTCAGCGGGGACCCTGCTTCCCCTTCCCTCTCTGCCTGCCTCTCTGCCTACTTGTGATCTCTCTCTGTCAAATAAATAAATAAAATCTTAAAAAAAAAAAAAGAGAGATCAGTAAAAATGCTGGTATTGACTACAAAATTATTTTCCTAGTAGTGGAATTGGAAAAAATACAACTTCTATTTTATTATATTTCTATAAAAAGTTCTTTTCCATAAAGACTTTCATCAATGTTAACTCTGAAGAGAAACATTTGTAGTTTTCTCGTTGTTTAGTGGTGACAGACTTGCACTTTTTCATCTGCCTTTATTGTGGAAAATGGGGGCACACTTTACCATGTTGTGGTAGTAAAAGAAAAAAGAAAAAATACCCTCATTAACACTGTTTTAACTAGCTCAGTTAATGGGCTTCAGGCATTTGAAACAGTAGCAATTACAAAATAACTTTAAATTTTATACATTTCTTCTAGTGGGATGAAAAGCTGAGATATGTTAAACTTGAACTTATTATTTAGGCAAATACAGAGTTAAAGTACTCCCTGTCAAAGCAGAAATCAACTTCTTACAGAGAAAAAAATGCTAATTAAGAAAAACAGTAGGCATATTTTATTAAGTATATTTGTTTCTTTCCTGAGAAATTTGGCTGCACGCACAGTTTCCACAGAGACCGTCAGTGCTTGCTAACAATGCCAAGGCAGGACTCTGTCCAATTAGTGGACCACAGAGACCAGTCAGAGGCTGGTGCATTCACAAAGGAGGTGGTGGCAAGAAGCAAATGCAATTAGGGAGTATTATCTCTGTCCTGTGTGCTTTACAAAACAGTATCTTCTCATGACTCCTCTATCTCGTCCTTGACTAACATTGCTTAATATGTGTAAATTTCATAAGTTCTAATGAGAGAAAACTGAAAATGCCCAGGAAAAAAGTAAAACCACGTCAACATAGGAAGGTTTCCCCGGGGACAATTGGGTGGCTCAGTCGGTTAAACAGCTGCCTTCAGCTCAGGTCATGATCCCAGGGTCCTGGGATGAAGCCCCACATGGGGCTCTGCCTGCTGCTCCCCCTTGTGCTTGCTCTCTCTCTCTCTGACAAATAAATAAAATATTCAAAAACAAAAAAAAAAAGGTCTCCTTGGTCCAGATACAGAAGATCTAGAGTTACCAGGGAATATCCAACTCCTGAAATAACTGTAGGAACATATGAACAAAGAAGAAATTTGCCCAAGTTCCCACTGGCCAAGCTATAAGTAATTTTTATAATTATTCCTTAAGATAATAGTAGATAAGAAGTTTCAGTTATACCCTAAAAATCTTTAATACTTGTTCATCTTTCTTGTTTATAACCTTCCTTGTCCCAGGTAACAACCAGCAGTAACAGTAACAGATAATCATATCTTAAGAGGTCAGAACAAGTTCATTGAATGCAGAAAGAAAGGAAGAACCATATGATTCTTATATATTCACAAAGTAAATCAGAATACAGGAAAAGTCTTTCCCAAGAAAGCTGGCAGCAAATAGTTGCTCCTATTAATAAAACCAAGAAAAACTTTGAAGTTATCAGCAGCCATTGTTTCTGAAGCAACCATTAGATTAATCACTATCAGTGTACTTTATTTTAGAATAACTTATATCAGAATTTAATGCAATTGTTCATAAATTGTAAACAGTTTTGTACAGCAGTGTTTGATATCTGTCTTTAGATAAAAAGTTTTCCTAAGCCCAATATCATTCTTTTTATAATGCATAAATAGTGAAATTACTGTGTAATATCTGGTAAATCTGATAGGAAACCTCAGTTGTCACAATTTGCTGTGTAAGATTTAACGTGGCCAACACAGCTCACCTTCATCAAGGGCAATATTGGTGGGTTGACCCATGGGGCAAGACCATCGTATTCACCAAGGATAAGATGAGTGAGGATCAAAGACCTGTCAAACATGGACCTCTATGCACAAATTCCAGTAGCAAGAAATGGCCAAAGTCAGCTCTTGTTATTGAAGAAAATAATCCTATAGGAACCAGTAGGAATCCTATCTTAAGTTTTAATGGAGGAATATTATTTAAACTATGATGAAATGTGAATCCTTAATATCTGTTCATTGTACTGGGTACGTAAGATTTCACATTGTGAGAGATTTGACAGATTTTGCAAAGGGAATTGTTTTCTATGGCATTTTGTGGTAGAGCAGATAAAAGTGAGATCAGAATTTCTTTGAAAAAATAAAGTAACAAATGTGTAGAGTAAGTTATAATTTATTCTAAAACTGAGCTGAGTCAAAAGAATGGAAAATGAAGAGAAAGAAGAGTGTGGAACTTTCCTGGTATACAACTGTGACCTTTCTTCTGGTATCAGAAAATGATTATATAACTACTTTTATCCCAATGGATTTTACAAACATACGAGAATCTTCAGGCTTTTGTAAGCTTTGATTATTGCCTCTTACCCCCACCCACACCAACTCTCTCACATACATGTGTTCTTTATTAGCTGCCTTCAGAAGGGTATCATTTGAATATAATTATTGTAGTAGGTTTTTAGTCTATTGACCCCAGTGCATCATGTCTTATTATTTTCTTATCTTGTGTAGTCCCCTCCCACACTGACCTGGGCTTGGTCCTCTGACTTGCTTTTGCCCAGTAGCATATCCAGAGCTGGAAAGTACTTGTACATCAAGCTTGTCCTTATGGAAACCTGCCGTGTGAGGAAGTGGCCAACCTAATGGAGGTACCTGGCCAAGCTGACAGCCAGAACCAATGACCAGACATGTGAAAGCAACCAGCTCAAGGAACCAGATGATGGCAACCTCACAAGTGACCTCAGATGAAAGCAACATAGATCTATCCAGTGGATCCCAGCCCAAACTGCTGATTCACAAATTGTGAGATCAAGTGCTTGCTGTTTTAAACCACCAAATTGAGGATTGGTTCATGGCATAGCAATAGCTCCAACTATTTTCACTGTTAGATTATCTTCCTGTTTTATACTATATTTTCCCTCAAATATTCCCAGATTCTAGAAAATAGATAAAAACTGATAGAGCCTTAACACTTTTCCTCTCTCTGTTCTGTCTCTGTACACACACACATACACACACACACACATACACACACACACACATACACACACACACACATTTATACAGTTGACTCCTCAACAATGTGGGAGGAGTCAGGAATATCAACTCCCTGCACAGTTGAAAATCCACTTATAAAATTTGACTCTAAAAGAAAAATAGTACTGAACAGATATCTTATGAATAATATAGTCAGTTGACATATATTTTGTATGTTATATGTATAACATACTGGATTCTTACAATAAAGTAAGCGAGAGAAAAGAAAATGTGAAGAAAATCTAAGAGAAGGGGTGCCTGGGTGGCGCAGTCAGTTAAGCCTCCGACTCTTGGTTTCAGCTCAGGTCATGATCTCAGGGTACTACAATCAAGCCCCACACCATGCCCAATGTGGAGTGACGCTTGGGATTCTCTCACTTTTCTCCCTTGGCTGCCCCCACCCCCTCTCTAAAACAAATAAATAAATCTTAAAAACTGTTTAAAATAAAGAAAATCAGGGGCACCTGGGTGGTTCAGTTGTTAAGCATTTGCCTTTTGGCTCAGGTCATTATCCCAGGGTCCTGGGATCAAGCCTCGTATCAGGCTCCTTGCTCGGTGGGAAGCCTGCTTCTCCCTTTCCTACTCTCTCTGTTTCTGTTCCTTCTCTCACTATGTCTCTCTCTGTCAAATAAATAAATAAAATCTTAAAAAAAAAAGAAAATCAAAAGAGAAAATATATTTATAGTACTGTACCATATTGAAAAAAGCAATGTATAAGTGGACCTGCACAGTTAAAACCCATGTTGTTCAAAGACCAACTGAGAGTGTGTGTGTACGTGTGCATACACATTTCAAAAATAATTGTATTTAATAAAATCAATTTTTACTTTATCACAAAAATTTTTTTCAGTGACCTTAAGAAGTAATGCAGAATTGTACTAAGTTTGTAAATCTGAAGGCTCTGAAAAATGTTTTACTCCTTGGATTCAAGACTTCGCGTGCTTTATGTGGGTACTCATCTTTGTAATAGGATTCCAGAAAATGGAGATTTCATATTAAAATCTCAACCTGAAGAGTCTTTGGACATTTTACCTGAGAAAAAAATAATACATTAATCCACTTTCAGCCAGTAAGCTCATGGTTTTCTTTATTTTCTAAGTTCCCTATCACTGAAGGAGACAATGTAGAGTATAAGACTGTCATGATTATGAGGAAGGCCGTACAGGAAAAGCCCCCAAACCTAGGTATTGTCCAATCATCTCAGTATACTTCAGTGGGGGACTATGTAGAACTTGAAGCCAGGAAAAAGAAGATAGATACAATATAATTACGAATAGGACAGTGATTCCTTAGTTTTGTTTTAAATATGAATAGCAGAAGATTCTAGGGAAATGATAGTAGCTTCTGAGAAGTTTTTTAGCTCTAAATAGCCTATCCCTTCCCTAAAGACACAGGCTAAAAAAGAAGAGAAAAAGCATCGTATACCAAGACCACAAACTCACAGACAACATCTATGATGAGGTACCAACATGAACTGGAACATACAACCAGGTAGGGAAAAATCAACAAGAGCAAAAAGACCTACAAATGGGATCTAAAAGTATGAGGAAAGAACTTGATAGAAGAGAAAGGCGATTTTATCTTCCAAGAGAGCCGGAGATTCCTATGAGGGGCATCACAAATTCAGAGAGAACACCAGCAAAAAGTAGGAGTGGACATTGCAGACTCCAATTTCCAAATGAGTGCAAGAGGTCCTGAGGATGCTGAAGTGTTGTGGGGTTTATGATACCAATAATGTTATTGGTATCATTGGGTTTTGTTTTGATACCAATCATTGGGTTGGGTTTTGATACCAATCAAATCTTGATACCAATAAACCAAAGCACCCTTCTAGAATAAAACCCCAGGCTCAACAGGGCAGAAAAAAAAAAGAGACCTGAGAAATTAAAATTAGAGGACTGAGGAGAGAGATTTTGGGATTTTTAAAGTCATTTTTTTATTCATGTCATGAAAATAATAGAAGATAGTGAGAACTGGGGTTGTGAAGCTAAAAAATATGTTTTGACCTATGCTTCTCTCCTAAAATGAAAATTTATTTCATTTAAAAATGAGAAAGAGAAAAACATTCATCAAATCCCACAGAAAGTTAGTAGGGAGGAAAAAGGGAAATAAGGATAAGAAAGTCCCAGTAGACCCTGAAAGCATGACAGAAAGATACACTCACAAAATAAATAAAATTGGTTGCCTAATGCTTTTTAAAAAGTAAAAGGAATTTAAAAAGTGATAGAAACTGACTTTTTAAAAAATTAAAACATAACTACAAAAACTCAGAAATGAAGTGATTGGAGAAAAGGGAGATTTGAAAAAGTGAGAGAACTCAAAAAATAATTTGTTTGAAAAAATCATTTCTTGAATGAAGATCAAACTAGAAAGAACACAAGTTTAAATAAACACAACAGATAATGTCTCCTTGGAGAAATGACTGATTTCAGATCCAGCATAGGAAATGAACAATGTGTTCCTGCTACATCTTGTCATACCAGAGAGTTGGGACGACTATCAAAGACTACCTTGGATGTGTCAAGAGGACTCAGGAGCCAACCTGAATATGGTCCGTGGACCTAACAGGGCACAATCTGTGCACTGATAATTATAATGACATTAATGGGAATGACAACAAGGGAATAAAGTACCTAACTGATCATCTTTGGAAGATACTCTGGAATCTTTTTTCTTTTCTTTTTTGGTAAATAAAAGAAATATTTATTCTGCCTTTTCTAATTAAACCATGACCCAGAGCAACCAAATAGTTGAAATAAAAATTCCAGCTAACAAATGAAGAATATTATAATTTTATCACCACTTGATACCCATAATAAATTAATGAGTCTAGGCATTGATAACTGATGGTCGCAACATCACAATAAGACAAGCAGACGCTTTATCATTCATTTTGGAATTAATCAACATCACCTATGAAGTAGACTTGTCAAAAAAGTCAAACCTGAATTTTTTCAATCCTCTAGATTTATCTACAAATTCACAGTAAATACATGGGTCAAAAGAACATGATAAATGTATAAGTGGGAAGAGGATACAATTGGCATAACGCAGCCTGTTGGGAACACCGTGGGATGAATGCCTTGGATTCAATGGCAAATAAATAATTTCAAGAAAATATGAATTTTTAAACTCATAATTTAAAAGAAATTATGGCTGGATCATTAATCAAAGAAATAATGATTATTAAAATTAAAAATACATTTATAGGACAATCAAGGCTATTTGATAATCTTAAGGAATTATTGTTATTTTGGGATGTGTGATGATGATACTGCAGTTGGGCTTTTCTTACATTTTAGAAAGAGATACCTTAAAAAAAATTTTCTGAGAAAGGAAAATCTGGGGGCGCCTGGGTGGCTCAGTGAGTTAAAGCCTCTGCCTTTGGCTCAAGTCATGATCTCAGGGTCTTGGGATCGAGCCCCACATCGGGCTCTCTGCTCGGCAGGGAGCGTGCTTCCCCCTCTCTCTCTGCCTACTTGTGATCTCTCTCTTTCTCTCTGTCAAATAAATAAATAAAATCTTTAAAAAAAAAAAAAAGAAAGAAAGAAAAATCTGTAATTTGCTTCAAATTTGCAGGCAATTATGATGGGAGAAGGGGAGGCATAAAGAAAATAGCCAGCAATTGATATTTGATCAGATTAATTGATGAAGGTTTCCACTTGTTTCTTTGTACATGTGTAGATGTTTGAAATTTTCCATAGTAAATTTTTTATAAATATAGATGGATTGAAATTTGCTCTTCTGAGCTCTCAGAGGGGAGAAAGCTATTCTTAAGTCAGGAACCTTCTTCTCTGGCCAAGAATTCTAATCATAGTTCTGCCCTACCTGTGCAAGTCCAGAACTCTGGCACCCAAATTATTCTGAGGCCTTTGGTGGTAAAATCTACAAGAATTAAAAAAAAAAAAAGGCTCTTCATTCTTGCCTAGAAGACAATAAGGCCAGATAACAGCCAAAGGAAAAGCTGTTCCCAGGTCTAGGACAGGTAATATAATTTCAATATATGACCAAAAAAAAAAAAAAATTCTATATTCTTCCAAAAACCAATTGTTACTATTATGTATACTTTGTAGCAAAATTTCTTTTCCACATTTTCAATATTAAAGTAAATCAACTATTTAGGTAGCATTTGAATTAGCATATAATCAAAATCTAGAAAGAATCATTTAGGCTAAAATAACATCAAATCTGATTGGGCCGTTGTAGTGTATTTTCCAGTCTTGTTTGCTTTGTCTATATGACATGAAAAAGTGTGAGAGGAGCTACAAATCATTAATGCTATTTGAAGTGGTTTATTTTACCTTGCTTCTTCCATACTCAACTCACTCTCAGGAACCTCTGCTCTCAGACTCATTTATTTATTTAATACCTCAGCTGATGGTAGATGTCACATCTTTCCAAATAAACCACAGACTTCTTTAAAGGCAGCAACCAAAATTATAAACACTGAATTCACTTTTTATCTCTCCATCCTCGATACCAGTACTTTCAAAATCTATACCACGTAGTAGGTGTTTGACCATAAAAAATTATTGAAACAGCTCAATCCTAACTAAATAATAATAAATGTTCTACTACTACTACTGTTACTACTAAAATACCTGAAATGGAGTATAAGTAGGAGAATAAGGATGGGACTGTAAATTCCATATTACAAAGTGAATTATCCCATTGGCCAACATATTGATTATAAACAGGTACTTGTGAACTGGTCACTATTTAAATTCATAATTAAGCAAAGGGCCATAATGACTTTTATTACCAAAAACAGAATATTTTTTATACCTAAACATCTTTAGCTAAAATAATCTGTAGTTTAATGGAAATAGATGAGATATATTCATTCAGATTCCAAAATAATCCCTCCCCTATTTTTTTCTTATGAAACAATCAAGTAGAACTATTAAAATTTGTCAAGAATTCACCAATCTCTCCTTTCATTTTCCACAGTTTGGTATCATTACAAAATAAGATATTTTTCAGAATTTAGCAATTTCAAAATCCCTCATCAATGTTACTTCCCTAGGACAAAATAAGATAGAAATTAGAAAACCAGTGGCTGATGCTGAGAAAAGATCTCTCATGATTCACTTAAGAAGGATTAGCATTGGGACTACACCAGAACTGGTATTTGAATTCCGAAAGAAATCACAGTTTATCTTCTCTCTTTAAAACCATCAGAAATGAACCTGCTACCTGACCTTTGAAATTCTGCAAAGAGACAGTAGTTAGATACTTTGTCTCTTTCAACTCCCCTAGCCCCCTTCTCCAGTTTCAGGAATGGTGATTCCAGACAAGTACAATGGGTACAAAGGTGTGGTTAAAAGGGCATTTTTTGTCTACTGTTGCAATCAAGTTACTCACAGAGTAAACAAGTTGGTTCACATAATGGTTAGTTTCTTCAAGGGCTTTGTTTAGAGGGGTTTCAGCTTCAAGCAGCCCTCTCAGTAGATGGAAATAACTCTGTGGAAATTGAATTGCATATATATGAAATGTGTATGAAAACTTTTATTCAGTCTCAGATGCAGACTTCTATTTGGGCTCGGAAAAATATGTTCAGGAAAAAAAGGAGGAAGGAAAATTTTATAATACCCCATGCCTCTTCACTCCCTAGCTCCTTATTTTCCCCCTATTTGATCTGAAAATGATATTCTGTAGGAAAGATTTGTTTAATTAGTAGATCAAATATTTAAGTGTGCTAAGTGTCTGTATTTATGAAAATTCTTGAAATATAGTTGCGTTTCCAGCACTTTCTAAAAGATAGGAAAGGGGAGCATCTGAGTGGCTCAGTGGGTTAAAGCCTCTACCTTTGGCTCAGGTCATGATCTCAGGGTCCTGGGATCAAGCCCCCCATGGGGCTCTCTGCTCAGCGGGGGACCTGCTTCCCCCCTCTCTCTCTGCCTGCCTCTCTGCCTACTCATGATCTCTCTCCTCTCTGTCAAATGAATAAATAAAATCTTTAGAAAATAAAATATAAAAAAAGTAAAAGGTAGGAAAGGTACAGCTTTATTTTTT
>CM053606.1:116301834-116312094 GCA_028646535.1 Procyon lotor
GCACTTAATATAGCACATACCCTCCCCAATGTCCACAACCCAGCCACCCTATCCCTACCCTTCTACCCCCCCAGCCACCCTTAGTTCGTTTTGTGAGTCTAGGAGTCTCTTATGGTTTGTCTCCCTCCCCATTGTGTGTGTCTTTTTATTTATCTTTCTTTTTGTGAGCAATTAGAACTGTGTATTTGTTCTTAAGTGCTGTAATATGCTTAGTTTAATCCATTACGTTGGGTGCTCATTAGGTCCTTTCTGTAAAGAAATTTATGTTCTTATCTTGGGAAATCTGCTTGCATGATTCTTCCTTCTACCTTTCTCTACTCTGTCCTTCTCTGGCTCATATTATTTGGATATTGCATCTCTTTAATGGGCTGTCCAATTTTCTCTCCCCTTTTCCATATATTTGTTTTTTGGTTCCATTTCTTATAGATTTTCCATATTTATCTTCCAGACCTTCTATTTCTTTCTGTTTCTTCTCTGGTGTGTTTACAATGTTTTTATAAAGAAGATAAAGGATTAAAATAGGACTATTTGGAAATATTAGCATATACAACAAAGAGCTAGGAAGTATAATATATATTCATCTTTGTTTCTTTGGATTCCCTGGAAAGTACTTAGTACATAACAGACTCTCAATAAATTGGTATAGAATAAATAACTATAGATTCTAGTCCAACATATATTTCTTTCCTATGTCATCATCATCATGGTATGCCCTCTATTGGTCTCCATTTCTAGCTAGTGATTTAAGACTATATTTTCTCTCTGCCACTGACAACTCTAACATTGGCTGATTCTACTAATTTACTTTTTAATACCATCTCCTGATGATGAATATCATTATATAATACACACACACAAATTTTAGTTAACTGAAATTTTTAAATTATCTCAAAAATAGAAGTTACTATACAGGTTAAATAAAATAATTGAACTCTCTAGTACTTGAAATCCACTAAAAATCCATCCTGATTTATTATGTTTTTGCTAGACCTTAACTATTTAATTCTAGTAAACAAACTAGAACTGCAATTGGTAAACAGAATTCTTCCTTGAATAAATTTTAAAATTCTTTCTTGTATTATGTATCATAATCCCACAAATTGGATAGTGATCCAACTATCCACATTGGTTCGTTAAAATGTGAAATAGTTTCATACAATTCTCCTGATTAAGCAGGGGTCATATGAAGAATTTTCTTGTGATGTGGAACAGTGCAAAAGGTTTATAAATCTTGATAGTGATTACAGGGAAGCTATCAAGCTTTATCACACGGGCAATTCATATTTTAAAAAATAGCTTCAAAGTAAGTCTTCCAAATTCTAGACATCTATACCTTTAAATCAGTCGGACAACAGCCAGATCTTTTAAAACCTTGGACTCTGTTTGCCAATCTACTAGCTTAAAAAGCATGCTT
Source organism: Procyon lotor (assembly GCA_028646535.1). Classification (NCBI taxonomy): domain Eukaryota; kingdom Metazoa; phylum Chordata; class Mammalia; order Carnivora; family Procyonidae; genus Procyon; species Procyon lotor. The sequence continues at coordinate 116,303,249 of CM053606.1, forward strand.
TTCATTCCTCTTTTTAAATAAAAGCAGCCTTGTCTGCACTGATTTCATCATGTCCATTGAAAATGTTTATCTGCCAAATGAAAAAGAAGAGTACAAATTAGAAACACTGATACATCTTCTGACATTATTCATTTAGAAGCTAGTTCTCAAGTTGTCATTACATTTACCACATAAAAATTAGAAATGATTTGTTTGGAGACCTACAGCTATTTCTAGACCCAAGATGTTTGGACAACTGTAGATAAAGTTTCATTATCAGACCGAACTAAATATGCTATAATTATATATAAATCAGGATGATTTTTGTTCCATGAACTTAAGTTATTAATCTACTCAGCCCAAGCAGCAGGATACCATCATTCTCTAAAATTATACAAGTGTATTTCCCAGCCAAAAATGTAAAAAGCAATGTTTGAAAATTAAGGTCAAGGATTGGTTGGACAATACTCATGTTTCTATGATCTGATTGTTTCCATCTTTCTTCTAGTTTGTGAAACCAGCCTAGCCTTGTACTTTCACAAAACCATGTGTTTCCTTATGTTTCATTAGCACTCATCACACTTGAAATTATTAGTTAAATGTCTATTTTTTCCAATAAACTCTGGGCCAGGGCCCTCTGCTGTCTTATTCTGTATGTCTAATAATACCGTATTAGATATCAATGGTTGTTGAATGAATCAATTAATGATAAATGAATGCAGAAAAAGAAACCTAACTTATTAGACTGAGAATTGATTTAGGGAATTGAAGTTGAAAAGTTCAAATGATGCTATATTTTCCAAAATTTTTACATGATAATAGTTTTTTAAAATTTTGTTATGCAAAATGTTATAGACATGAAGTTAACAAATAGTAAAAAAGAATGATGGTATAGGTAGCTGAAAATGTAGATTTTTTAGTCACCTAAGTCCTTTGAAAGTAGGAAACCAAAAGAAATTCATATTCTCTACTTAAATATTTAAGAAATAAGATTTAAGGGGTGCCTGGGTGGCTCAGTAGGTTAAAGCCTCTGCCTTCTACTCAGGTCCTGATCTCAGGGTCCTGGGATCCAGCCCTGCATCTGGCTCTCTGCTCAACGGGATGCCTGTTTCCCCCTCTCTCTCTCCCTGCCTCTCTGCCTACTTGTGATCTCTCTCTCTCTGTCGAATAAATAAGTAAAATCTTTAATAAATAAATAAATAAGAAATAGGATTTAAGAATTCATTAGCGTACTGAATTATTATGATTTCTAGACCAATTAGCATCATAATTGATTCAAATAACATATGAGATGCAGACCTCTAAGAATATGTTAATCAAACAAAAAATTACACTGAAATATGAGTTTGCTTTTCTACCATATCAAAATTTTATACTTAGGCAAAGATGATATTTTAAGAACTTGTTTTTCAATATAGAAAATTTTTGCTAATTTTGCATTTTATGTTCTTATTAAAGCGATTTTCTGTTTTCTTTTCATATGTTAAGATATTTTGTTTATAAAAAAATATGTAATGTTTCCCCGTAGGCCTACAAACATGACTAGAATAGCAGTGCTTTGGATATAATCTAAAAAAATGTCCTTATATGCAACAGCAGAGACCAATGATTCATGAAATTACTCAATGTTGGGTATATTCCTTCTTATAGAACTAATAGTTTACATAAGACATTTTTTCTTCCAACCTTGAATACAAATATAAATTCTACTCAGTATGTCAGCATTTACATTAAAATGAATTTCTTACTCATGGGAAAAGCTTTAATTAAGTGTATTTAGAAGTTTGGAAATCAGCAGCACATCATGGTGAACAATTTAAATGTGACTTTGCCTAGTTGGGCTGGAATAAAACAAGAAGAAAGAAAGAAAGAAAGAAAGAAAGAAAGAAAGAAAGAAAGAAAGAAAGAAAGAAAGAAAGAAAGAAAGAAAGAAAGAAAGAGAGAGAGAGAGAGAGAAAGAGAGAGAGAGAAAGAAAGAAAGAAAGAAAGAAGAAAGAAAGAAAGAGAGAGAGAAGGAGGGAGGGAGGGAGGAAGGAAGGAAGGAAGAAAGAAACAGAGGAGAGGTCTTTCTTTTGCCTACCAACAAAACTAGTACTTTTTTTGCATCTTTACCAATATACCCAGCTTCCCTTCTCTGGAACAGAAGAAATGCCCATTTCCTACCATAGGCTGTTGCTCTGTGCTCAGGATTCCATCACAGTTCACCACTCAAGACTCCACTTTTTTTTTTAATTTGATTTATTTATTCGACACAGAGAGAGAGATCACAAGTAGGCAAAGAGGCAGGCAGAGAGAGAGAGGAATCAAGCTCCCTGCTGAGCAGAGAGCCCGATGCGGGGCTCGATTCCAGGACCCTGAGATCATGACCGGAGCTAAAGGCAGATGCTTTAACCCACTGAGCCACCCAGGCACCCTAAGACTCCACTTTTGAAACTATCCCCATTTATCCTACGTTATCATTTTCTTCTTTAAGCTTGATTTTTCTCCAAAATACATAAGTATACCTTAATATCTTTCATTTTATTTTTAAATATATATTTAATATAAATTAAATCCCTTAATTTAAAATCTCTATTCATAAGCTGTCCACGTGTCTTCTAACAATCACTGTAAGATACATGAAAATGATTTCATTATCTCCTAAGAGGAGGTTTTTCTTTAATAACCAAGGTAAGAACCTCAATTACCTTGTATTATGTCTCATTATTAATACGTTTATTTTACCAATCACAATCTGAATCTTCTTTATTTTGTTAACTTGTTATTTTAATATTTTTCTTTCAAGTAGCATACAGGCTCTTTGAGGCAGATCTTTTAACTCTTGTTCATCACTGTATTTTGAGCTCTTAGAAGTGATCAGAACATAGTGGTTATTTAATGTGTATTTGTTTAATGAATGAAAGACCTATTCAAGTCTCTTTAGAAAAATTAAGAGTTTCAACCCTAAGTAATGATGCAAATGAGACAAATGTCTTATTGCCACTTGCATTTCCCTATCTTTCCTCCCTTCTGTCTTCCAGATGTCTAGTACCCTTTTGCTTTTTTGCTGAAATATTATCCCTATTATTTTGCCCTCTAGACAGTCCTCATTGTCCAAAATAATAACCCGTTTCAAAAATCACTCAGTTCAAATAGCCCATATACCTTTAGATGCAGTAATAGAAGCCCAGTTATTTAACTTAATTAATTCATATTAAGGCAAAAAATTAAGATTTGTATTTTCTTCCCTACCAGCTTTCTCAAGTGCTTATTAGATTTTTTCAAAGAAGCAATCACATTGTGACTGTGGTTGGCAGGAAATCAGAATCTGATTCTCCAAACATCTATACTAACTCCTAAGGAGATCTGTGTAACTGTTCCCCAAACAACTTTAACCTTTTCTTGTACTATCGCGTAATATTAGCCCTGGGCACAGACACCGATTTTCTAAAACTACTTTCATCATCTTTATCTTTCCAAACCTTTTTATATTGCTTTTCTTATCTCTATTAGTGGGAATATCATCTACCTTTATCATATATGACCATCATCATATGATTTTATTGCTCAAGGCACAAAAAGATTAACACCTTTTCTCACCTCCTACATATTTAGTGACCAAATGTTCTCAATCTTATCTGAAACATAACACGAAATCCATAAATTCATCTTATTTATATTCCTATTCTTTCCATCTTCATTGAGGACCTTGCGGTTTGCCTCTAGGGTAAGCCTTCCTCTACACAGCTCCCTGTCCACACAGCCAGTGTGATCTTGCTAAAAGGCAAACCTTTCAGGCCATTTCCACTTAAAACAGGAAAATAATCCCTTCGGGATCTAGCGTTTGCCCTCCTTCTCAAACTAAATTCTCAACTTTTCCAGACAGAGCACATGATAATTGCAAGTAAAACCAGCATTTGGAGGCCTAGTTTGTGGCGACATGGCTAAACGCAGCCAGAAGGTCGGAATTGTGGGTAAATATGGGACCCCTTACGGTGCTCCCTCAGGAAAATGGTGAAGAAGATTGAAATAAGCCAGCACACCCAGTACACTTGCTCCTTCTGTGGCAAAACCAAGATGAAAAGACGCGCTGTGGAGGATCTGGTATTGTGGCTGCTGCATGAAAACCATTACTGATGGCGCCTGGACGGACAACACCACTTCTGCCCTCACAGCAAAGTAGGCCATCAGTCCTCTTCTTCCCCAGTAGAAGCTCCACCATTTGAAACGTTGCTAACCTATAATAAATGGGTTAATTTATGTAACAAAATTAAAAAACAAAAACAAAAACCAACAGCATTTATTGGGCACTTACTCCATTCCAGGAGGCACTCTAAATATCTCACCAGGATAATGTCATTTCCTTCTTACAATAACACACTAAGTAAAAAGTACTATCACTAGAATAAATGTTAAAATGAATAAAGTAAGATCTAGAGAGGTTAAATAATTGTCCCATGCTAATGAAGGGAGCCAAGCATCAAACCCAGGCTAGCCTACCTCCAGAGTTCATACTCTATTTTTTTAATTTAATTTTTAAATTAAATAAGTTTAACATTGTGTAAGTTTAAGGTATACAACCAGTTGCTATGATACATTTATATACTGGAGTATGATTGCCACTGTGCCTTTAGCTAGAACTTCTATCACATCACAAAATTATCATTTCTAAATGGCCACACTCTACAGCATCTTGTTGTTCCCCATTTAAAAAAAAAAAAATGTTGTCTTTCATCTCTATCATCATTACTGTGCAAAAAAACTGAGGCTTGAGGTGCCTGGGTGGCTCAGTCGGTTAAGTGGCCGGTTAAGAAGTCATCTCTTGGTTTTCACTCAGGTCATGATCTTGAGGTCGCAGGATCCAACCCTGCATCAGCTTGGAGCTGAGCCCAGGGTCAGCTTCAGATGCTCTCTCCCTCTGCTCCTCCCCTGCTTTTTCTCCCAAATAATTAAATTAAATAATTAAATTAAATTAAATTAAAATTAAATAATAAAAAGAACCTGAGGCTTAGTGGAGCACCTGGGTGACTCAGTCAGTTAAGCATCTGACTTAATTTTGGCTCAGGTCATGATCTCAGGGTCCTGGAATCAAGCCCCACGTCAGGCTCTGTGTTCTGCCGAGAGTCTGCTTGGGATTCTCTCCCTTTCTCTCTGCTCCTCCCCCCCACTTATGCTCGTTCTCTCTCAATCTCTCTAATAAATAAATCTTTAAAAAAAAACCCTGAGGCTTAGTGAAAGTAGATAAATTTCCCAAGATTGCAATATAGTAAAATTATAGCATGGCCCTGAACCCAGGCTACTCTGAATTCACCCCTGCTCTGCCTCTGCCCTTGGACTGTCTGGTCCCTAAGATGAGATCGAGCATATGCTTGATCACTGACTGCAATCAGAGGACTTTATTAAATGCCTTGGGCTATACATGACAATGTTCAAGAAAGGAAAGATGTTATAGGAGAACGCTGAGTATTTCTTTCTCTCCAAGTGCCATCCATCAATAGTTTAAAGTCAATTTGTGTGAATATCAAATCTGTGCTATGTTCTTTTGAAGTATGAGGAGAAAACATTAATTTGTATGAACTGAAGTATGTGATTAAAGCATGAAATTCTTTCCAGTCATGACTATGAGAAAGGTTTGAAATGGATTGTAGTCTTTACCCCACAGTTCATTAATGTAATCATTCCAAGGGCCCATAGCTAAGAATGTTCCAATGGCTCAAGTGCACCCATGGGTGGTTATCCAGACTACATGTAGATTCAGAAATAGCTTCTATTCTCAGTGAAGACCAAAAGAGGTGTTGATAATGGAACATTGTCATTATAAGTTATATTTGGCAATGTTTTAATATCTAACACAAACTACAACTATAATTTTTTTTACTTTTTTCTCCTCCAAGGCATAAAGTACCAGAAAATATTTTGGACTCTCCTTATATTGAAAGACAAGTAAACCCAGCTAAACATATCTGTAGGCTAGAAAGTTAGCATACAGATTTTTTGCTGCTGTTGATCACAGACCATATAAACCAAATAAACAATAATAAAACTATGCAATAGTTCTAATACAGGATCCACATTAATAATCAGTTCATTTTGAAAATAAATTTAAAAAAAAGAAAGTAAATTTATTGCAAATAGCTAGAAAGCATAAAAATCCTTTGGCACAATAAATAAAATATAATTTTACATTGTCCAAATGTCCTCTATCTTGGTAAAAAGACAATTTTAGCTATTGTAACTGGTATGGTGCATGGACTTTCATTTTATAAATATTTAGGCTCTGACAGTCAAAGTGTGTAACTGAGAAGAGCAGAGCCCAGTGCAGATGATGAAAACCGGCCTCTGAATAAACTGGAGAAGACATAAATGTAAGCATGGCGGCTCTTTTATTGCACTATGCTTTGTTTACTTTTAGACACTGTGTATCAATAAAGCCACAGGTGTCCAGTCTCCCACTAGGTTGTCACCAGAGAGTTTATCTTTTTGGCTTTCCAGTTTCTGTAGTAACATTATTCAAAGGATGAACCCATTTCACTTTTATTAACTAGGAAGTAATTTAATATGAACAATTTGAATAATTCTTTCTGAAAATATATTTTTATGGCAAATCTGTTGCTTGGAGTCTTAGGGTCTGATAAATGGCAATTTAAACAGTTATTACTCACTGCAAAATGGTCAAAGATAAGGTTTAACTATACCAAGCTGAAACTTCCAATAATTCTCCCATTAAAGGCCCAAATACAATCATGCCAATTCTAGAGGCAGAACATATGAACAGAGCAATCTGTTTAAAATAGTATTCCTGCTGAGAAAACACAAGAAGACAAGGCAAAAACCTCTACTTGAAGGAAAAGGCAAATAGCAAAAATAATGAGCTTTCAAGTTAGAGACAGAATAACTCTCTTCAAAGGTGATATGGACTACTTATACACAGCATTGATGAAATATAATTCAGAATAAAACATTCAACAAAAGTCATAATTACTATAATCGCTGTCAGTAATAATTTTTAAAAAGCCTTCTTTTTCAAACTAAAATCTTGGAACATCTATTTACTGATGTGGATGGCATGTTGTGTTGCATAGGCTTTTTTGTTGTTGTAAGTGTTATTAAATTAATATAATTTTTAAAAATCAGAGAAAGTGCAAACTGAAATGCATTAGGTTGAATGCCAGGTGTGTTGGCAAGCCACTTTGATTTTGAGTGACATTGGATCTGACATTTTCTTATGTCCCTCCATTTATGGCATAGGTTGATTCTGTCAAACACAGTGCTTTTTCTCTCGCAGCTCCATATTTCCCCAATTTAACATATTCCAAGGTAGATGAGGTCATAGGTCATGTGCATAACATCACCACCATCACCAGCCTTTCTTCTGCAACCTTTATTCTCAACTTGAGTGCAAGCCTCCTGAGGAGGGAACAGGGAGGATTTGTTTATGTTCACTGTTCCACCTCCGTTGCCAACCCAGTGACTGATACATGGAAAGTGCTGAATAAATATTTGTTGAATGAACAAACAAAGGAGTAAATACTATTGCAAGTTGGTAACACCTGTTTTCAAATTAAAATCCCCATAACAACAGCAACAGTAACCTCTTATGTGTCAGTATTGTGTTAAACATTGTGCACACTGACACTGAGGTAGATAGTACTATTTTCCTTTTACAAACGGGAAAATGAAGTTTTAAAGTTCGAGACATATGTGGATTGTGTGCCTTGTGCTTACCATTAAAGCTGAGTTTCTAACTCATGTTGGGAAAGTTCATATATCAACTCAAATTAAGTTTGGCTGAAAGTAACAGAAAACTTCACGATAGTGGTTTCAACCCAAGTTTGGTATCGAGCTGTGCTCTACAAAATTTTTAAGAACCAAGACTCCATCCAGGTCAGTGCTCTGACATATTTTGAGTTGTGTCCTTTATTCTCATAATCTAAGGCAATATCTCTCTTCCGGAGAGCAAGATGGAGGAGGAATTAAAAAAGAGTAGTGAACAATACGTGACAACTCTGTCTTAAGGAAGGTGTCCGGATGCTGACACATTTATTTCCATCTCACTGACCAGAATGTAATCACTGTTATGGGTCGAATTGTGTCCCTCAAAATTTATATGTTGAAATCCTAATACTCAGTACCTCAGAATATGACTTTATTTCGCAATAGGGCCATTGAAGTTGCAATTACCTAACATTAGGTCATGGGGGAGCAAGGTGGGCCTGTGATCCAATATGACTGATGTCCTTTTAAAAAGAATGCCGTGCAAAGACACAGACGTGAACATAAGAAGTACATTCGATGAAGATGAGAATGAAACTGCCGTAAGTCACAGAGCTACCACATGCTTCCATTGTATTAGTGGGATGCAGTATCAGTGGTTTCATGTATCTCCCTTAAGCCAAAGTAATATTTGTTATCAGTTATGTTTATCCTGGAAAAGAATTTTTGAGCAATTTGATGCCCCTTTCCCTACCAAATAAGAAAACAACAACACTGCTTTAATTGGGAATAATAAAAAGAGGATCTAATAAGTAAGATAATAAAAACTATAAAATCATCAAATGCAGTCATAATCAATTTCCTGGCCTAAAAAACTGTTTTGCTTTTATTTTCCTTTTCTCTGTGAAACTCAGTCCCATTTATTTGAGTTATTCTTCTCATTATGTATCAGCTAAACTTCTTTAGAAGCAACTGGGATTTTTCTCTTTAGTCCCAAAGGAAAGTTTTAATCGCATGTTGCCAGGACAAGTTGAATTATTAAGACACATATTACTAGATAATTCTACAACTTTCTAATTTTAGAGGGTCTTCTCAAGAAAGCCACTTTCTTTAGATGTAGCCAAGATCTAAAAAATGCAAAGCATCTGTCTCACAATTAGCAAGGAACAATGTAA
>CM053606.1:116318572-116346207 GCA_028646535.1 Procyon lotor
TTTCATGTGCTCCTCCTTCCATCTAGACCTGCTTTTCATGCCTTCGCCAACTTGCTTAACACCAACTCATCTTTTACTTCTAACTGTGGATGTAAATTTCTATCTCCAGTTCCCCAGTGCTGAGGTAGGTGCTTTTCCTATTGGTTTCTATCACTCCTTCGCATTCTTTCTTCTAGCATGAATCACTTTATTCTCCTCTGATATATTATAAAGTTCTTAAAGGTTTATTCCTCATTGTCTTCCTAATCCCTGACACTTCCACTGGCTATATAAGCATAGCACTGGTTTTTGTGGAGCAGTTCATCTAATTACTGCGTATACAAACAGTTTGGTTTGGCCTGACCAGGACCTGTATCGTTATTATAAGCTCTAGAAAAGCCAAGCTTTATAGACTTTGCTTTTTGAAATATATTTTTTAATGTCAGAGTCCTTTTCATTCACTTTTACCTTTACTTCTCATCACCAACTAGGGAAGTATCTACTATAGAATAAATATTCAGATGTGTTAATTTAATGTAAATGAAACTAAATATCTTTAAATTACACAATTCTAAAACTCCTTCTGTGTAAACAAAACATGGAAATATAAGTTTGGGACCCAATTTATTTTTCTACAGATGAATGAGTTTTATGTCTTTAATCCTGATGGCTTATATTATTTTAAGGCAAACACTAAAAGGAAAGAAAACAAAACAAAAGAAAACAAAAAACAAAATGGACACAGCATTATTCAAAGAGAAATATTGAAAGGAAGAAAATCTGAGGATTAATGTCCTTAATATTCATTTCTGACAGCCTATGTTCAAGTTTAGGTTGTCTGGTCAACATTTGGGTCTGACTCGTAGTTTCCAAATCATGGTGTGTTGTGTTCTAAATCAATTCCCTAGGAGAGATTTAGGGATAACTTTTCCACAGGTTTTCTCAATTAAAGATGCATCTAGCTCTTTGCCCACATCACCCACATCTGCTCATAAAAAATGAATAATGGAACACACATGTGCTGACTTGCGATTCATTTCAGCCTTTTGCAGGTGCAAATGCAAGTTTTAAGGTGCAAAGTGGAGCCACAAACGTTGTAGGCTTGTCCAGCTGAAATTCTAGGCTTTAATCACATCTAAATAACTCCTCAGGTGATGCAATCACAGGATTTTGCTCACAAAAAGGGTGTAATAAATATTGTACATTGAGCTGGTGTGCATTAACAGATGAGGCTATGTTATTTAGAGAATATGAAATCCAGCTAATTTTTGCCAATCTGGTGTTTGCCAAAGCATTCTTTTCATCTATTAACTCAAAATTCACCTTGAGTACATTTCAAAGTAACTTTGACCAACTAAAATAGGAAATAAAATACTTTCATTTGTATACATAACTGTATTCAGGGTTTTACATTGAGAGATAACCCCAATCTAGTGTAATTACTACACATCCTTGCAGCTGGGCTAGCCTCTTAGCAGACAAACTAAGTCAACACTCTGTTAGAAGCAGAACAGAGGGGGTCACTGGTGCAGATAATCCTAAACAGCAGAAAATCCCCAAATCATTTGTTTTCAGCTTGGGTATACATTTAGGAGGTTTGGAAATTTTGATGTTGTTGATGTTGTTTCAGCAAACATCTGTTCCTAATTTTATTTTCTTTGTTAAGATTCTGTGAATTACACACTCTCCTAATGATTAAAACGTCGCATACCTTTCATCAGCCAACGCATACAAGAGTGTGTCCCTTGCCAGTTAAGATGATATTAGGTAACAGAGCTGTTTCAAGATGGAGAGGAAAGCTTTGTTTTCTGAGGTGACAAATATTCCTATAGCCACCCCTTGTGGCCAAATTTCCATGAAGCTTATTAAACGTGGTATAATCTGATGCCCAGATGTACTTCAACTATTTTGCTTGAGTAGGAAAGGTAACTTTCTCCTTACTCTGACAGAAAAAAAGCACAGCTTCCCTGTTTCCTTACAAACTAGAGAAACCCAAGTTATAAAGAACAACACATGTACACACATGACACTTTCATTTCAATATTTTAAATATGAAATAGTGTCATAATTATGGGACTATATTATGTCAAGGCAACCGATATGAATATATCATTATCCAAAAGAGCACAATAGAAAGGAGGATTTTCCAGGAAGCCTTGTTTTGAACAATATAGTGATAGCGAGAGAGAGTTCAAATATCATTGAAGGAGAGAAAGGAGATTTCCCTCTTGGCTTTATATTTAAACATATTTATCTCCTCTCATCAACCCTGAGGCAGAGAAAAATGAAAATTAAGCTCTGCCTTTACACTTTACTTCTGTTATAATACCTCTCAGCCCCTCTTTATTCTGTTTATCCAAATCCTGCCCATTTTTCAAAGTGCAGCTCAAATTCTGCCTCTCTTGTACGGCGTTCCCTGAGCATTTCATCTGGAAGCAATCTTTCCTTCTAAACTTCCACAAGACTTACTTTCCATACCACTCATTTAGCACTTATTATTTACTGACTGGTCAAGATGTAATGTTTTCAGAAATATTGCAAACATAATGGAGATGTTTTTTATCCTTTTGTATGGGAAACAAATATGTATTTTTTTAAAGATTTTATTTATTTATTTGACAGAGGGAAAGAGATCACAAGTAGGCAGAGAGGCAGGCAGAGAGAGAGGGGGAAGCAGGCTCCCTGCTGAGCAGAGAGCCCAATGCTTGTTCCCAGGACCCTGAGATCATGACCTGAGCTGAAGGCAGAAGCTTTAACCCACTGAGCCACTCAGGTGCCCCGAAACAAATATGTATTTTTAAAACAAAATAGACCTAATGTTTTTATTATTCTTCGTAGATATGAAATCTAGTTTGTTATAGACTGTATCATCCAAACAATGATATATTGTTTGTAGACTGTATCATCCAAACAAAAAGGAAGTACATATGTACTTCCATACTTCCATACATACACAGTATGTCACATATTGTTTTGAGAGCCTTACAAATATTAAAAGTTTAACTACTTTACAGATATTAGATTGCTAATAATGGAAGTTTCATATGTGTGTATGCATTTTTTGTGTGCTCCCTACATATACATATGTATATGCATGTGACTACGTATAGTTGCATATATGTGTATATGAGTGTATGATATAATCTGACAAATATAAACTTTGTTTTGTTCATATAAATATTGCATTGGAGAATTGAAATAAAATAATATTTATTCAGGAACTTATTAAAATACATCAATAGGGGCACCTGGGTGGCTCAGTCGTTAAGCGTCTGCCTTCGGCTCAGGTCATGATCCCAGAGTCCTGGGATCGAGCCCCGCATCAGGCTCGCTGCTCTGCAGGAAGCCTGCTTCTCCCGCTACCATTCCCTCTGCTTGTGTTCCCTCTCTCGCTGTGTTTCTCTCTGTCAAATAAATAAAATCTTTAAAAAAAAATACATCAATAAATTATGAATAACTTTAAATTTTTTACTGAATTTATGCTATTTTTCTAATTTCTGTAACAGATAAAGGAAAAGACTGCTAAACAGTAAGGAACACAAACTATCTTAGTATTGTCCATCTTTGAGGAAGAGATGGAAATTTTAGAAGGGAAAAAATCTATATATTTAGACTAACACAGAATTAAGGTTTTCTGAAATTAGGGTCTTTTTTTTAGGGTCTTTCTCTTTGTATACAATAGATAAAACACATTGGTTTTATGTTTCTCAGGGGGAAAAAAGTAGATAAGAACAAAAACAAGGGGCGCCTGGGTGGCTCAGTGGGTTAAAGCCTCTGCCTTTGGCTCAGGTCATGATCTCAGGGTCCTGGGATCAAGCCCCACATCGGGCTCTGTGCTGGGCAGGGAGCCTGCTTCCCCCTTTCTCTCTGCCTGCCTCTCTGCCTACTTGTGATCTCTCCCTCTCTGTCAAATAAATAAATAAATAATCTTTAAAAAAAAGAACAAAAACAAAAAATACTCAACAATTTCCTATAAGTCCTAGATTTTAGTCTAATATCATCATTCACTAGCTACAAGTAATTAAACTTTCTGTTCCTTGGTTTCCTCATTTGAAGATGAGGACAACAATTTATTTATTTATTTGTTTGTTTGTTTGTTTAAAATATTGTATATATTTATTTGAGATGGAGAGTGGGGACAGGGACAGAGGGACAAGCAGACTCCCTACTAAGCAGAGCGCTGAACCCAGGGCTCCATTCCAGGACCCCGGATCATGACCTGAGCCAAAGTTAGATGCTTAACCAAATGAGCCACCCAGGTCAAATTTAATAGTATTATTTCAGTTTCAAATTTCAAAATCCATGTATAAGTTTGTCCATATAGAAAAGAGTCTTTTCAAATGAATTTTAAGAACCATGTCTATCATTAGTTTCTATAACTATGAGACTTAATGTAATCCATGAAAACATTTCCATTTTCAGAAGCTGATAAGGATGAAAGTGATTAAAATAAAATTACAGGAATCTTATATCTATACCAACATTACCCTTTTGTAGGCTTAAATATTTCCTTTTTTTAAAGATTTTATTTTTGTGTAATCACTACACCCAGCATGGGGCTCGAACCCACAACCTTGAGATCAAGAGTCGCACACTTCACCAACTGAGCCAGCCACGCACCCCTATAAGTTTAAATATTTCTTGGTGAATTGGCACCATTATAAGCATGCTGCAGATGACAGAAATCATTTAATGCAGATAAACAGAAAAAGGTCATTCAAAGTCCTTGCCTCTATGCTAGGTTTACCCTTGAAAAAATTCCATCTTTATTCTGGACTAATGCATATTCTACCTATTTTTAGATGCCTTTTTAACACCTAACACTGAGCATCCTGCTGCATTATATAGCATTTTAAGTTTTTTCTCGATCAAAAGCCATCTTGCACTATTTTTATTTCCTAACACTCAAGGCCTTCAGATTGTTACTATTATTTTTAGATATACTCATGTTTTCAATTAAGCAGGGTTACAAGTATCTTTGAAGGGATAAGGAACACGCCTTACATTTATTTTATTCCCTCTCAATGTGTAACAGAAACGTGGTGCACAGGGTTGATATACGGAGGTGCGTGCACAGCAGGGCACTCATTTGAGAAATATAATACAACAGCTGAGAGTATGGCCATCGGTCTGAAATAAGATTTATTATGGTGTCAAATTAAATTCTAAATTTTGATTCTTTAAGAACTTGGAAAATGAGAGACTGTGGACTCTGAGCAACAAACTGAGGGTTTTGGAGTGGAGGGGGTGGGGGTTTGGGCGAGCCTGGTGGTGGGTATTGAGGAAGGCACGTATTGCATGGAGCACTGGGTGTGGTGCATGAACAATGAATCTTATAACACTGAAAAAAATAAAATAAAAGTATTTGGGGAAAAAAAAGAACTTGGAAAATGAGTGAGGTATCATATCTGAAAGAGCTTTTTTTTCATATGTAATGATGTATAAATCCTTTTATAGTGGATTCCTTATTGGCCATCTGCTAAATGTGTATCGTTCAAAGTTATTCAGACACAAATTTATTGTTATAATTAGGTCAAGGAAATCATTTTGTTTTCCATCAGCATCAGCATGTTTTCGTTATTGCAGCAGAGGAGATAAACTAGGAGAAAGGATCATGAGAAGGAGACAAAGTAATTTGAGAGAAAGGAGTGGGAAAGTGTCCTGCACAGAGAAGAGTAGGAGGGAATCATAACCATCTATACCCAAAACCTTACCAACTCCTCCAACCCTCTTTATATGGAAAGTTAAGCAAACTTGATTGTCCTTTACTAATTTTCTTTATTTTTTTATTGCAATTCAGTAAGTAATCAGGAATTCAAAAAATAATTTCCTACCCTTTGGTGCCATCATGAGGCCAAAAATATAAAGTACTGAGGAAAGATCTCCAGAGGAACCCAAGGTTTTGATATTTTCTTTTCATTCAGAATGTAATTATCCAGAGAATGAAAGTTTATTTCAGAAAGAAATATAATTACCTTTACTATAATTGAAACCCTCCAACCAACAAATCATAGCTTATATGTCTACATAGGCATTGCACTGAGTGGAATAAAATGTACCTTAAATTTTTAAACAACTGTGGAATAACAATTTTGTGAACCTGAAATTATTAAAGTATTCATGTTTTAAAGTTACATAGCCATGACCTAAAGCTTAGGTCATGGCTCTTAAACCTAAGCTTTTAGAGATTTTAAACCAATTATAGAAATATCTTAGTTTTATTTATCTATTTTTTTATTCTATGGTGTCATAGGATAGCACAACAGATAGTAAGATAAAATCCTCAAAGTTCTCAAAACACAATGCCATAATATCACAAGAAGAAAATATCCTATTTTAAGAATGGAACAAATGACAATAGAAATAATATGGCAAAGCCATACATTAGAAAGAATAACTAATGAATATCTAAGGACGTTATAGCCAGATAAAATCAAAATACAAATCACTGTCAGGTGATGCAGTATTTGAAATCATTACCACAAAGTATATCTAAAAAATGGCAAAGAGATGTTTTATTAAAAGTTTCCACCAGGAGTGCCTGAGTGGCTCAGTGGGTTAAAGCCCCTGCCTTCAGCTCAGGTCATAGTCTCAGGGTCCTGGGATCGATCCCCGCGTTGGGCTCTCTGCTCAGCAGAGAGGCTGCTTCCCCCTCTCTCTGCCTGCTTATGATCTCTCTCTCTGTCAAATAAGTAGATAAAATCTTAAAAAAAAAATGTCCACCAAATATACCTTATTTTATTTGTGTTGTACCTATATTATTACCTCTAGGTTTAAATTGCATCCATTGTAAGCCTTGTACAAGTACATCAATAGAGGTGTAAAATATTAATTATTCATCTGCTTTCTCAGTCCACTAAATTTTTTTGTGTGAAGTGTTAAAGTTTTCTCATGTGATGAAACTATGGTCCCGTGGGACGCCTGAGTGGCTCAGTCGGTTAAGTGGCTGCCTTCACCTGAAGTCATGATCCCAGAGTCTTGGGATGGAGCCCCACGTCGGGCTCCTGCTCAGTGGAGAGCCTGCTTCTCCCTCTGCCTGCTGCTTCCCCTGCTTGTGTTCTCTCACTCTCGCTCTATCTCAAATAAATAGATAAAATCTTAAAGAAAAAGAAAAAGGAAATATGGTCCCTAAAAGTTACGTAGAGATGCCTATATCTTATTTCTTCCCATTGCACCTAATAATTCCACCTATTTTTCTCTCATTTTTCTTCATGGCACTTAGAAACCAAAAGCCCCACAAATTTCATCTGTAAAATATGGACTCTCCTCTAAGGGGGATGGAAAATTTCACTATGCATATGTCCTGCCTATTTCAGCTTTTCCTATTCATTGGAAAAGCCACAGACGGGAAAAAGAAAAACTGCTGAACTGGTTTTTACCTCTTTTTGTTCTTGGAGTGTCCTCTTCTCACCCGGTTCATACCTAGCACCTTTATGCAATATTTTCATATTTTCAGAATTATCAAAAATATAAACCCATTATCAACTTCAGTTATAATGAAGGCATCCTGAATTGTTCTCTTTTCTTTCTCTTGTCTCAGAGACAGATTTTATATGTGAAAATAGTAATAATTGGCTCTTGTTTAAAGTTAGTGGTGATCTCCTTTTGTGACCTGGCCTCCAGCGCTCTTTCAGTAGAATCATAGTGCTAATGCCAACTTGGCTTTAGGCATATGTTGCCTTCATTTGGCCCCTGTAACATGCCCAAGATAGATCATTATCTTTAACATTATCCTAGAGATGAAGAGAAGTTAAATCACCCTCTATTGTAATAGCACCAAAAACTCCTTTCATTGGCAAGACTTACCAAGAAAGACATTATTTCTGCCCTGATAAAAATTCTCAAAGGCTCCCAGTCTGAAAGAGGAAGCTTGGGAGCCATCACCGGGGATGAAAAGGAATACTCAGATCACCTATAACCTCCTTCAGGCAGGACAAGACTATTTCTATGTGAGATGATGTACGATGTTCAAATATTTAAATGCCATCTCATCATAATTCTATTTATCTCACAAGCTCAGATGGTTTCTCTCTATTCCAATGACATCATCTCTTGCTTTTACTTACAGATATAGTTTGGGGGAAGGGAAAGAAATTTAAGAGAACACTCTGATTCAGTTGGGATCCGAGAAGAAGTGTCCAGTTACTTACAGTAGCAAATACTAAATAAATAAAATTACAGAGGTTATGGAAGGGAACAGTGAAGAAACTCAGAGATTGTCAACAGCAAGGAATGACTACTAATCTCTGGATGGGAGAGACTGGGTGAGAGAATGGGTGAGACAAGGGGATGAAGCCAAAGAATGGTGTCACCTGCTAGGAAGTGGAACCACACCACTTCTCTCTGGAAGGTACTGGCGCCATGTAGGATTCAGACATAAATGGTATGTCTGAGGCTTCTCTGCCCTTTCTTCTCCCTTCCAGCTGCCCTTTAATTTCAGGCCAATGACTCTCACTATGCAAACCTACCATAACCTTTCAACAATGGAGCTTGAGTTATGTCACCTTCCTGAGTTACCTCTCTGACACACAGAGCAGAACAGTGGAAGTGGGAAGAACCGATCTGGGTCAAACTGACCCAAAACGGACACAGAACATGTTGGTGGATTTTTGTTAGAAAGAAAAGTAAAAAATCTAAAAGGCTCTAAATGCCTAGGATATACCTCCCCTACTTCTCTTTTATGCCTGCCATTATTGTGTTAGAACAATCCATGGTTGGTTTCTCCAAATCAAAAGACCTTTTATCATAAAAAAATGACATATAAATATTTTTTATATCTTTGATATGTTGCAATTAGAACTGTGTATAATTTATTAATATTAATTTCTCTTTTTAAAAGATAAACTATCTTTTCTCTCTTAAAATGGAGTTGCTGTGAAAATAATTTTCAAGTAAATTAGTTTTCCATTTTATTCCCTGCTGCTAGTAATGAAAACACATCTCCCAGCAGTGATGAAAGCATAATTTCTAATGGTTCACAGCAAAGAGAGTTTTTATTTTTTTATAAAGTGAGGATGGTCAAAAGCAAAATCACAACTATTAGGCTATTATATTTCAATTTAATGCATTTTTAAATGACACTATTCAACAGCTTTTTGTACCACAAGGACACCTGGGTGGCTCAGTCAGTTAAGTTTCTGCCTTCAGCTCAGGTCATGATCCCAGGGTCCTGGATCCAGCCCCGCATCAGGCTCCCTGCTAGACAGGAAGCCTCCTTCTCCCCCTCCCACTCCCGCTGTTTGTGTTCCCTCTCTTGCTGTCTCTCTGTCAAATAAATAAATATTTTTTAAAAAGTAAACACACTCATATTTCTAGTGTATTTCTATAATTTATTTCTATATTTCTATAATCAATTAGCTAATTTTATAAAATATCTTGTTTTATTTCTACCATCAAAATAGTCTCTGGTTTTGACTATTTTGATGGCTTTACACTGCACATAATGCATTATAAAACACAAATACAGACATATAAATATACATCCTAAATACAGCCAATTCCACTTTCTATTATACTTTTTCAGGACTTTTTTGCATAATATCTATAAAGTTTGAACTTAAAGTTTGTACTATGATTTTCTCAGTATCTGTCAAAAAATATAAATTGAAAAAATAGTAAGTTAACCCTCTAGATTATAAATTCATTAAATAGATACCTATTGTTTGCTGTTATCTTCATGTAATGAAAGAAGTATGTTTCCTTTTAGCATAAAACATCTTCCTTATACATAGTCAAATTCTACCCTCATGAGATCCCACAGCTTTTCTGCCCCACAGTAACTATATAGAGGTCAATGATTTTCATTTGATTCTTCACATCTTTGAAGATAGCTGCATGCATTCTTATTTCCAGAAGAAGGTCTTTGTCCCATCACTGGTCTCTAGGTTCATTTTGGGGATGACCCTTTTCTAGAAGATGCAGCCTACATATAGTCACTGTTACCTGTAAAAAAATTAGATCATAACTTTTGAACACTTAATAATCTCAGGTCTGGCAGCACTCTCTCCCATACCCAAAATTCCATTGAAATAAGCCACCAAATATATAGTAACAATCATCATCAAAAAATCATCATCAAAAAGATATAAAATGGTAGAGCACCATCAACATGCTAGACAAGCATATAAAATTCTGCTTAGATTTAATTTCCAAGGGACATAAAATGAACATTAGTTCTTGATTCATTTTGCTTTGTATTTTTTTGAGGAATTTCAACATTCATCCACCATCTCAAATTTATATAAATCTCATTAGGTTGTCACTCATAGAACCTCACTATCCAATGACAGAGCTATACACAAGACCCAAGTTAGGCCAAGGAGACAGTCTCCCAAGAATATGAATTACAAAGTAATTATGAAGTTTTAGATGAAAGTGACTTATGTTGTTTTCTAAAGGCAGAACTTTGAAAAGAAAACCATAGTGACAACCTAAATGTTCCTCACCTGAATAAATAAAATGTGGTATATCCATAAAATGAAATATTATTCAGCCACAAAAAGTAGTGAAGTAGTGACACATATTGAAACACAGATGAACCTTGAAAACATTATGCTAAGCGAAAAAAGCCAGACACAAAAAAACTACATATTGTATGACTCCATTTACATAAAATATACAAAATAGGCCAAGTCATAAAGCAGAAGGTAGGTTAGTGGCTGGCAGGAGGTGGTGGAGAAAGGAGCTATGGGAAGTAACTGCTTAATGGATAGTGGTTTCCTTTCAGGATGAGCTTCTGAAATGATCATGGTAATGGTTGCAAAGCATTGTGAATGCCACTGGGTTGTATATTTTAAATTTATGTTCTATATATTTTACCACAATAAAAGAATTTTATGTTCTATATATTTTGCCACAATAAAATAATTATCAAGGAAAAAAGACAACCATTAATTCCTAGTTCTGATATCCAAAACCCTGGTTTCTATGCCATATGTGTGTGTGTGTGTGTGTGTGTGTGTGTGTGTGTGTGTATACAGCAAAACACATAAAACAGTATTATAGCTTCATTTCTTCATGCATATATGGTAAAAAAATTTAAAAATGTAGAAATGTTAAATACTGAATTCAAAGTAGTGATACTGCAGCAGATTCTATATTCCACTAATGACCATAATAATATCTAATAATAACATGTTCTTCTTACAATGGGATCTTATTCTACTCATTGAGTGTTGGGTCTATATCCTTTGCCATGATTCCAGGTGGACCTTTGTGACTACCTCAACTAATAGAGTACAGTCCAAGAGACTTTATATGACTCTATATGACTTCTAAGGCTAGATCATAAAAGTGTATTGTATGTATTTCTGCCTTGTGCTCCCAGGATGCTTGTTCTTGCAACCCAGGAACCATTGTGTAACAAAGCCCAAACAATAACTTGGAAGGACCTTGGGTAATATGAAGCCCCAGCCGAGGTCTCAGCTGACAGCCAGCATCAATCACCACCACACATACAAGTGAACAAGGCTTCAAATGATTCCAGCCAGTCGTAGAGCCCCCTAACTTTGAGTCTTTCAGCTGAGGCTCCAGACATCATGGAACAGAGGTAGGGTATCCCCACTGAGCCCTTCCCAATTTTTGATATATTAAATCCATAAACAATATAAAGTGGTTTTTGGTCATACCACTAAGTTTAGACTGGCTTGCTACTCAACAGCAATAGCTGAAGTAGGTCACCACTGGAGAAAAAAATGAGCAATGAGATGTGGAGTGTCCTAATACATTATAATTTGGAAAAGTAAGTAAGAGACACTCAGAAATTCTTAGTATGATTCTTTACAGTTTATTTCCTAGTTTTAAAACATTTTGTAATAAATATAGAAAAAATATGTATATCCTAGAAACTGTTGTTTGTATAAACAAATATTTAAATCATGACAAAATATGCATCATGAATTCATGGGTAATAAAATAATTATGAACAAAACGGTGGGGGAAAGAAAGGGCTGTTTACATGGGGGAAATCAACCTAATCTTCTTGTCATTCCATATGTTAAAATATACTAGAGATGGAGCTATAGAGTCAAATGTAAAATTCTAACAAATATTTTTTTTTTAAGATTTTATTTGACAGAGAGAAACACAGCTAGAGAGGGAATACAAGCAGAGGGAAAGGTAGTGGGAGAAGCAGGCTTCCCACAGAGCAGAAAGCCCAATGCGGGGCTCGATCCCAGGACCCTGGGATCTGACCTGGGCCGAAGGCAGACGCTTAACGACTGAGCCACCCAGGCGCCCCATAAATATTTTTATAATAAGTAGGAAAGTAGTAAAAAAATATCTCAGGATAGAAGACTTTCTAATTTTAGCTTTTTATGCATCAGAATCTTCATCTATAAAATTGAGTGACAATAATATTTCTATTATCATACTGTTATTATTATCACAGTAATTCCCAAATGTCAGCGACATCTTAAGGTTTTTTAAAAGATTTATTTATTTGTTTGTTTGTTTATTTATTTATTTATTTATTTGAGAGTTAGAGAAAGATGGAGAGCACAAGTGTGGGAGGAGGTTGAAGAGAGAATCCCAGGCAGACTCCCCTCTGAGTGTGGAGCCCCATGTCAGGCTCAAACTCACGACCCTGAGATCATGACCTGAGCTGAAATCAGGAGTCAGAGGCTTAACCAACTGAGCCGCCCAGTCACTGCAATGACATCTCTTAATGAAGTTCATAACTGAGTTTATTCCTATTGTTGCTTCCTAAATCTCTACCCCCACATTATTTGCCTAAATCCATTCTAGTTTATTCATTCACTTAGTCGCCTATATTCAATTTTATTGATACCCTCTGTCAAGTACTTGACATAAAATACTAGATACTCATAAAATAGAGGCAATTAGAGTAGCATTGTCCCTATCTTATGAAGATTTCAAGGTGGTTGGGGAGACATACATTAACTCATTGATAACACAAAAAATGTAAACTTAAAAATGTTTTCCATGAATTTAGATCATCAGTCCACACCTGCCTTTGTAGTAACTGCCTATTGAAGCCCTCCGTTCTACTGTCTAATGATAGGATATGGCCAAAGTTGAATTCCTGACTCTCACCGTCCCAGACTGCTCTTCCTGAAGTCTTCCCCATCTCAGATCATGGCAATTCCATCCTGCCTGGGACTCAGCCCCCAAAACTTGCTGCCAGTCTCTCATTTCTGTTTACATCCCATAACCAATCCTCCAGGAATTCTCAATGCAACCACTTCTCACCATTACTAAGACCCTACCCAAGTCACCATTATCTCTTGTTTGAGATACTAAAACAATTTTTTTTAATTAGTCTCCCTGTTTGTATCCTTCTCACATACCCACACACTTGCTCTCTTTTCTCAACAATGGCCTCCAGAGAGATCTTCTTAAAGCATAACTCAAAAAATGTGACTATATTTGTTTCAACTATTCCAATGGCTCCCCAACTCATTTACAATAAAAGGAATAGTCTTGTAAATACTTATGAAGCCCTACATGATCTGGCTGATTAACTCTCTGACTTCCATTCTACTATTTACTTCCTAACTCATTTTCCTCTAGCTACAATGGTCTCCTTGCTATACCTCAACAATCCAGACACACTTCTGCTATAGGGACATTGCCCAACTCTTCCCTCTGCTTAGGTCACTCTTCTCTAGATAACAACATGCCAACTCCTTTCCTTCATGTCTTTATCCAAACACCAAATTAACAAATAAGTTAAGTTGTTAACTTATTTAAGTTCTACATTACCCATTAAGTTCTACCTTACCCATTTAAATTTTAGACCTTATCTACATCACATTCTTTACAGTCTTCATCCCTTTCTTCTAGCTTACTTTTCCCATAACACCTCTCCCCTATTCATGTACTATGTAATGTATTTATTTATTATGACTCATGGTCTGCCTCCTTACCACTACCTCTCTTTAGAATATAAGCTCCATGACAGCAGAGACTGTCATCTACATCATTCAATATTGAAACTCAGATGCCTGCAAGAGAAGGAGAACCACATATATATTATATATATTATGGAGACAGAGAGAAAGGGGGGGGGAGAGAGAAATTGTGTTCTAAAAAGTATGTCACCAATAAAATATCCTATGTATTGATTAATCATTTGGTTATTTATTCTTTCAAAAACTAAGATTGGGCTGCAACTTCTGAACAAGATGAAATGACTGGAAACCAAATCTGCCCTTCTGCATGAAACAACTCACACAAATATGTGATGCAATGGATTTGAAGGTATTGGGTATCAGGCAACAAAGGACAATCATCCTTGAAAAATGGGAACAAAAATAAAGTCAGTCCTACAGTTGTTACAACTTATTGCTCTCAGAGTTTCTGGGTTGCAGCACAGGGAAAGGAAAATGAGGTGGAGGGTAAGAGTCTCTTGAGTTGAAGAGGCAGAGCTGTGGACCCAGGGGGCACTGAGGTGGCTAAGTTCACAGGACCAAAAAGTGGATATAAGAGAGATGTACAGAAAGGTCTGGAGTGGGTCTCATTAAGGTTTTAACTAAGTACTGATCATCACATGTGTGTGAGGAAACCACCCCAGGCTAGGGGAAAAACTACATGAAAGAAACAGAGGAAAAACATCTTTGAAGTCTCACAAAACTGAAAACAGTTCCTGTTCCCGTTGGCTGAAGTGGGGGAATTGTCTTAATTCTTGAAGAATGGGGACAGCCTCAGAAGCTTTTGCTTCAGTGATGGGACAAAATTAGCTTTAGATTAGATGCTACTTAACCCCATATCACAAACCTAAAATATTTGATCCAAATGATCATATAGTTATAAAGTGACTTACCCTTGTGACTGAACAAATCCCAAGAATATATATAGAAATGAAAAATATCTAGCATTCAAAAGGTAAAATTCATAATATCTGGCATCCAATCAAAATGTACCAGGCAAACAATTAAGCAGAAAAATACAACCCATAATGAGGAATAATATCACATATTTCACAGATGAAGAATTGGTGGGCAAGGACATCAAAACAATCCCTATAACTGTAATCCATATGTACAGTAACTTAAGGGGAAAAATGTTAAGTGGAGACACAGGAGATAAATAATAAGTAACTTTTATTTATTATTTATAAATAAAAAATTTTAAATTTTTATATATTATTTATAAATAATAAAAGACCAAAATTAAACTTCTAGAGATTGAAATACAATATCGAAGGTGAAAAAATAGTTAGAGCTAGCATCATATCATGGTGAAAGACTGGGTAATTTCCTTCTAAGGAACAAGGTAAGGAAGTCTTTTAGATGAGAGACAGAGAGAGAAATAATCATGATAATTAATATATGTTAAACACTACTCTAAAATCTGTTTCCAGATTACTTGCTAATCCAAATTTCCCATATTTTTTTAAGATTTTATTTATTTATTTGACAGAGAGATACACACCAAGAGAGGGAACACAAGCAGGGGGAGGGGGAGAGGGAGAAGCAGGGTTCCCGCTGAGCAGAGAGCTCAACGTGGGGCTTGATCCCAGGACCCTAGGATCATGACCTGAGCCCAAGGGAGATGCTTAATGACTGAGCCACCCAGGCGCCCCTCCCATATTTTAGATAAATATAGATGATATAGTTAGATGGATATATGGAGAGAAAGAGTCAACTTATTCTTGTTCTTTGATAAATGGCCAAAAATAATACTTTTCTCAAAAATTTTGTGATTTAAAAAGTGCTAGATAAAAACTTTATTACCTTAACTAAAATCCAGTGCAGAAACAGAGAACATCATTTCCAGTCCCTTGAGTCTTTCCCTTTCTATATAAACAAAATGGTTTAGTGAAAACATACTGGCATGAAAGTACTAAGATCTGGGTCCTACTCCAAGATTCACTATTAACTAATTGTGACCTTTTAGGTATATGGCTTTATTTCTTTGATTTCAGTTGTCTCATGTGAAATATGAAGAAGTTAAAGTAAACTATGCTTTAAAACTAGAGTCTGAGAGTCCTTAATAATCAATGGATATATACTCCGTGATCTACAATCTCTACCTCAAAGTTTTAATCTTTCAAGCATTAATTTCAGTATTTTCCAGATCATCCATAGGATGCCTCATAACCCACAGCCAACATGGATTTTAGGATTCATTTTTATATTTTCACTTATACCAAGCAATACCTCATTATCTGAAACAGTCCTGCAAAAACACTCATGGAGTAATGAAATACAGACAACAACTTCCCATCAATTCGAGCTATAGAAAAAAGGATTTCCTGATAGTGTGATAGATAAAACTGTGGAAGGATTGAGACTTCTAATGTTATATATTAGTACAGGCAATATGAATATGCCAAAGGCAAAAAAATGAAAACCAACCAAACAAAAAAATTTGCACAGTAAGAGACAAGACTAATTTTGGGCTTGAGCCAAAATTGAGTTTTAGCAAAAGAGCCACATCTATCATATTAATATTATTTGTAATCCATCACACTAGCATCATTAATTTGAAATCAATACATTTTTTATTTTTTATTAATTTGTATTGTATAATTTTATAAGGACTTAGAAACATACGAGCTTATGCTTAATCATATTTAAGAATGTGATAATAAAAATAGTTTTGCAAACCAGAGAAGCCAGAAGTTTGCTTCTTTTAAGCATCTCATATATCACCTAATATGAGAAACACTGAAATATTCTCTAAGACTTCTGCTGTAAAGCACTCTGGCATTCTGCTCTCCATTTACATAGGCCACATATAACCACTAGAGGGCAGTAAGACACTTGGACTAATGATTTTTCTTTGTCATTCCCCCTTGTTCTCTAGAAAGTTTTAGGATTGAAAGAAGTCTGCTAAATCTTTTTTTTACATAAAGCCCAAATCAATGTTTATTTTACAATGATTTTTCAAAGGTTTCTCAGCTCTTACACAACAAATTTATTCCAATATTCCTGCCTTCTCTTCATCTTCTGTCCACATCTACAATAATTTTTAAGAAAGTTCTAACATTTCTATTTTATTAATGCAGGTTGTTAATTCCAATAATCAAGAAACAATTCCAATCTCAACAAACAATTAAAACCAACTCCAGATGTTCTTAGCAAAAGATTGAATCTTGAGTTAATGACGATTAGCCCCAAATCATGAATTTGCCCTCTACAGTCTTATGTTGCACCTTCCCAACAGTATCACCCTCTTCATTCTTCTACGTATTTCCCTGTTCTCTGATTATAGGTCCTCCAACTCCATTGGCACGTTGCTGTTTTCCAGAACAGGACTTCTCAGTCCTAATGTTCTTAGACCTAACAACAGGTAGTGGAGGTGGGTTTTCAGAACAGTGTCCTCTTACATGGCACTTGCCTCGAGTCACATTTTTTTTTTTTTCATTTCTCCAGGCAATGAAAAGCAGTTGTCCTCTGACAATGGTAAATGGGTCACCTCTGGGGGCCAAGAGTCCCATATGAGGCTTCAGAGAAAAGGTCTTTCCTAATCTGGACCCTGATTTTCATCTAGAAGACCTATAGAGGCTATGCATTTAATCTTCTTTGCAGCTCAGTTAATCTTATAATAACACTCTGGGATTGATTTTCATCATGATAAGACACAATGGGTAGAGGAAATGAGTCATCTCTAGCGCTGTCAAAGTGCCCTTTGACTTTTTCCATTTTGCCTTAAACGAGCGATTAATTGGTCTAATTTGATTATTTGTGAAAAGGAGGAGGCTGGGTCTTCAATGACCTTTTAAAAAAAAACAGCCAATTTCACAATATTACAATTATCATCTCCCCCACATCTATTTCATGCAATAGTTGCTGTTCTCCCAATATATTAGCCTCCATTTCTGCCTTATCACAATTCGTCATAGATAAAAAATTTAGTAATCGGGATGGCAATTTATCTTTCAGCTCCTAATGCTGTATTAGATTAGTTGGAAAATAGAGTCTGAGCTCATGCTACTCAAGAGAAACAACAACAAAACAGCTCAGTGAAAAAATGAGCAAAGACCTAAATAGACATTTTTCTAAAGAAGGCATTCAAATAACCAAAAGGTATATGAAAAAGGTGCTCAACTTCACTATTGGGAAAATGCAAATTAAAACCACAATAAGATATCAACTCATGCCTGTTAAAATGACTATAATCAAAAAGATAAAAGGTAAAAATAAATAAATAATTAACGACAAAAGTAACGAGTAGGGGCACCTGGGTGGCTCAGTTGGTTAAGTGGCTGCCTTCGGTTCTGGTCATGATCACAGGGTCCTGGGATCAAGCCCTACATCAGGCTTCCTGCTCAGTGGAGAGTATGCTTCACCCTCTCCCTCTACCTACCGCTCTAACTACTTGTGCTCTCTCTTTCTCTGTTAAATAAAAAAATAAAAATATTTAAAAAAAAAGGTAACAAGTATTGGCAAGGATACGGAGAAAAGAAAATTGTTATACAATGTTTGTGGGAAGGTAAATATTTGCAGCCATTATAGAAAACAGTGTGAGGTTTACTCAAAAAACTAAAGCTTAGAACTGCCATATGATCCAGTAATCCCACTTCTGGCTATATATCCAAAGGAAATTAAATCAGCACTTCAAAGAGATGCTTTCTTATGTTTATAGTAGCATTCTTACAGTAGCTAAGATATGGAAACAACCTAAGTGTCCATTGATGGATGAACTGAGAAAGAAATTGTGGGAAATATATATGGTAGAATACAATTCAGCATCAGAAAATGCAATCTTGTCACTTGTGACATGAATAAACATGGAGGACATTATGCTAAATGAAATAAGGCTGACACCAAAAGAAAAAACTGCATCATCTCACTTATCTGTGGAACCTAAAAAAGTCAAACATAAGGGCACCTGGGTGGCTCAGTCAGTTGTGTCTGCCCTCGGCTCAGGTCATGATCCGAGGATCCTGGGATCAAAGCCTGAAGCCCATGCTGGGCTCCCTGCTCAATAGGGTCTCTCCCTCTCCCTCTCCCTCCCCCTGCTCATGCTCTCTCTCAAATATATAAATAAAATCTTCTTTAAAAAAATAAATTTTAAAAAACATTAGTTTTGTCAAAATGTCAATTTTGTCAAAAATGTCAAATGAACTGTGGTTACTAGGGTCAGGGAGATGGGAGAAATGGGGAGCGATTGATCAAAGGATACAAAATTTAAGTTACATAGAATAATTCTAGAAATCTAACATACAACACGATGACTGTAGTTAACAATACTGTAGTGAACACTGGAATTTGCTAAGAGAGATTTCATGAGCTCTCACCACAAAAAGAAAGGAAAAAAGGTAACTATGTGAGAAGACGAATATATTAATTATCTTCATCGTAGTAATCATTTCACTATGTAAAATAGTGATACATATTGTATCATGTTGTATACCTTAAATATATACAACTACTATTAAAAAACAATAAACAACAACAAAAAGCCAAGAGCCTGAGATTAAACTTAATTGCTAATGCTCCAGCCTGCAGCACTCCAAGTATGCTCTCATCATCATCCATCATCAGCATCCGCATTGCCTTGGAACTTGTTAAAATACAAGGTCTCGGGCCCTACCCCAAACATACTGAGTCAGCATGGCTGTGATGAGTCCAGTCATGGGTACATAAAAAAATATCTTCAGATGATTCTTAGTTTCACTGAGGTTGGAGGGATACTGCTTTTTAGGGAGATGCAAGTTTAGGAGAGTGAGAATGAGGAAAAAGTGAGGCAGAGAAGGAAGAGCAGCAACACAAGTCTTCACAAAGAGATCATCGAGTTGCTTAGTCTGTGAGCATATTTCCAGATAGGCTTTATAGAAACCTCAGTTCACCAAAAGGAGGAAGTGCTCCCTCCTATTTCCTTTTTCTCATTGGTCAATGTCGACCCTATGGTGTATTAACTTGTCCTGCACATTAGGCGCCTTCATGTGACTATTAGGTAAAGTAGATCCCATGCCCTCACTGTGGTGTTTCATCACAGTGAGGAAGTCACAGGAGGAGCAAAATGTATGCTCTGCAATTTTGCGAATGTATTTCCTCATTTGTGCATTTTCTTTTATTTTTAAAAGAATTAAGAATTTTGTAAAATGAAATGAAAAGAAAAACATGATTTGGTAAATCATGAACTTGAATCTCTCCTTGCTTGAAAGAGAGTGTCAGTAATTGGCTTCTGTTACTCCCCTACCTTCGGTACACAAACATACTCCAGTAAATCCCAAAAAGAGAATTCCAATTCTGGGTTCTCACTGGAATATTTTCATTTGGAGTTGGAACAAAACTGACTATCCTTAAGTCTCAACTTCCACTGATACAAGTTTTCTACAATGCCTTCAAAATGCCTGCAGGCACTTATGGAGAAGGAGGTCAACGAGTCTATTCCAAACTTCATGTATTTTTGTTGGGGGTGTGAAAAGCTGAGAAGCTGAGGTGGCAGCCCCCTCATCACCTGTATCATCTGTCATTAATTCTTTCAAAAAAGCTCTTACTCACCCCTTCCCCTGCTTTGCCACAGTCAACGGCCAAACTGAGATCCTGATCATCTCCCACCAGGCTTAATGCAAATACCTCTCCACCTCTACCTTCCAGCTCTTCTCTCCCACTTTCTTGCCAAGAAAAATTTTGAGGAATTGCTATTCCCTACATTGAAAAAAAATCTAGATTCCTTAGCTCCGTTTCAAAAACTTGCCATTAGCTGTCCTCATCTTACCTCCTAATATCTATTTTATAAAGTCTCCACTCTTGTGAATAGGCGAGCTGACTCCAGTTTTCTCTAAAACACAGGTTATTCATATTCTCATAAGATAATCCCAGAGGTCAAAGTATACTATCTGGACTTGATGTAGTATTTTAGTTAAGAAAATAGATTTTTAAAAGAGATAGGAATAAAAGAAAAATCTGAAGAAGCTAGACTGTTGAGAGGAAAAATTCAATGCATAAATAACTAGAGCAGAGTCATCAGTTAACTGTGATTTTTGCTGGGACCATCTATGCAGACACTAATATTAAATGTTTGTAAACCTGGGGGAGAACAGTCATCATCTTGAATCTGCTCATTCCCACATTAAAAAAAAAAATTCCTTTGAAAGTGACAAATAAAATACCAACTTGGGCCATCTGGTATCTGGACAGAATCAATTTCAAATACTAATCAAGCATAAGTCAGCCTGGACCATTAATACATATGGGCTTATTGCCCAAGAGTTGTAGTTTCAAGAATCAAATAAAAATGGGACTCTCCCAGTATTACAAGTGGACCAAGTTTTGAAAATATGCTACTAAGAGTTATTCAAATAAAATGCTTTAATAGTAAGCATATGGTTTTATTTACTATTGCTCTTTCATCGCTAAATAATTATATTCAGTATTCATTTTGAAATTGGTATGAAGCCATGACAAAGAGGCCTAAGTATTTGGCAGCACAAAGCTGCACAATTTATCAATATTTGGTAAAGCAGAAACAGCATTTATAAAGACCAGATGGTCTTTGCATATGAAATTTTAAGTAATGGATTTCATTTACACATGAACTATAGGGTGAAAAATGGGGGTATAAAAGATTCTTTAGGAATACAGCAGGAGAGTGATTTTTTTATTCACTTCTTTTTACTTACAAGGTCATAAATAATCTTCAGTTGTTTTTACATAAGACTCCATCAAGAATAGATCATGAAAATTATTATAAAAATATAGGTGACAAAACTATGAAGGACGATAGAGATCATGTGAGCTCCCAATTGTACAGATCATGAAATTGAGGTTCAAAAAATTTAAATGATTGAATTGCCCAACTGCAGGTAAGTGGATTCCAAGTGGGTTTGCTTACCCAATTCACCAACCATGCTACATCATGCTTTCTCTAAGATAGAATGCTACTGGTTACCATATAATTAATATTCACCAAGTAGTAACAATTGATTAGACAAAAATATAATTTTGTCTGATTAGATTATGAGACAAAATGTTTTGTCTCTGATTATGAGACAAAAACCATACACACACACACACAATACACAGTTTGGTACACAGAAAAAATAAGGAAAAAAATTAAGATAAAAAAGGGATCACCATTTTAGCAAGGTTGCAGCTTGAGCAGTAGCAGTAAGGTGATGTCATTCCTTGTTGCTTAAGTCAACTGAACTTTTTGCCAAATGCTCCAAAATTCAGGCAAAATTCTTAGAGGTACATCTAATAATCTGTTTACTTTCGTAAGGTCTGAGTGTGATACTGGCAACGATTTAAAATTTTCACACACAAACATGAATAAATTATAAGTGTTTTACTTGCTAGAATAACAACAATTATATAAATCTTTATCTGAAATTACAATATAATTCTGCTTAAAATTTGGAGCATCAGAGCCAACTTACCCAATTATTTGACAAATATATTTGAGAATAATTTATCCAAAGCGTCTTCACAACCTGATTCCTGATGTGATTTAAAAATCCAAGCTATAACAAATAAAATATGTTTGCTTTGAATTCTTAAAGAAGGAATATAAATTTGAACATGTTTAAAACCATGTTTCAATAAAAAA
The DNA here is from genome assembly GCA_028646535.1 of Procyon lotor. NCBI lineage: Eukaryota > Metazoa > Chordata > Mammalia > Carnivora > Procyonidae > Procyon > Procyon lotor. The sequence continues at coordinate 116,341,016 of CM053606.1, forward strand.
CAAAAACTCTCATTTAAGTCACTGTATCAATGTTATGCTGATGCCTATTCAGTTCCAAATCTAAAATCTAATATGGGTAAACCAAACTTAATTCTGAAGCTGAAACATTCTATTAGATATCTAATAGATATAGGCAATATATCCATTACAATAAAAAAATTATAAGTCAGTAACATAAAACAAATAAAAATCTAAATACAGGGGAAACAGGGGCGCCTGGGTGGCTCAGTGGGTTAAAGCCTCTGCCTTGGGCTCAGGTCATGATCTCAGGGTCCTGGGATCGAGCTCCGGCATCGGGCTCTCTGCTCAGCACAGAGCCTGCTTCTTCCTCTCTCTCTGCCTACCTCTCTCCCTACTTGTGATCTCTTCTCTCTGTGAAATAAGTAAATAAAATCTTTAAAAAAAATTAAACTAAATTAAAAAATAAATACAGGGGAAACACATCCCCCCACTTCAAAAAATACATAGAAATATATCATCTGTCTGTTTTTATTCATAAAATCATTATCAAAATCTTGATGATATCCACACAAAGATGCCTAAAGAAAGATGTCTTTCTTCTCTTAATTTATACCAACTAAAAATAATAAAAAAAATAGATAAGACACTTCCTTTTTTAACGAAACTAAAAGACAGCCTAACCTTACAGCATAATCTATGAATAATAGCTGCCAAATACAGCACAACTAATTCCAGACTGAGAGAGGATGCCAAGTACATACACAAATCTCTGCAGAATTCACTTAAAGGGCAGACTTGTCTGAAATTGCAAGGCACAGACCTAACAGGCACTACCCTTAGTTACCTTAGCCACAATTTGAGCAGAAAAGTGTATGTAAGAGATGAGAAATACATAAGGTGTTTCACCTCCCTCGCTGTTTAAGCCTTCTATACCTAATGGCTATTCCATGGAACTATAATGTGCTTGGACTGGAATAGCAGGCTCTTGTGATGTGGGCAGACCAGGAAACAAGTGGTTCACCAAAGAAGGGATATTGAAGGTTGAAGGTAGAAGAAGAAGAAGAAGAAGAAGAAGAAGGAGAAGGAGAAGGAGAAGGAGAAGGAGAAGGAGAAGGAGAAGGAGAAGGAGAAGGAGGAGAAGAGGAGGAGGAGGAGGAAAAAGAAGAATCATCATCATCTTGAAGAACTGCCAGTGGTGCAAGAAGAAAGAAAAGTAAAAATCTAGAAGAAAGAATGTTTCAGGGACTTGGCTTGGCAGCAGTTTATTAATGTCTATTCAATAAAAATAAATTCTAAATCATCTCATAAAAATATCATAAAGGAGACTTCCTGTTCAAACCAAATCAAAAGCGAACATGAAACAAAAAGCAAAGTTGTGCCCCCTCAGGCAAAAAACAAAATAATATACTTGAATTGTGTGTGCCATACCCAAAGTATATTACTTGTCCCAAATGTTTTACTTCTCCCAACACTGACTTTTTCTCCCCAAAAATGAGTCAAACATAGCAAAGAAAGAAAGAAAGAGAGAAAGAAAGCTAAATGATTTTAGTAAAGGCAAAGTAAAGAGATTCTCCTAATTTGGTTTCCTAAGACTTTGAGATTTGCATTTAGAAAATGCAAATCTAAGAAAATGAGATTTGCAGTAGATTATTGAGGAATACTCTGAAACTAAGCCTATGAGGAAATAAGGGAAGTAGAACTGGTAGAAGTAGAAGTTGAACTGATAATGAAATTTCAACAAATGCCCCATTCAAATCTCTAGTCCTTCAATTGAAATGACTCTTCAAAGAAGCCATAAATTGAGGCACTGAAGCTAAGGCTAAGTAGCCCCACATCAATCGGTCATTTGGTTTAGGCTGCCCTTAGGAATGAGCAGCACCCCTAGGCAAGGCAGCAACCGTAAACTGAGAACCAACTCCAGAAAAGAAATTCAGCTATGAGCAATCATCAGCCAGCACCTCTGGAAAGAACTTCTTATTCATAAAAGTGATTCTAGGTGGTATAACCCAGCATCCATTACACAGTTCAACATCTATTTCTGTAAGTGCTAGACCATAGGCATAGTTAGACCATAGGCAGTTAGAAAAGCCAAAGGCACTGAGGAACTAAGCCATAGGAATTACTGCACCAATAGCCAACAGAAAACATAGACCCAAAAAGGTGAACCTGGCATTAGGAACTATTTTTTTCCTAGGAACACATGTAGAACATAAATTTTTCCTAGGAACACCAGAGAGGTGGTTAAGGGCCTGAGAAACCAAGCATAGCCTTTTTTTTTTTTTTTTAACCTTGTAGGGTTAGTGGGAAACAGAATTGATATTCAGAGACATCAAGTATGTGGTTTTGAAGGACCCCCTGGGGCTTCAAAATTTATAAATAAATCTATTTATTTATAAATAAAATAAATTTTATTTATTTTGAATAAAAAAAAAAAATTGACCTGGAAATAATTACTAACCAGAAATTGTTCCTCCTACAAACACATTGAAGGCCATTTTTTTAAAATATTTTTTTCTTTAAGATTTTATTTATTTCTTTGAGATAGAGACAGTGAGAGAGAGCATGAGAGGGGAGAAGGTCAGAGGGAGAAGCAGACTCCCCATGGAGCTGGGAGCTTGATGTGGGATTTGATCCCAGGACGCCGGGATCATGACTTGAGCCGAAGGCAGTCACTTAACCAACTGAGCCACCCAGGCGCCCTGAAGGCCACATTTAAATCATCTGAATTATAATTCCTTAATGTAATCCTGGATTGCTAATGCCCTTAGCTGTCTATCCAAAACCCAAACCCTCTGCAGAGAAAAATTACATCATATTGAGCCATGTATTTTTATTATAATTTTTGATATGTAAAACTCAGGGTATAAAAATAACCAGTTACATAAACAAACAATAAAATAAGTGAAAACTAAAACATAAAGCAATAAAAATATATGTGAGATCCAGATAAAGAACCTATCAAAAACAAATTTTGCAATAACTATTTCTAATATGATCAAAGAAATTTAAAAATTGAGAACTTTGGCAAAGAACTAAAAATTATATTTAAAATTACAAATCTGAAACTGAAAGATGTAAAAGTAGAAATGACAAAATAAACGGCTTTAGCAACTGGTTAAATATTGTTGAAAAGAGAATTCATAAACAAAAAAATATGTAATTCCCTAGAAGGAGAGAAGAAAAAGCAAATAGGGCAGAAGCAATACACCTAAAAATATTGGCTAAAAATTTTCCTAAACTAATTAATGACATCAAGCCACAACCTTGGCATCACTAACTCCATGAAGACTATACCAAAGAAAACTACGTCTAGGCATATTATGATAAATTGTTGAAAACTAACATAAAAATTAAAGCATAATCAAAGCAAGGCAGGGGGTATATTATCCTTGAAAAAGCAACAATTCAACTTATAGATAACTTCTTAAAATTAATGGAAGATGGAGGATAATAAAAGTATATATTCAAAGTGCTAAAAGAAAATAGCAGCCAAATTTGAGTTCTATACCTAGCAAAACTATTCTTCAACACAGGTGAAAGTCGTTTTCAGACTAAAGAAACTGGAAAAATTTCCTATCAGTAGACCTACACTAGAATAAATGGAACAAGTAAATATTTAAATAGATAAAAGAAAAATAATTCTGTGATAGAAAGAAAGCTAAAGAATGAAAGTGTACTTGTCCATAAGATGCTTCCTGATTGCTATGACTCAGAAGAGGGGTTGACAATGGCCAGATGGTAAATTTCTCAGCTAACTAGATGGTTAGCTGAGCACTTTGTTGTATCACAAAAATAGCTATAAACAATATGTAAATTAATGGACATGGCCTGTTCCCATAAAATTTCACTTTCAAAAATAGTCTGTGGGGCTAGAATCAGGCTACGGGTTACAGTTTACTGACCTCTAACCTAGAGGCTTTTGTTGGAAGGGTTGCTTTTTAGACATAAGAATAGTATTTGGACCAAAGCAAGGGAAGGAATTAGAGTGAGATTCTCACACAAAGCCATAATTGCAAAAAAAACTCTACCATTATTAACATAATAAAAAATAAAGCTATTTTTCCACATTTCCATATGAGAATGAGACTCTTTTTAAAGGCCTCTTTAGTAATTGGTAAGCACAGGTTTATTCTCACAAACTCATGTCTGGTGTCTGAATTTACACTACTGCAATTTTTGCCAGAGTTTGTAAGATCTATATAAACCATCTATCAAGAAATTAATGTAAAAAAACTGATGTAAAGGAGTTCTAAGTTGGTATCTCTATATACTCTCTTGCAGAAAAAAAAAATCTCATTGAAAATCCACACTCATATAACAACGGTCTGCCCATTATTTTGCTCTTACCAAATTAAAAAAGAGCATTTGCAAAAAAAATAGATAATGAAATCAATTAGCAAAAGCTGTTGGGGGACTGGTTATTCTTTTTAACATAACACTACATAGGTTACTTATCGGTTACAGATAGAAAGACATACATTTACAATGAAAAGTATGTCCAATACCATCTTAACTAAGTAATCAAATACTAATAATGGGATAAACTGACATAATGTGGTTTTCCGATATCCTTTTGTTGTTATTTATTTTTTTAATTGTCTATGGCTACACTGAAAAAGGACATAAGATAGCTTATGTAGAATTAATGTCGAACATGTATAACCTGAATCCAGTAATGAGGGAAATGTTTCCAACAGTTTAAGGTATATTTTAGAGAGAGAGAGAGAGAGAGAGTGTGTGTGTGTGAGCAAGAGCAAGGGTGAGGGGCAGAAGTAGAGGGAGAGAGAATACCAAGCAGACTCCCGGCTGAGCATGGAGCCCTATGCAGGGCTGGATTGCGGGACCTTGAGATCATGACCTGAGCCGGTCCCTCAACTTTGAGATCATGACTGAGCCAGTCCCTCACCAAGGCACCCCCAAAGGTTAAGGTAGTAATCGAAGTTGATTGTATATGGGTATACATTTGCTGAAGCAGCATATTTGGGAAAAGATTATCCTCTCTCCATAAAATTGCCTTTGCAACTTAGTCACACATCATTTGGCCATATACATGCAGGTCTATTTTGGACCCTCTATTCTATTCCACTAATTTATTTGTCTAACTTGATGCTAATATCATTCTGTCTTATCTGTTGTAACTTAATAACTCTTAAAGTCAGGTAACATAAGTAACCCATCTTTGTTCTTCTTTTACAAAGTTCCTTTTGCTATTCTAGAGTTTTTTTCATTAC
>CM053606.1:116346707-116370813 GCA_028646535.1 Procyon lotor
ATAAGATTCACTATCCTTAAAGTTAATGGAAAATAGAACACAAATGCTCCTTAAATTTAGCACTTGCACATACTTGTAACAATAAAGTGGACCTCAGTAAGCAACTTCTTCACATTCCTCCTTCTTTCAGTTTCATCAAACATCTCTACAACAAGGCAGTCGATGCTGCTAGATTGCTATCCTCACACTGAGAGATAGTTCTAGAATCTAAAAGTCTTACCAGTCATTGATCTCCTTTGGATTCTTCAAAAAACCAATAAGGCAACTACATACCAATTGCTATTTTAAACCATTTCTTCTATTCCACTCTTGTGGGGGAACAGATTAATAGGAATCTATTTCATTCAATATAACTTCTTAAAAGCAGCTTAAAAGAACATTAGTCCTTTTATTTCCTCTCCTGAGTAAAACTCCATGGTCTCTACTTACTTTTAATCCAAAAAACTATTTCTCTCTATTTAATTATTAAGTCATTTTTTTCCTCCTTCAGGACTCAGCTCAAGTGTCATCCTCTAAATTAAGTTTTGTCTTCCCATTTTAACCCTTATTCATAATTGTGTTTTATGAACTGTTATGGTACTTATTCTTCCTCATAGAGCTATCTAATCATATAAATTTCCTTAGAGAAAAGGAATACACTTAATTTTTCAACATTCCCTCTAAGCAAATAGAGTTATAACAAGCATATAGCAGGAATTAAGTATTTATTAAATTAAAAGGAACAATTTTGGGGTTTTTAATATTTCTTTATTTAGCCTGGAAAGTGCATACAAGCAAGGGGAGGAGCAGAGGGAGAGGGAGACAGAAACCCAAGCTGACTCTCCACTCGGAGACCGATGTGGGGCTCGATGTGGGGCTCAATCTCATGACTCTGTGATCAGACCTGAACCAAAACCAAGAGTTGGATGCTCAACCAACTAAGCGGCCTAGATGCCCTGAGAAACAGTTTATTTTTTGGGAAACCCAAGCAATCAGAAGTCCTCATGCATGCTGGAATGATCATGACTTAGATTTCACTCATATGCATTTCCTCTGCCCTTATCCCATTCTGTACCTGCAGACCAAACTCCATCTATTTGGTAAAGCTCTATTCAGCCTTCAGGGCTTCACTGGGTTACTTAATAACCAGCTCAAAAAATGAAATTGAGGGGACACCTGGGTGGCTCGGTTGGTTAAGCATCTGCCTTTGGCTCAAGTCATGATCTCAGGGTCCTGGGATCAAGCCCCACATCGGGCTCTCTGCTCAGCGGTGATACTGCTTCCCCCTCTCTCTCTGCCATCCTCTCTGCCTATTTGTGATCTCTCTCTCTCTGTCAAATAAATAAATAAAATTAAAAAAAAAACAGCTGATATCAACATTAAAATATCTCTACTTTATTCAAATGCTTAATCGCTTCTCGGCCTTTTGGCTAAGATCAATTGTACTCAAATGCTTAAATGTTTCCACACTGATCCAAGAGCAAAATACCTTCATGATTGCCAATTTTATTTTAAATAGTTTTGTTTTTCTCTATTCTCAATTTAATAACTTTTTTTTAGATTTTATTTATTTATTTGACACAGAGAGAGGGAAAAGGAAAACTCTTGCTTTTTGTCCTTATTTAGGAACAAGAAAGAACTTTTAAGAAGTCTCTCCACCACTCAGCAGACATTCCCCTCTGATTTATTGATCAGAATCATGTCATAAGTCCATTGCTGAACCAATCTCTAGAGAACAGATTCATTGCAATTGACTAAGACTAATAGAGTTTCACTGTTAGGTCCTAAAGCACATGGCCTACTGTCAACTTAACAAAATAAACATTATTTTATCCAGGAAGGGAATAATTGACAGCGAACACTGTCAGACACCCTATCATTTAGTAAGGAACCCTTATGAACCTATCATTCTACTTTATTTACTGTGCATGTTCTATAGTCTTAACAATAACCCAACAAGGTTGGTGTGATTTTTACAAATGAAAATATTAAGACTTGAAAGTTGAGCACTAGTATACAAGGAAATATAATTAATGACATGGCCAAGATTTAAATGCAGGCCTAACTAACTTAAAAATCTATTGTTACATTACATACATATTGAAATTCCAATAATAAACAAAATTCTAATAATGTCCACTAAAATATTCAATTTCAAATGCTCGATGTTTTCTTTCAGTAATCAATATCTTCTAAAATTTATAAATTTTAGGACAAAAAGATAGACGCTCATAAATATATACTAAATTTCTATATTACCCATATAACACTAAGTTGTTTAATCTAAAACAAATTAACCTCTCTGTGTCTTACTTTCCTGACTTTCCTTTATCAGAAGATAAAATAGTTTACCTTCTAGTGCATAGGTTTATTATAAAAATATAAGTGAGCCTGGCACAGAGTAAATAGTTTATATATATTAGCTAATATTCCTAGCTCAAAACCAATTCCTGTTAGGTATTAAATAATGTTAGGCAGTAGAGAAAAACAAAACTACTTAAAATAAAAACAGAATTATCTTTTTTTTTTTTTACTTTGCTTGATGGCTTTTCAAATGTGTTCTTTGAAATATGTAACCAATTTTCATTCATAAGAACTACCTTTTATAGAATTACTATAATAATGATATTTAAATGGCCCTATTTTTTGCCAGCTTTATTAAGATAGTATTGACATACTACTCTTTTAAAAAAATGTTCAAGTATGTAATACAATGCTGTTGATTATAGTCATGATGCTGTAATTAGATCTCCAAAACTTATTCTTCTAGGAGTTTTGGAAGAATTTGAAATTTCTTTGAAATTCTTTGAAATCTTCCAAATTTCCAAATTTGGAAGAATTAAGTTTAAGAGAAACTTAAACTTCTAAGAGCTGGAAGTTTATACCCTTTGACCAACACCTCCCCATTTTCCCCATTCCCAGCTCCTGGCAATCATTATCCTATTCTATTTATTTCTGATTTCAGCTTTTTTTGAACTCTGTGTAAAAAGGGTATCATTTATTTGTCTTTCCCTGCCTGACTTATTTCACTTCATATAATACCCTCAAAGTCCATCCATGTTGTCGCAAAAGGCAGGATTTCCTTCTTTTGTATGACTGAATAACATTCCATATATATATTTTTTTCTTTTTTCTTTATGCTTTCATCCTTGACGGGGAATTAGATAGTTTCTGTGTCTTAGCAATTGTAAATAATGCCGCAATGAACGTGGAGAGGCTGATGTCTCTTCAAGACTGTATTTTCTCCCCGGGGCAAAGAACACATTATATGTTAATTTAAAAAAAAAAAGATTGTATTTTCATTTTCTTTAGATATATATCCAGAAGTGGAATTGATGGGTCTTATGGCAGGTGTCAGCCTGGTGCTGAGGCAGGAAGCTCTGAGGTCCAAGATGAAGTTCGGAATTCACTTTTATTCTCCTTCTTCCAAGTCGACAGTGTTTCTCTCCTTACTGAGCTGCTGGGGCTTGAACCGTGAAGTAACGGTACAAGTAGTGTGAATCTACCTTTTCTACCTTTCTCAATGCATCCTTTCTTATGTCTGTGCTTCACCCTGGGTGCCGGAGTGCCTCCCCTGGAATCCTTGGCTTTTGTGAAGGTATTTTTGTAAGTGGATAGTTATTCAAATTGAGGTTTCTGGTAGGTGAAGGGGACAGGTGGATTCCTGGGTCATCAGTTTTCTACCCACACTTTTACACAAACCTCATTCTGAAAGCCGAGAACAAAAATGGCAGCTAGGACACAAGCTCCTTCCCACTTCACCAAACCCAAGCAGTTTACTCCCACCTCCAGCACTTCCTTCTCCTGGAGATGTGAGTGTTCCACATGGATCCACTCGATTTGTTTGTGTTGTTTTATGACATTAGTCACTCGGCTTTCTTTAACCATTTCCTTATTTTCCAACTGACCCATTATTCAAATCACCAAATCTCATTTCTCCCACTTGGTTTGTTCCTCATTGTTTATTCTATCCCCTTAATACATTCCAGACACACATTTTTTGTGTTCTCTGAATATGCAGTAACAGCTCGAATTCCAACCATGAAGGCAATAGCAAACCTTGGAACGGACAAAGAGAAAATCCCCACAGTTGTCTTGTTTACTGAGTTTATGCTTTGAATGGGCTCTGCAGAGGATTATCTATGTTAAATCCATTGCCTATACTATTGGGGGGGCGGGAAGCATGCTCCCCAATGAGCAGGGAGCCCAATGTGGGGCTTGATCCCAGGACCCTGGGATCATGACCTGAGTCGAAGGCAGCTGCTTAAGCGACTGAGCCACTCAGGTGCCCCTTTCTTCCCTTTTCAATCCATTTTGTCTGCCTACATTTTTCAGTACTACTGCCAACCAACTATTGTCCTCACTTCTGTATCTCACTGCCTTAAAGGGCCATAGCATACCATAGCATACCACTGAGCCTTTATCTCTGAATGTTGTGCATCTATCTATGGCCAATGACATGGCTATAATATAAAATTTGGCAATGTGTATGTAACTTAAAAATTGCTGGTGGTGTCTTTTTCAATTCCTACTATCTGAATAAAACAAGTCAAAGAAATTAAACCAATTAAGTCAAGTTTATCCACAGGTTAGTGTGGTATCTCCCTAGGTTATATTTTAATTTTAAGAGGAGGTCCTTAGAAAATAACCCAGTGACCTATCTAGAAATTTAAAGTGCCCTATTCTGGTCACTCAGGATTATATCGGAAGGGAAAGACAAGATAGTCTTTGGTACTGAGATCTAGAAGCAGGGCCTAGAAATTTTCTGTATTCATATTCATTATCAAATTTATAGCCACCACTATGCTACAGATGTGAGTGGAGAAGCTGGTAGTGAAATTAACACAAATAACATTGTATGATTACATAGATGAGAAACATAGTGAAACACAAACTCAATAAGGTAAATCTGGGAAGATTCATGTCATGAGCGCGCTATGAAGGCTCACACACAAGTTGTGTCTTTCCACAATGTCAGCTTTATTCAAATAAGGCAAAGTTAATCACAATTATAAAGCAGGTTCAGGATTCCAAATTCCATGACAGTTCACCATATGATTAAATTTAGCTTCTTACAGGGCACACAGAGCAGGACAGAAGACAAGCCACCCAACAAACAAGAGGAGGCTGCAGGACTACTGGGTATTTACTCTAAAGATACAAATGTCATGATCTGAAGGGGCACATGCACCTGAATGTTTATAGCAGCAATGTCCACAATAGCCAAACTATGGAAAGAACCTAGGTGTCCATCAACAGATGAATGGATAAAGAAGATGTGGTATATATATACAATGGAATACTATGCAGCCATCAAGAGAAATGAAATCTGGCCATTTGCAACGACATGGATGGAACTGGAGGGTATTATGCTAAGCGAAATAAGTCAGTCAGAGAAAGACAAGCATCACATGATCTCTCTGATATGAAGAATTTGAGAGGCAAGGCGGGGGCTTATGGGGGGTGGAGGAGAGAAATGAAACAGGAAGGGATGGGGAAGGAGACAAACCATAAGAGACTCCTAAACTCACGAAATGAACTAAGGGTGGCTGGGAGGCGGGGGGGTAGGGATAGGGTGGCTGGGGTGTGGACATTGGGGAGGGTATGTGCTATGGTAAGTGCTGTGAAATGTGTAAGCCTGCCGATTCACAGACATGTACCCTGGGGCAAATAATACATTATATGTTAATTTAAAAATAATAAATAGATAGATAGATAGATAGATAGATAGATAGATAGATAGATAGATAGATAGATAGAAGAGGGTGCAGGAACTTAATGAACCAAATGCGAAGTCGGTCTGTGGGCACACAGTTGAGATGAGGCCTCAGTCCTGTCTGGGTCAGCTTTGGACACTTACTGCCTATTATGTTCAAGCAGCGAAGGATCTCAGTTCTGTTAGAGAGATCAATCGGGTGAGCTTATGGTGGCAGCTGCCTTTTTTAAGTGGTCAGACATAGAGGGGTCAGGTCTGACAGTTTGCTACAAAAATCCTTCCCTTTTTAAAGGGACTGAATTGATCTTGGGCCCCTACCATCCTCTTCTGGTTCTGTTCCTTATCAGTTCTGGGGTGATGGCTGGTCCCAATGACATCTCCTAGCTGCAGTATCTTTTTTTTTTTTTAAGATTTTTATGTATTTATTTGATAGGCAGAGAGAGATCACAAGTAGGCAGAGAGGCAGGCAGAGAGAGAAGGGGAAGCAGGCTCCCTGCTGAGCAGAGAGCCCGATGTGGGGCTCGATCCCAGGACCCTGAGATCATGACCTGAGCCCAAGGCAGAGGCTTTAACCACTGAGCCACCCAGGCGCCCCTCCTAGCTGCAGTATCTTAACTGCTCACATCATTGCTTGACACAGGCCCCTGCTTGATATGAGAGATTCTATTTTGCTCTCTACAATTAATTCCCTCTTCAGAAAATGAAAAATAGCGTTGGGACCTGCTAACTATGCCGTTATTTTTAGAGAAATTAATAATTTAAAGCCACATTAATGGGGGTAAATTGATCTTCAACATGGATACAATCCACAGGACATTATTTACACTCTAAAGGTAAGTGATTATAAAGAGACTCAACAGAAATTTCTAGGGTCCTGATAATATTCTGTGAAGTCAATTGAGCTGTACTTTATAACTAATGTGTGTATATGTGTGTGCATGTACATATCCACACATAATTTTTCAACTTCAAAAGCTTTTTTTCAATGTGACAAGAATTTTGAAGTGAGATATTGCTTTTTTGTCTCTTTTCCATGAAGTTTTGTCTTATTCATTCTAACTCTATATTCCTTTTAGGTTCTGTTTTCAACCTGGGAGTATTTTTGTATTTTTTTTTTCTCAGTTTATCCAATTCTGAGGGGCCAATAACCTGGTTTAGCAGGTTTAGTGAATGGAAAAATCAATAAAATACATGATAGTAAATCTGCCAGACAAGATAAATTCATAAACCATCACAGCCTCTCTGCCACATGAGGCAGCCCCGATATGGATCAGTTGTAAGAACCACTTGCCCCTGAATGCAGTAAAAACATTTTTACTGACCCTAAACAGTTCAAGGTCATTCTACTTCTTCCAATATGAGTAAGGGTAAAAACTAAAAGTCAGACAAATTCATAGGAATTGAGAATTTCAACACATTTTAGAAGTCAGTAATTCATTCTAGCCCTTTCTTTTCATGAGTAAATAAACAGTAACCAAGAAATTGACTTATTCAGTTCTGCCAAATAATTAATGACAGAAATGAAATCAGACCTCAAGTCTCTTGATTTCCACATTAGTATATTTTATATCTCTGGGCTTCCTCTCCAAGAAAATCTCTTTTATAATCAATCAATCAATCAATCAATCAATCTTTATGTGTGTGCGCACATCTTGGCCTGTCCTTATGTTTTTCATGCATTCACAACAGAGTCCTCTTTAATAATAAAAAGCTTCATTTGTCATATAATTATCGTATTAATCACTCTTGAAATAATTCCTATAAAATTGTTATAGAGCCATTTTAGCATACCTCTGACTATTATATAGCTGTTTTAATCATGTATTTTATTCATTTACTAAACATTATTGAGAACCTAATCTATGTTACATACTACAGTTGGTGCTTGCTACCCCGATATAAGCACATAAGTGGTATTGGCCCTTGTAGGTCAAGTGAGAGAAATGCATACTAAAATAATTATCATAAAAACAAATGCACGTGGGATGCCTGGGTGGCTCAGTAGGTTAAGCGTCTGCCTGAGCTCAGGTCATGATCTCAGGGTTCTGGAGGTCAGGGTCCCTGCTCACTGGGGAGTCTGCTTTTTCCTCTGCCTCTCCCCCTGTTCTCCCATGCTCTCTCTCTCTCAAATAAACAAAATCTTCTTTTAAAAAAATTAAAAAATAAAATAAATAAATATATGTAATAAAGAGCCTAACTCCATTTTTGATGTTGGATTACTGACAAATTTCAAGACCTACTACTTTCTTTTTCCTTTATTCCCTACATCTGGGCAAGCAGGTAAGAAAGCCCCACTGTTTCTTCCTTCCTTAATATTATCTATCTATATCTATCTATCTATCTATCTATCTATCTATCTATCTATCTATTCCACATGTTCCCCAGATTTCTACTTATATAAATTAGAAAACTCAAGTGGTTCTTTCGGAGTGTAGCTCACCCCTTCATGAGTCACACTTTATATGTCACCTTTAGGAACACGTTGGGACTTGAGTCTAGTGTTAAAAAACAAAATTCAGCTGAGTAAATTTGAAGATCTAATTGGCTTTATGCAATAATTCATGGAGCAGCATGATATTGCTCACTAGAAAGTAGAGGGGATCTCCATGAAGCTGTACAATATGGAAGGCTTCTAAAGACAGAAATGGGAAAGAACGAAATGTTATTAGAAGAAGAAAAGACACGGGGCACATGGGTGGTTCAGTGGGTTAAAGCCTCTGCCTTCGGCTCAAGTCATGATCTCAGAGTCCTGGGATGGAGCCCCGCATCGGGTTCTCTACTCAGTGGGGAGCCTACTTCCCCTTTCTCTCTGCCTGCCTCTCTGCCTACTTGTGATCTCTCTCTCTCTCTCTCTCTCTCTCTCTCTCTCTCTCTGTCAATAAATAAAATCTTTAAAAAAAAAAGGCAGATGATTTCAGGCCAAGTCACCTTCCTTTGGAGGAAGAAGGAGGGTTGTCTATATGCAGATTATCTTACTAATATGATCAGGAAATTCCAGACTGACTGGTTAAAAGTCACAGCCCTATAATCCAGTCTTGGTTTGCTGTCATAGGAGGAAGTGATTCCATCTGGGACCTTTCTAAAAAAATTTATTATTATTATTTCTTAATACTAGTCACAGGCCTAGAAGCATAAAGGGATGGTATGGGTAGATTTTGAAGGAAATCAGAATTGTTTTATATGGCAACTGCCTTAGGGGAGGACATTATTGTTTTCTCAGGCAAAGCAGAATTAGTCCCCTCAAACAGAGAGAAAAAATCACATACCACTGTGGGCAGGGACCCTGCCACTGGGGTTGGAGAAACCTCTTCCCTTGGCAAAGACTATCCATGGTAATTTAGGTTTTAATATCCCCAGCTTTATCACAGCCTTCCCACATATCCCCAACACAACTTATAAATACCATTTTTTCCCAATTAATGTCCTCACTTTAACAGCAGATACTCTGGAGGTGGAAGCACAGGTTGCATTGTAATTGAGCCAATCACAAGATGAGATCCTGCATTAGGTTTTCAGCAATTTCAGCCCTTACAGCCCAGCAATTACAAAAGATAAGGCTCTGCCTCAGAGCACACAAGGAAGCTCTTAGGTCATTGCTGTGGCTTTAACTGGGAATTTAAAAAACTGAACTCATTGTTTTATTTCAACATTTTGTCCAGAGGCATTGGGAACAACCAATTAATGTCACTATATTTCTTAGTTTTCCACAATGTTCAGAAGTATTACATGGAGTTACTTATTTCCTTACTTCTTCAAAGTAGTGGATTATGAGTATCCAATGCAGTTATTTGCATATCTCTAAACCAACCATTCAAGCCATGGATTATCAGTGCTCTCTACTTCTGGAAATGGAGTCATTAGTATATTTAACTAATCAGATTAGAGAGCCAATTCCAGAAACTCTAGAACCAATTCAGAAAATTCATCCTTAAAATTCCATTCTTGAACCACTTTTGGTAACAAAATCTGTTATTAGGATTCTCCAGAAGAACAGAACCAATAAGATATTATATGTATAGATAGATAAATATATCACATAAATATGTAAATAAATAATATAAATATATATAATATAAATATAAATGTACATAAAGCATGGCCCACATGATTATGAGGACTGAGAGGCTCATCAATCCCCTGTCTGCTCCAAGCTGGAGGCCCAGCAAAGCCAACATTATAATTCCAGTCCAAACCCAAAGGCCTCAGAGCCAAGAGTGCCAATGGTGTTAGTCCCAGCCTGGATCCAGAGGCCTAAGAACCAGGAGCACAGATGTTTGAGGGCAACAAAAGATGGATGTCCCAGCTCAAGCTGAAAGTACATTTGTACATTTCCTCTGCCTTTTTGCCCTATTCAGGCTCTTAACAAATGGGATTATGTCTGCCCAGAGTGAAAAGAACAATCTTTTTCACTCAGTCTACTGATTCAAATGATAAG
This sequence comes from Procyon lotor, assembly GCA_028646535.1. Lineage (NCBI taxonomy): Eukaryota > Metazoa > Chordata > Mammalia > Carnivora > Procyonidae > Procyon > Procyon lotor. The sequence continues at coordinate 116,356,838 of CM053606.1, forward strand.
CTCTTCTGGAAACACTGTCACAGATATACCTAGAAATAATGTTCTCCCAGCTACCTGGGCATCCCTTAGACCAATCAAATTAATCATAATGAAAAAGCATAGTGAACAGAACTGCCTATCCAATGGAGGTTGACAACTAAATAAAATATGCTGGAAGGTACCTAGGTGTCTGAGAACCTTAACAATAATAAAATCTCAAAGCACAAGCTCTTCCATTCCTGCTCTGTGGCACTAGTATTGCCTTCAGCAAATGAACGGCAGGTTTGAGGACAAGGAAGGACTTCAGTCCAAGGGTGAACTGTCCCTTTGTTCTTCCTGCCTTGTTCATTCTTTCTTTGCCATTCCAGCCTTTTTCATGGCCTTGTAATTCATTTCCTGCACTAAATCCTTCTCTGTTTGAGCACCTAGTTCTATTTTCCAGACTGGACTCTGACTCCTTGAGCCAACTTCAATGATAACAACATCCGTAGGCTGGAGCAAGATCAAACAGCACCAAGCATCAATCTAGGTATGGCAATGTTCAGAGGGGAGCAGGAAAAAAAAGCTTTCCTTAGGAGTGAAGGTATTTTCCCCAGAAAACCCACACCATATAGCCCTTCACATCACACCTGAGTCCTAAGCTATGTTAGTAAATGAGGCTGCTTATAGCAGACCAAACATAATGTTTCTAAACATGAACCTGTTTTGTCTCTCCCTTAAGCATTTAGATAGAGATAGGTTGAGGCTAGTACAGTGGCTCTGGTGTTGTACAAAACAGAGTCTTGTTTGGCTTTTTACTCCACTATGCTTAGGATATGCTCCATTCCTCATAATCCAAGATGACTCTCCCTCCTTCATATCCATATCACACCAGGATGCAGGAAGTAGACAGGAAAGAACAGGGTCCTCATTTAAAAGACATGCCAGAACTTGCACAAATCACTTCTGCTTATTGCACTGCTGGCCAGAACATAGGTACAGGAACACATCTAACTAAGAGGACTGGTAATAGAAAATATCTTTATTCTGAGTATTTCTGAATCTGGGTAAAGATTAGGAGTTCTTTTAAGGTATAAGAAGAAAAGAGTTATCATCAGGAATCTGTAAGTCTCATCCAATTTGCCCATTTGGCCATTCAAATATCAATATGCATTTTTCTTTTTACAAAAAAAAAGGAACTGCCTTCCAGAAAGACAAGCACCAAGCCCCATCACGTTACTGAATTCAGCAAGAAATCCAGGATTTCTTAGTAATTCAGGCCTCTCCACAAACTGCAAATGTAGCTTCTCAAGGACCAGTAATCCATAAACTAAAGTTACCTGCTTCCAAATTAAATAATATACAATAAGGTCTTGGAAAAATTCCATAGAAAATTTTTTTTTTAAGATTTTATTTATTTGATAGAGAGAAACACAGCGAGAGAGGGAACACAAGCAGAGGGAATGGTAGCGGGAGAAGCAGGCTCCCGCCACACAGAGAGCCCGATGCGGGGCTCTATCCCAGGACCCTGGGATCATGACCTGAGCTGAAGGCAGACGCTTAACGACTGAGCCACCCAGGCGCCCCTCCATAGAAATTTTTACATCTCGCTGGGCAGCAAAAGCAAACACGCTCTGTTCCATAGGTAAAATGAATTCCTTTACTAGCCAATTTGGTAGTTGATGGTTTTGTTTTCTGCAAAAAATTCTTCACCCATGATCCTCCATAGTCATATTTGACATAGACTTTAAAGAGAATAGTATCCTTAGAGACTTTTACAGGCCATTTCCTGCTGGTGCAAATTAGAGACCAAGCATTTCAAGTTAGGCTTATGGGTTCTTTGCAAAGCAAGCCACTCAAAAACATGCTAGATTTGAGGTTTGTTTCCAGTCAGCCCCATGAGTGGATTACCACAGCCCAAATTCTCATCTGGCTATAGCTTTTCAAGACTCTGGTATCGCACCAACTGACCTCTGTTTTGCTCATTCCACTCTAACTGAACTTAACTCTCTGAAGGCCCTATTCGACCATAGGTTTAGGTGGTGTTTTAGCCAAGGTCTCTCTCATATCTAACACAAGATTTTCCTAAATAGTTTATTTGGGAGTGTGTTGGCAGAGAGCAGGCAGGAGGTTCTGGAAATTGAATAAGGAAGGAAAGAAAGTAGTTTTCAGTAGAGGCATGGCAGATGACTGGTTTTATGTGTGACTTTCTAAACAGACTCAGGAAATGATTCTCAAAATTTTCTGGCTGAGGAGACATAAAGAAGCATTCAGCTACTAGCTCAAATCCCCTTTTAGGTGAGGGTCACCCCAATTTTCTTGAGTTATGAGTACTGAGGGGAGTGTCACTGTCTCCCATGCCAAAGGGTTAGAAAAGCACTAGAACAGGAAGAAATACCCAGTACATGCTCTGAGGTAGAGTCCCGTCAGGCAAAGAGAATTAATGCCTACACAGGATTTATTACAACAGTTGTGGCTGGAACCAGAGATGAAGGAGAGAGAGAAAGTGAGGTAGTATATAAGAGGTGACTGTACAGGTAGAAATGTATTATGCTTAATATGATCTTTGCTGCCTGGGCTGTTTCCCATGGTCTTGCCTGAATTTTTAAAGAGGCTTACGAAAGACTCGAGGCCACAGTTAAATCTCCTTTTGAGGAGACTACAGCCTTGTCTTGTAATCACTTCCATTTCAGGTAGAGAAACAGTTGGATTTTTCTACACTGCATGATCCAAAATTATACTCTCAGTCAGGTTACATTACAGGCTACAAGCAAATAGTAATATTCCTTTCCATCTCCATTTGCAGGTTGGCTAACTCTAGTTTGAGTTCACCTCCCTTTTGAAAAAAGTATACCAAAAGTAGCAAGAAGCAGCAAGATGACAGCATTCTGCACATCACCTTCCGTATAGGAAACATAGGTTGGGTCAGCCCATGGCTGCCCTTCAAAATACAGGAAGTATTACTTTCCCCAACAATTTCCCCTCAGTGTAGCAAATCTCACAGACTCTCCAGGAGACCGCGTGGGTTACACCAAGCAGGGCCTCTGGATAAAAAAAGGAGGTCTAATGTCTAGAAGAGAAAGAGTGTCCAACACAGGAGATCCAGATGAAATGATTGGTGAAGTCAGAGGGAAACTAGGAGAGGGTGGTGGCCCTGAAGTCATAGGTACCAAGTGGTTCAAGGAGAGAGAGATTGACTGTGTCACATGCTCATAACAGGTTGTAAAGTGAGTTCTGAAAACTGTTGGATTTAGCAGCAAGATGACGATGAGTGACAATGATGGAAATGCTTCTTAAGAAAGTAGGTCCCTAGGCTCCAATTTTTTCAGAGAATGTCCATCAATCCCACAGAAACTTTCCACACTTCCTATTTTCTAAAAATAGAAAAATGAGTCCTTCGTTTTTAGCACAATAGGGATGATTTGGAACAAAGAGCACTAACTAATAAGACTAGTAAAAAATGGGTCACTCCTCAAAACCAATGGCATTATTTACTCAAAATACAATTTTAAAAGTTACTTATATTTAAAATAATACTGTTGTTTACTAGAACTTTTTAAATAGGTGTTTGTTAATAATGAGAAAAAAGCATCAACTTCTAATTCTTACAATTATAAAATCATTAATATAATCTATTTAAATGTCACAGGAACCCAGTCGATACCTAGAAAATAAGAGTTTTAGTAGTAATACTAATGACTTTATGAAGAAAGTCAATGAGCAATCATGATCCTAAATCTTGATTTTCTAATTCCTCTAAGTAACTCAAGGTATTGTGATAGTCACAATTAATTCTTTCACTTTAGTTAAAAATAACTATCACCATTCAGTATTTGGAAAGGAAAGGGAAATATTTAACTACAAGGAGACTAATCAAAGAACTGTAGCCAAGATTTCTTGTTGGCATTATATGTATTTACATAATTACATTTATATAATTACATATATAATAAAAAATTATAACAGACTTTGAACAGGAGCTTTAAATAAGTGAGATTTAGGCAGTTAGTAGAACTGTCCTACTATATGCAATTGGACTCTTTACTCTTCTTTATAAAGGGCAGACCAGCTTTTCCAAGGGGAATTCTAAAACTCATTAGATATGTGAGATTCATTATAATTAGTTTCATTTAATACCACAAAAAGGATTTGTTCACAGGCTATTTTACTCTCTTCTTCCTCAATAGATGATTAGCTAGCTTCATTTTTAAATGGAAGATATACTCTAGATACTTAAATGTAGGGCATCTCTTCCTTTCAAATCTCAGAAAGAAAGGTGTGCTTCAGTTTCCCTATGGAAAGTTCTAGTATTTTGCCCCTCTTTTGAAAGAGGAGCTAATCCTGCTTTCCCTATTCTTCTTTGGCTTCCTCCTTTCATCAGCACTGAGCCTCTTTATCCTTTTTTTTCAGCCCAAAGGATAATTTGTCTCATTCCAGGCCACTCAAAAATTGTACATTAGGAGGTAAATGAAAAAAATTCATCTTTAATTATAAAATAGAACAGCTATAACATTAGTTCTTAAGTAGTATAAAATTTTGATCCTTCACTACATCAAAAAGTGCTCTTAAGACAGGGTTCAATGACAGACAATAAACAAAATCTTTACTAATAGGTGAATATAAGGCACATATTTGTGTTAGGCAATTAAAGAGAAATAATTTTCATACATATTTTAAATTGCCTTATTAACATTAAAACTCATCTTTAGGGTAAAATGTACTTCTGCATTTTATAGTAAGAAAATCAACAAAACATGCCAATACTCAGGAAAAATGTAAATATAATACCATCTAATGTTAACTGGCAGCTTTTTAAAGAGCCCAATGCAGTAGTTACATGATTTTTTTTCCTTAACCCTGAATATGAATAATTTATAAATGAAGAAATCAAGACTAAGAATTCCAAGGCTGGGAATCCAATGAATTTTGGTCAACCAGTAAGGGATTAGCAACACCCTGAAAGCTCTATGTGGGGCATAGGCTCTGGGTCAACAGTGGACCAACCTCATTTGACTGATACGTAAGACAAGTGTCTGTAGCTACAAAATGTGGCATCAAGAATCAGTAACAGAAAGGAACAAGTCCATGCTTTTCACACTTATATAGACAGGGACTGTTACCTCCTTGAGCTGCATAAAACCCAGAGTTTTAGGATCATTTATGGGAGAGGGTTTCCACAAGAAGGAAATATTGGTGTATATGATACTCTGTCAAAAGGAGCTTGAGCTCATCTTACTGTAATGTAAACAAAATAACAGTATTTCTCCCTCAAGTTAGTGAAGAGTTTAGAAAACTTACCATATAATGTTCTCACTGATTCCATTCTTTAAAACTTTTGCTAAATTCTGATACCAAAAAAAAAAAAAAGTATGTGTCCATCTATCTACATTTCTTTATTTACAAGTGTTGCTCAGAAGGAAACCAAAGTGATTAGACAAAGACTGATTGAAGGAGAGGAGAGTGACTTGCTTTAGAAAAGGTTCCAGAAACCTAATGTACTTCTAACAGGAAGTAACATTAAAGCTGAAACAAGAGGATTACACAAAAAAAAAAAGCTTAGAGGAAGAATAAGAACAACAGAAGCCCTACTGAAAAATCTCATCCTGTGCCTAAGTAAATGATTGATACCAATATGAAGGAGATCAACATAAGACACAGTTAATCAGATTGATAAGGGCCAGAATCTACAAGGCTAAGGATTTTTATTTTATTTTAGATGCAAGTGAGAACCATTAATGGTTTTGAGAAATGATCAGATTCACATGGAATACTAGACTGTTCAAGTAGAATAAGGGAGAAATGATAGTGGCTTAGACTAACGTTGTGGCAATTGGTAATGAATATGAAGAGAAATATATACATATATATTTGGTGATAGATTCCAGAGCACTTATTGATGAAATCTATACAAAAATTGAAGAAAAGTAAGGAACGAAGGATTATTGCTAGGTTTTTTGCTTTGAGTTAGTATTTGAATATTTTAATCATGGCATCATTCACTGAGGAAGAAAAGATTTGCAGGATGAAACAGTTTTGAAGAAGGAATAATTAAATAACTAAAGTTTTCATTTTAGACACTTTAACTATAGAGATGTCAACTGGTGTTTCTCAAACCTACCCAAAATGAAAATAATTACCTGGAGAACTTATTACATACATGGATTATCTGTTTTTCTGCTAGAAATTCAGGTTCATTAGGTCTCAGCTGAGCACAAAGTACTGCATTTTTTTTCACTCTGTAGATACTGTGCAGCTATCAAGGAGAAAAAGAAAATGAAGAAGATCTCTATCAACTGATATAGGGTGATTTCCAACCTTCCAACCTTTGAAAGGCAAAGTTCAAAGAGTTTCTACAGTAGGCCACTTTTCATGTAAGAAAGAAGGGACTATAACAAAATGTACATATATCTACTTATCTGTGCAAAAAGAAATACAGGAAGGATAAACCAGAAACTAGCATGATTGACTATCTATAGGAAGCAGTTGGGAACTGAGCCAAAAGAAAGGACAAATGGGAATGGGATAGAAGGGATGAGAAGGAGATGACAGTGGGTATATGTTTTTGTATAGTTCCAATTAAAACCATGAACATTTTTCACATACCCAAGTAAATAAATAATTCAAATCAAGCAGGATTTGAAAAGATCTCAAAATGGAACATAAATAGTAACAAATAAGCCTAACTTTATTACAAATGAATAACAAAATCACACCGAAGGCAGTAGGAAAGAACTAACCTAAGTAACTTTGGAAAACAGTACTTTAATGTACTATAATTAAACACACACAATATATATTGCAAAGCTAAAGACAGAAAGAACTACCTATACACAAATTTTAAACTTGTTAGTAAATTTATTTTTAACAGGGGTATAGGTTAATTATTTTTTTTTAATTTTTATTTATTTGACCGAGAGAGAGAGAGAGATCACAAGTAGGCAGAGAGGCAGGCAGAGAGAGGGGAGAAGCAGGCTCCCCGCTGAGCAGAGAGCCTGATGAGGTGCTTGATCCCAGGACCCTGAGATCATGACCTGAGCTGAAGGCAGAAGTTTAACCCACTGAGCCACCCAGGCACCCCTAGGTTAATGATTTTTAAATATTTTATGCGCATTCTAAAACTGAGCGAAAAATAGATCGTGGATAATTAGAATTGGGTTTTTAGTTGTTAAAGAAAGGAGTTATAAATAAAGAAATGATAAGAGAGGCTGGAATAAGCCCTAATGGTATGGATCAGAATAAGGTATTAGTTTGAATTCATGTATCAATTTGAACTTTATGAGTGTGTGCGTGTGTGTACACACCCAGATAGATAAATATAAAAATAAACATATTTGTATATGCATACATATGTATTTGTATATATGCTTTTAGGTCTGTCTGCTCAAAGGTAGCTTGGGTAGCAATGAGTAGACCACATATCAAGATGCTGATTTCTAAATACCATTATTTAATACAAGAAACAACAACCCTATGGAGAAATGACTGATTCAAGACTGGGACAGGGAAAAGTAAAAGAAAGGTCTGAAATATTTTGTAGTGCCAGAAAGTAAGCTACAACTCATATAGCTGTGTGGAAAAAACATGGGAGACCGTGTGATGGAGTACCAATGACCAAATCTGAAACAATTTGAGAAACAAAATAATGAATGATAGCAATGGATTTTAACCCATAGAATTGGGGCGCCTGGGTCAGTGGGTTAAAGCCTCTGCCTTAGGCTCAGGTCATGATCTCAGGGTCCTGGGATCAAACCCCGCATCGGGCTCTCTGCTCAGCGGGAAGCCTGCTTCCCCCACCCTCTCTTCCTGCCTCTCTGCCTACTCATGATCTCTCTCTCTCTGTCAAATAAATAAATAAAATATTTTTAAAAACATAGAATAAAATATCCACAAGTTCATACTGATACATATGAATGAATAACTAAATAAAAACATAAATGAAGGAGAAGGAACAGCTCTTTCTTTCAGTCAAATTATAGTTAATAAATGTAGAAGACTATGGTGAGTGCTGTGAATTGTGTAAGACTGATGAATCACAGACCTGTACCCCTGAAACAAATTATACATTATATGTTAATGATGGGAACAGAAATGATGGGAACAGAAAATGATGATTAGTCAAACATCACAGTAATTGTTGGAGCCAGGAATTATTGATGGATGTCAAAATTAGCGTGGGGCAATAAAATAAGAAGTAGAATATTTGAGCAATCCCAAATAATTACAAAGGGAAAACTAGTAACTTTGCAGTTATCATTATAACCAAGCCATCAAAGTTAGTATTACCAGTAGTGAGACATGATTTCTTGAACCTCTTGATAGGGCGCACGTAAGGACATAACATCATCCTGTGTTTTTTTTTTTTTTTTTAAGATTTAATTTACTTATTTGACAGAGAGAGAACAAGTAGACAAAGAGCCAGGCAAGGAGAGAGAAGGGGAAGCAGGCTCCCCACTGAGCAGAGAGCCTGATTTGGGGCTCGATCCCAGGACCCTGAGATCATGACCTAAGCAGAAGGCAGAGGCTTAACCCACTGAGCCACCCAGGTGCCCCCCATCTTGTAGTATTCTTGTCAGGAAATGCATAACATCAGTCTAACCATGAGAAATTATCAAACAAATCCAAATTGAGAAACATTCTACAAAATAACTGGCTAGGATTCTCCATTAGTTCAAGGTTATAAAGATAAAGAAGGGTGCCTGGGGGGCTCGATCACTAAGCATCTGCCTTCAGCTCAGGTCATGATCTCAGGGTCCTGGGATCGAGCCCCACATCGGGCTCCCTGCTCAGGGGGAAGCCTGCTTCTCCCTCTCCCACTCCCCCTGCTTGTGTATCCTCTCCCACTGTGTCTCTCTGTCAAATAATAAATAAGAAATGAAAAATAAAAAAGGATAAATCCAGGAACTATCTTAGACTGAAGAACAATGAGAAGATAGGGCAAATAAATGCAGTAAGGGATCCTGGATTTGAACAGGACCACAGGACAATAGACAACATTTGAATAATAGTCTAAAAATTAGTTGACAGTATTGTGTCAGTGCAAACTTTCTGGTTTTAATAACTGTGCTACGATAATATAAATTTAACATTTAGGGATGCTGGGTAAAGGGCACGTGGGAGCTCATGCTGCTCTGAAGTTTTTTAGTAAACTAAATTTGATAACAGAATTTTGTAAAAACTTGGCTTGGCATTTCTTCTTTTAGATTTCCTTATGAAAGGTATCTCCTTGTTTAGAGATAATGCTAATTCGGTGAGGAAGATAAGATTTACACAGAATGAAGGCTGACATTCACAAGCTGTGGCACAGGAAAGCATCGACTTTGAATGGCCACTTAACGACATCACACACGTAAGTGTCACAATGAGTGGAATGTTAGAGGAGTTGGCGAACCATAGAATCAAAGGATTTTCTCATTGTAAAAAGTCTTCCTTTTCCAACTTCTTGGCTTCAATCTCTGAAAATACTTCAGAGAAAATACTGACAGGAAGTTCAGTATTTTAAAATGCAGTCTCCTTTTTTGTTGAAAGGTTCTACTTGTTAAATAGTTCATCCTTTTATCAGCCTAAATCTGGCTAATAGATCTTCAGGGCGGAAAAGCACCCTTTTCACAGGACAAACTCCAATAGTAGATTAGAGCCATCACCTTTGCCTCCTGGTCTTGCTTCTTCTCATATTCCTAGTCCTTCAATTACTTGTCACAGTGTTCCGATTCCAGACACTTGAGTGCATTGATCACTTTCTCCAGCATAATAACCCATTTGTTGAAAGTGATATTTCAAGGCTGAAAATGTTTACTGTTACGTGTAAAAAAATTCAAACATAAAATTTCCAATCAACAATTCTTCACCTAACATGATTCATATATACCAATTATACCAATTGATAAGTACAATGAGAAATTCCAAACTATTTCATTTTTAGAGATCTGGTTTTTTTTAAGATTTTATTTATTTATTTGACACACAGAGAGAGATCACAAGTAGGCAGAGAAGCAGGCAGAGAGAGAGGGCCAAGCAGAGAGCCCGATGCGGGGCTTGGTCCCAGAACCCTAAGATCATGACCTGAGCCTAAGGCAGAGGCTTTAACCCTCTGAGCCACCCAGGCGCCCCTTTAGAGACCTATTGTAATAGGTACTTATCTATAATGTGCAGGCAATGTGAATGATCTTTTCGTGGATCTGTGCACCTCTGAATGCTGCATCTAAGGCTGCTTAACAATGACATGAATGTGGAATCTTGTTACATACGAAGTTAAACATTCAAAAATATTATTTGTTTCCAATAGATGTACATATACAAATTTTTATGATCTATTTTTTGTGTACTTCTCACTTTCGTTATTCACTTTGGAACTTAAATGCATTCACCAAACTGCACCATAAACATTAAAATATACTATTTCACTTTACTTTTTGTGAGATTAAGCTTGGGTAAATAAGCCACAAGATCATATCCATACACATTTACTAAAACTAGACTGCCTTTGTCCCCTAGCCTCCAGCTCTCACTCTCGATCTGTTTAAAGACCTCCCAAGACAGCTCTGAACCTCTCTTCTGCGAAACCTCTGTGAACTACTCCTTTAGAATGAACTTAAGATACCTTGCTTGTGTTTATACCACACACAAAACCTCTGCAGTGAAATTTATAACACTTTGTTGCAATTTTTGTCTCTACATCAGAATGCAGCTCTTTTAAGGAATGAAACTAGGTCTTACCCCCAGAACCTAAAACAGTGCCAAGCACATAGTGAGTTTTCAATAGTTTTTTTCTTGTTTGTTCATGTTTGTTTTACAAACGAAATCATGAATAAAAGAAGAATGTTTGTTGGAAGATACTCTTTGCTCTTTAGGAGTTATATTATAAATGCTTAGTTAAGTACATTGAAGTTGCTTGTTCTAGTATGTTCCCGAGAACTCTTAAGGAAAAGTTAGACTCATTGATATATCTTAAGAATGAACTTTCTCATAACTTGTATACTTTCATATGCAGTAAGTGAAGATTAATCAATGGCAGGCTTTCCTCTACTTACATTTACATAATCTTTAAGAAAAACTGTCTCATCCTTCTCAGTTAGGTTACAAACATTAAGGATTTTAGCACTTAAATAAGGGTGAGACTAGCTTTCTTCAGTAATTCTGTTTTCTCATATTTAAAAAGAATGTCAAGCCTGGGTGGCTCAGTCATTCAGCATCTGCCTTCAGCTCAGGTCATGATCCCAGAGTCCTGGGATCTAGCCCCAAGGGCTCCCTGCTCAGCAGAAAGCCTGCTTCTCCCTCTCCCACTCCCCCTGCTTGTGTTTCCTCTCTCGCTGTCTCTCATTTATTATTAAAAATAAATAAATAAAAATAAAAAGAATGTCAAGTTTTAACTTCTTTGACTATCATCTTACAGATTCAGTTAAGTATATTCCTTTTTTTTTTTAATTTAAAGATTTATTTACTTATTTGAGAGAGAGAGAGAGAGAAAGAGAGAACACGAGTGAGCAGGGGGGAGGCAAAGGAAGAGGGAGAGAGAGAATCTCCAGTAGACCTCCCTGCTGACCTCAGAGCCCGCTGGGGGCTCCACTCAGGGCTCCGTCCCAGGACCCTGAGATCATGACCTGAGCTAAAACCAAGAGTCAGACACTTAACTGACTGAGCCACCCGGGCACCCAAGTGTGGTCCTTAACATAATCCCAAGTTTTGAAACTAATAAAAGAGGATTAGATATCTAGTGATTTCAATCTCTTTGGTCAATCGCTTGACATTTCTTTAAAAATAATTCCCATCGGCCACAATATTTGCACTTTCAGTCCCCCTCCCACCACTAAAAACAAGAAAAATTCCTGGTGACAGTTACAAAATCGTCCACGAGGGGGCAAACATGCCTCATACACACAGAGGGGAAAATTAGCAGTAATAAACCACTTACGTTGGAGGAAGAATAAATGGAAGTTAAGTCAGTAATGAGATTTGGCCCAGATTAGGAAAACAAAACAAAACGCCAGGGCTCCGTATCTCTTTGAAGACAGAATGTTTGTTTAATTTCTACTTTTTATTCTTATTTCTGATGCTAGAGGAAGTACATTTGAAAGTCAGAGGCAGGAATAACTTAGAAAGCACTCGAAAATACTGCAAGCTCTGTTGTACTTATTTCTATACAACAATTCTAAAATTTAAAAAGTTTTGTAAGATAAATTTCTGAAGGGTTTATCAAACATGCATACGTCACTTTAGATGACGTCGTTGACGTAAGGGTTAAGAAATCAGTCAGGAATGAAACTGAAGCACACACTGTGTATTCCTCTGTGACAGAGTGAACCACGGGGGCTCCTGGTGTGTTTGCTCTTAGCCGACCGCCGTCAGTTAGAATGTTCCGCTCTTGTGACCCAATATACATTTAAAATCAAGTGTAGTGCTCAAGGTCTAATTTCTCAGTTTCCTGCTTACCCCAGTTAGAGTCCATCACTAGAATCAATCCTTCCCGCAGCCTCTGAAGTCCCGTGGCCCTCATTCTCCATGTATTAGCTGTCCAAAATGTCAGCCCTTGCAAAATAGAAACTTATGCCAATTCAGCACCTATGCCAAGCAGCTAAATATGGCTGGAGAAAAGGGACAATGGCTAATTGTTCTCATTGAATTCATAATCACTAACCCTAGGTGAACTCTTAGTACTTACCAGAAAACTGATTAGTCAATTTTCTTTCTTCTTTCCTAGGTGATGATTTCAGAACTTCTTTCTTCTAACATCTCCAACACTCATTCCTCGTTCTAAATTCCCAGATGCTTTTTATTTCACTAAGAATATGGGTGGAATTGGAATAGAATCTCCATAAACTCCAAACATCAAATCCACCAACCTGCTTGTCAAGAGGAAAATTACCCAGAGCAGGCCCAGGCCAGGAGGCCCCAGAAGATGGAAAGTTATTAACAATAAGCTGGAGATAACCAGAAGCCCTACTGGGAGCGAGAGATAACCAGCTGCTTCTGCTTCTCTTTCTGTAAACAGGCTTCCCGCCACAGGCTCCCTGCACGACTGTTCCCTCCTAAAACAGCCCCCACACCCCCAGTTTAAGCCCATCTACCAGCAGTCAGCATACCCCTTGGAACCTGACTGCCAGGTTCCACTCTATAAAATCCCTAAAACCTGTTTTCCAGGGCACAGAACTTCAAGCAGGAGCTCATCGGGGTCCGCCGATGTAAAATAAATCCTACTTCTACTTCTCCGAGTGTCACTTGGTCTCTTGCAGATCTGATTATTTTCTGCAACATTTTGGGCTGTGAGAAACCACACACTCGGCTTTCCCTCCTTTGGCGAAGAAGTATTTGTCCCCTGATCCTGTATACTGGATTCCTCTCCCCTTACCTAATTAAGAATTTCTCTTCTACTGTGTCTCCTCTCTCCCATATCATCAATTATTTGCTCTCTACTGGAAGTTCCCATCAGCATACAAAAGTGTAATACCTCCCATCATAAAGGAAAAAAAAATTACTGTCTTTGCTCCCATATCACACCTTAATTACTGCCCCATGGCTCTGCTTCTCTTTATAGCAAACCAGTCAAAAAAGATAGCTCTGCTTAATGTCTCCACTTCTTTTCCCCCATTTGCTGATTTTTGTTCTCTCCATTATACAAGAACTATTCTTGTCGAGGTTATTAGTTATCTCTATGTTGCCAAATCCTATACTAAATTATCAGTTCTCATCCTACTCTACTAGCAGCAATAGGACTAAGAATCACTCCCATTTCCTTCTAACACATTTTCACTTGGCTTCTGAGACATTTCTTATGTCTGCTGACTTCTTTTACCCTTTATTGGATCTTCTAGATACTTGACTGTCCCATTGTTCAATCCTCCAAAATCAAGTTTTCTCTGCCTACACTTACTGGCAAATCAATTTCATCTGGTCTTAAGACTTTAAATACTACAATGATTCACAAATTTTCTACTATAGCCATGGCATCTCTCTCCTTGAATTTCATTTTTTTAAGGATTTATTTATTTGTTTGTTTGTTTGTTTGACAGAGAGAGAGAGAGAGA
>CM053606.1:116376995-116461211 GCA_028646535.1 Procyon lotor
CCAGTGTAAAATATCTAAAACCCGTTATTGTGAGAATCCCTATCCCCAACCCCTGTAATGAATGTAAGGGTTTTGATCCTACCATTTGTTATATGCCCATTTACTCACTTGTGGAAAGAAAGGGAGGGGAGGAAGTAAAGAAGGAAGAGCTGAAGGCAGGAGAGATGTCAAAAATCTGCCAGTTTGTTGATAACTGCTGCTACATAATGAAGTTCAATTTAGGTTTTCTGTAGCATTTTCAATACAATAATAATTTTGTGTTTTCTCAAGTGAAGTCTTTGATATTATCAGATGGAGACAGCCGGTGAATTTCTGTGTCCTAATGATCATAATTGAAATGTTATGGCAGTCTCATATTTGGAACAAAACCAATTCTGGTAGTTTTCACAGCAACATATCTATCTTAAAATTATTATCAGGGTCTTTTTTTCATCCTTAGCACTCAGCTTATACAATTTTAATTTTTAAAAAGCCCATAAACTTCAGTAAGATTTTCAGTTAGGCTTAAATCATAGGAAAATTAAAGAAAGTTTAGAAGCTGTAACAGAAGGAAAGCACCCCCTTCCCATCCCATGCTCACGTCTGTTCATTTCCACCAGAATTATTCCATCAAGAAAGGAGGAATTATTCTGATTGGTCAGATTTTCAGTGGGCCACATTTTGCTGTAACTGTATGTTTAAAGGTCCACTGCAATGATTCTCTCATTCTTACTTGCCTATCATTTGATCCTATGGGAGCAGATGTGTGGAGTGAGGATCCTTGAAACTTAGATCTGTCTCCTCCCTCTTTCATGCCTTGCAGCAGGGGGTGCTTCATCCGGCAGACAATGGGCCTTTCTGTCTTTTATAGGCTGTTTCCATGCCTATGAGTCAAGCTTTATTCAAGCCTGGAAAATCTTACTCTCTTGTCAACTTTTTCCTTCAGTATGTATTTAGAAAATGGTAGCATGCCTCAAGTAAGTCTTTACCATAGCTCTGAATTTAGGGTTATCAGGAAGTAATCCCAAATCTCAGATGTGTTCCGTATCTTAATAGATAATTTGTATTTGTAGTTAACATTTACTCTGGATTATTCATATGTTGTGTGATTAGAAACTATTTATGTCTTCAAATGCTTAAAGGCAGGATAAGTATGGATTTTCATCAAAGTAATTTAGAAACTGTATTTGTTTCTTATGCCCTAGCCACTATCCTAGAGACTGGTGATAGAGTGCTAAACAGAGTGGTTATAAACTACACTGATTTTCAGCAAGACTGTTAAGGAAGGGTAAAATTCAGGGGCGCCTGGGTGGCTCAGTCGTTAAATATCTGCCTTCAGCTCAGGTCATGATCCCAGGGGCCTAGGATCAAGCCCTGCATAGGGCTCCCTGCTCAGCAGGAAACCTGCTTGTTCCCTCCTACTCCCCCTGCTTGTGTTCCCTCTCTTGTTGTCTCTCTCTTTCTCTGTCAAATAAATAAATAAATAAATAAATAAATAAATAAATAAATAAATAAATAAAATCTTTGAAAAAGGGTAAAATTCAAACAGGAAAGGGGTATGGAAGTCATACGCAAAAAACCAAATCTCGGCTTTAATATGCATGGTTGGCATTTTGGGGATAGAACAAATCTAACACAGGAAGTTTAGGATTAATGATATATAATCAGTCTAGTTGAACTTTGTTTTATTTAAAACAAGCAATTTTTTCAAACAAAGTCAACAAATCATTAACAGTAATTATGTGACTTTCCAGTCTATTCTTTTTTTTCTTTTCCATTTCATTTTATTTATAAGCAATCTCCCTACTGGACGTGGAATGTGGGGCCTGAACTACAATCTAGAGATCAAGTCACGTGCTCCATCAACGGAACCAGCCAGGTGCTCCTATAGTCCCTTATTTTTAAAAAATAGAGTGCCTTGGTTTATGATCTGTGGTCATTTTAATATTTTGAGAAACCAACCTTCAACATTTTGGAAATTTGGTTTTTTCATTAATAAAAGTTCTAATATTTGTGCATCAGTTTTATTTCATGCCTCCAAAATGGGATGAAACTTTCCAATTTTAAGTCACAAACCAGTATATTGTCTGTTGATTCTAGGCTTCCAAGTTTTATCATAAAAAATGGTAGGTGAGAGGGATCTTCATCATGAAAACACACCCAAATTTGAAGTCTGAAACTTCTTTTGATTGGTTAGTGATGTAGGAAAAGACATTAGGGTTCTAAGCCAATGGCTAAGGAAGAAATCTTGAGATGTCTTTGGTGCAAAAAGTGGTTTAAAGCACGGGGGACAGGACCTGTGGGCAGAAAGAGCTGCACTGGGGTCATGAGGAGTGGCCCATTATATATTTTTAAGTTGGGAGGGGTTAGGGATAGTGTAAGTCCCCCAGGTACTTTGGAAACAATGTTTCCAGGATCTTGAGGGGATAGCTATTGTTAGGAAAGGTCATTTATTACTGTTTAGTAAAAACTAGGTCATGAGACCCTTCAGATGTATATTGGTGGGCCATATGCTTAGGGGATGATTGCCAACATGTATCTTGGGGGTTAGAGATAAAGGAAGTTTCTAAAAGGCTTACAGGATCTTGGGAGTCAGGTGGTCGGGCTAAGCTTGCCTTTTGCCCTTATTAAAGTATCAACATCTAACATTGAGGCAACTGAGTCCCTAGAAGAATGTCACTCTGTCTGTTTCAAGGACTTGTTAATGGGCTGTAGGTAGTAAGGAAACTTCATAATTTTTCTTCTGCCTTTGTTTCCCACATCATTTAGAGATGTTGGTATCATAGAATCATATGTAGTGACAGGGCATGGTCAAATTTTTATTAGTGTTCATCTCACACTAGGTTTTGAGAATTTAGTAGGTTTTTTTTTTAAGATTTTATTTATTTATTTGATAGAGAGAGATCACAAGTAGGCAGAGAAGTAGGCAGAAAGAGAGGAGGAAGCAGGCTCCCTGCTGAGCAGAGAGCCTGATGCTGGGCACTGGGCTCCATCCCATGACCCTGAGATCATGACCTGAGCCGAAGGCAGAAGCTTTAACCCACTGAGCCACCCAGGTGCCCTGAGAATTTAGTAGTTTTTAAACTACTTTTTCTCTGGGCAGGTGGCTTCTGACTCTAAAAGTATCTTGACTTATTTATACACCATACATTAAAAAAACAGTTACCAGTCACATATACTATTCCAGGTACTGTACTGGTCACTGGGGAGTCAAGGATCACTAAACAGTTGTGACTGTCAAGAATTACCCAATGTAATGAGCCTTTGCTTCTTATTCTTCAAGTGGCATCAATTCTAAGTAACCAAAAGCAACAGGGATTTGAGTAGTATTCATACCATTATTAAATGTAGATTGGGCCAGATGATTTTTCAAGAAACAGGTTTAATTAAAGAAATTACAAGAATGTTCTTTGGGCTTTCTCCTTGGTGAGCAGTTATCTATCCTTGGGATGTAATAATAGAACTCAGTGAGCAATCCATCAACTACAGCCCTATAGTATCCAAAGTCAACGATGTTTTCTCCAGCCATTGACTTCCAGGCATTTTAACTTGACTTGCCAAGAGAATCACCAATAAACAGCAATGATGGTAGATGTTGACTATTTACTGCCATGCGGTTGAGAAAATTAGTGACCTACATTTCACTACTTGTCAAGCATTTTGATATCTTGGATCAGAAAGTTCTGTTTAAATATAAAGAGCATTTTCTGTTGAATTGCTGTTAGTCATCCCTGTGAGGAAATGACCTATCAAGTAATAGAGCAGAGTATAGGAGAACTATCACAATACAAGATTGATTTCTGCTAAAGAGACCTTAAAGTAACTACATGTTTCAATTTGTGGTTGTTTATAATCATTTGTAAATTATCATAGTAAAAACCCTATATAAAAAGCTATTGGGATTCACTTTCTAGCACAATTTCCTGGGCACTCCCCACCCCCCACCCCCGCCCCTTTCCTTTCTGGCTTTGTCTCTCTCAGACCAGGAGAGAATGGGTCTCAGGCTTTAATGTGAATCAGATCAGAAGGCTTGTCAAAACAATGATTTGGGGGGCCTCACCTGGTAATTACACATCTAACAAGTTCCTAGGAAATACTTGTTACTGGTATACATTTGATGAACCACTGCTCAGGTTAAAAGGGTTTGGAGATTCATCTTGTTTACGGAGCTGTCCAAGTTGTGGGGAAGATAATTGCTTAGGCCCTGGGGAGCCAATTGAAAGTAAATGGCCCTCCTCTCAGTGGGTGATTGGCCTAGGGCAGCCAGGACTGCACTCCTACTCTTCCCATTCTTAAGCCTAAGTTTGCAGTTTAATAGGCCCTGTAGCCTCTCTGCTCCAGTTTTTCTTAGAATCAAAGTAGTTATGGTAATTTCTCTTCTCTGTTATTAAAAAATAACACAAAGCAAAACAAAACACACAAATCCTGATGGTACTTTCCCTACCTTGACAACTCCTTGGATTTATTCATCTATTACTGTGACGTAGTAAAAAAAAAAAAATGCTACAAAAATTTAGGAAAATCTCTCTCTCCGTGAGGATTTTAGACTTTTAAGCTTAAGTATTTAGTTAAAAATACCAAATACCTGTTCTCTACTGCCTGGGGCTAGACATTTCCTGTTCTCTCTCTAAGAGGGAAGAGCTAGGAGGGTACAAGTACTTACAGAGACTCTCTAAAAAGCCCTATCTAATCTGTACCCACTCTACCTCCACCGGCTCTCCACTTTCTCCACTACTCTTTTTAAGGTTTCCACACCAGGAACACCAGCCTCCTTGCTGTGCTTACAAAACACAGCATTCTCCCATCCAAAGGCCCTTGCATTTAGAATTTTATCTGCTAGAAATGTTCTGGAAAATTCAAATGCATACAACTAGAATTTTATAATAGAGGGTATAATAGGATAAAACTATTTTCAAATCTCTGCCCAAATGCCACCTCATTAGTGAGGGCTTGATCATCCTATAAAAAATAACTTTTGCACGTGAACATGCAACTGCAACATTTACCCTTGCACACATTAACACACTCATGCTCTTATCCCGTCCCTGATATATTTTTCTCCATACAGTTGTTTCCATCTGACAGACAACAGATTTTAGTACTGTTTTTGTTTGTTTGTTTGTTTGTTTAGTACTGGTTTATTTATTGTCTCCTTCACAACTAGAATGCAAATTCCATGATGGTAGGGTCTTGGTTTTTCATTGCAGAACCTACAACAATCACTTGCATAAAGAGCCACTGAGTAAATATTGGAAGGAAGGAAGGAAGGAAGGAAGGAAGGAAGGAAGGAAGGAAGGAAGGAAGGAAGGAAGGAAGGAAGAAATATATTTCTTTTTTTTTTAAGTTTTATTTATTTGAGTGATCTCTACACTCAATGTAGGGCTCAAACTCACAACCCTTAGATCAAGAGTTGAATGCTCTACCAACTGAGCCAGCCAGATGCCCTAAAAGGTGATATATTCTTACAGTAGTTTATTCACTGCAAATTTTGGCATCTCTTGTGCTACTTACTCAGCTGGCTCTTATACTTCAGTCTTAAAGAACTGATGGTTCTTTAGAAGCACCATTGCTCATTATGCATGCTATTGCCTCTGCCTTGAATGCTCATTTCTGAACATTTTTGTTGTTTGTCACATTCTTGTTTTCTTTAAAAAACGAATCAGATATCCTATTCTCCAAAAGTATTTCACGATAAACATGTTCTTTCTCTGTGTCCCCCTTCTAATCCTAACCCTTATCCTGGCACTTAACCTATTCATTATATTGTCTGTCTAGTTGAAAGTCATGCTAGCTTTACTGTGAACCACTTGGAAACAGGGTCTGCTCACTATTTCTAGCATCAAAAGCACAATGTTTGAATGCCTGGCATATGGCAACTACTCATAAATGTTGAATGAATGAACAAATAAATGAATAAATGAACAACATCCCATCATGTTAAGATATTCCTTGATGCTCTACACTTCTAAAATTACTCCGGGATATGAGAGTCATAAGGAATGTTCCTGAAAGTCAAGAGAATAGACACTTATGACAATAACCAGTCTGAAGATCAGTGAAGTCAAAGTCTCAAAACTAGAGTAGTTCCCAAATGAGGACAAGGAGAGAGGCATCCAAGCTCATTTAGGTAGAGGTAGTAAGATTCTGGTGTCCACACTGCCATGAAGAAAGCCATGGCCATATGAAGCTTCTAATACTAATGAAAGTGTTATCTCTCATGTATGTGGTAGTAGATCATAATAAAACTCTTCAGATAACCTGTTTCTGGACTTTACCTCCTCAGGCATCACTTGGTGTGTGCTGAGGCAATACATTAATTTTACCAGGTAATTGGTTTAGAATCTATTCCCCTTGGGTTAGTCTGATGAAATACCACCGACTGAGTAGTTTCTAAACAACAGAATATTGCTTACAGTTCTGGAGGCTGGGAAGTCCAGGATCAAGGTGCCAACCAGCATGGTCAGTTTCTGTTAAGGGTCCTCCTTGGAATTCTTACATTGGCAATGTCTCCCTCTGTCCTCATATGGTAGAAGAGGCAAAGGATGTCTTTGGAGCCTCTCTTATAAGGCACTAATCCCATTCATGATGGTTCTACTCTTATGACTTAAGCAACTTCCAAAGGCCCCATCTACTAATGCTATCACATTGGATATTAGGATTTCAACCTACAAATTTGGTGGATACACGGACATTCAGACTATAACAGATGCTTAAGGGTCAAAACTTGTTCTAAAGTTTATAGCCTGGGAGATAGGCAGAATTTGGAGATGTTCATCTGGCATATAACTTAGTCTTACATGTTTGAAGATGATAATGACCATCCCAGAAAACAGATCCTGCACACAATTAAAAAACAACTGTGCTTAGTGAATGAGAGTGTTTGCCTTGGCAGAAAAGTGTTACATCTGTTCTCCTATATCTATGACTATATTATGCATAATATTAACAAGACACTTAAATACGGGAAATCTGAAGCAAAAAAGATAGACCAAAAAGAAAGTGCAAAGAAATAAGGTGAGTGAGTATTGAAAGGCAGAGCTGGTCTATTGGTAGGCTTGGAAATCAACTGTGAGTAATTTAAGTTGATTAAACATAGCATAGAAAATGCACAGGAAAAAGTTGGTGAGATCAACTAACAGGCAAAAAAATAGTTTTTTCAACAGTAACGTTTTTGCTATGCCAAAGAAGAAAGGCTGTACATAAGAGATTGAGAAAATAAGTTACAGCAATTCCTTTCTCAGAAGGCTAGAGCTAAGGTGAAAATGAGAACTCTACCTCAGTATAAGCAAGGAATCACTGTCAGGAAATGACAGTTGTATAGAACAAGAAAAGGGAGAGTCAGAGGCATGAAGTAGGAGGTAAGAACTTGCCTGGTTTATTCATTTTTTAAAATTTTTTTTAAAGATTTTATTTATTTGACAGAGAGAGAGAGAGAGAGAGCACAAGCAGGGGGAAGAGCAGATGAAGAGCAAGAAGCAGGTTCCCGGATCAGCAGGGAGCCCGATGTGGGGCTTGATCACAGGACCCCGGGATCATCACCTGAGCCGAAGGCAGAGGCTTAACCGACTGAGCCACCCAGGCACCGCTTGCCTGGTTTATTCATAAATAATTCGATTCAATTTACCTTGGTTCTTGTATTTCTTGGGAACTGGTAAATGTGTTCTCATTCTAGTACTTGTTATCTCTCACCTGCATTAAAATGTGCAATATCTAACATTTTGTTGTATATTCCTTGAGCCAGTAATTTTAAAGCAGCAGTAAATAAGCTATGGCCTCCAGGCCGAATCAATGCTTGAGCTAAAAATGGTTATTAACGTTTTTAGATGGTTGTAACAAAAGAAAAAGAAAAAACAAGCAGAATATTCGATAGATACCTTGATAGTTCACAAAGACAAAAGTATTTGTGACCAGGCACCTGGGTGGCTCATTGGGTTAAACCTCTGCCTTCAGATCAGGTCATGATTTCAGGGTTCTGGGGTCAAGCCCCGCATTGGGCTCCCTGCTCGGCCGGGAGCCTGCTTCCCCCTCTCTCCCTTCCTGCTACTCTGCCTACTTGTGATCTCTCTCTGTCAAATAAATAAATAAAATCTTTAAAAAAATTAAAAAGATATTTGTTACCTGGAGGGTTTAAATTTTTAGGGATAGAATTAATATTCATATTCACTTTATATATGTAAATGAATATAATGAAGAGATAATGAATAACAAATGAATATTATATATCTATAATGAGTGTGAAGATTTATATATACACAATTCAATATATTGTCAGAGAACAGTTTTGTCTTACACATTGTAGGATTTCATATTCTACAGGTGGATTGCTGGATAAAAGAAAGAGGAAAAAATATTTACTGGTTTCTAGTTCGTTGGGGTTAAGAAGAGAGACAAATGAGCCAAGTTCATGTCATTTTTGCAATTATAACACCACAGAAGAAAATGAAGTAAAACTGTAAACCTGATTGTAGGAGATACATGGAAGAAATGAATGAAAAAGGCAATGAAAGGTTATAAATCGCTTCTTTGAGAGTTCTAATGGTAGGAGAAAAGTAAGAAATAGTAATGTAGGTCCTTGTGGGTATTGGTAGGTTGTCTTTCAATCTGAGGTTTCTCTGCTATCCCTGCTGCTGTCCCTGCCCCCAAAAAGTGTCAGAGGATGAGAAGTCTATCTTCAAAGCTCTTGTTAAGAGAGATGTGGAACAAATAGACCCACAGACACACATACATACATATCTGCATCTCTTTTGGGTGGTAGTATTTAATAGCTTTTTCTGTTTTTGTGTGTAAAACACTTCAAACAGCTTCCTCTACTCAGATGCCCATAGGGCTAAGCAAATTAGTTTTCAACCCAATTGCTTCTCGGCCTTTTGGCCAAGATCAAGTGTAGAAGTTTTCAACCTGTTCTCTCTTTCCTATTAACCTCACCAATTTTTTCTGGCAACTGAAGGGGAAGGAGGACGCTTTTCAGTTGTTACCTTTCTTGAAAGGGATCATTCTAACCCAATTCAGCCTAACCTCAACATTTTTGCATTTCCCCTAAGAATCCATCTTCTCTCTCCATCTAACTTTCCAGATTCCTACTGACAACAAATAGTCACCATTTTTAAAAAAGATTTACTTATTTGTTTGTTTGTTTGTTTGTTTAACAGGGAGAGACACTGGAGTGAGGGAACACAGCAGGGGGAGTGAGAGAGGGAGAAGCAGGCTCCCTGCTCCGCAGGGATTTCTAATGTGGAGCTCCATTCCAGGACCCTGGGATCATGACCTGAGCCCAAGGCAGACAGATGCTTAGCCACTGAGCCACCCAGGCACCCCTCTTAGTCACCATTTATTGAGAACTTAAATACGTACTAATTAACTTTTTCAGTATTCAATTCATAAGTATTGCCCACATTTTACCAATAAAAATAAAGAGACTTAGAGAAGGTAAGTAATTTGTTAAAAGTAGAGTTAGCAAGTGGGCAGGTCTAGGATTCAGGCACAAAGGGTTCAATCCCATGCTCTTGACCATGAAGTTTAACCCTCCTGAAAGAAGTTTTCCCCTATTCAAGGGAAATGAGGAGCAGATGCTGGCTCCCTTTGTAGAACAGCTTCCAGAGGGGAAAGTTGAATGGAAAAGTATTCCCACTGAACTTTTCTGTTTCTTTAACCATTGCATTAAACAGTAATACATCCTGGTTAAACATAATCACTCTTTATTTTTTTTTTTAAGTACGCTCTGTGCCCAGCATGGAGCTTGAACCCATGACCCTGGGATCAAAAGTCACATGCTCTACCTACTGAACCAGCCAGGTACCCGAACATAATCTTCTTTTGATTCAAACTTTGTAATTAATTCAGAAACTTCAGTGAATAATTTACATTTCATACTTTTTGTCTTTAACTTTCAGGACTTTTTTTTTTTTTTTAACTTTCAGGACTTTTTAAGAGAAGGATAATACTGTTTTCTTTTAAATGGGTAGATAATTTTGTAACTTTCTCTACATATTTTAATGTGAACTTTTTTTAAAGGTTTTATTTATTTATTTGACAGAGAGATAGAGACTGCAGGTAGACAGAGAGGCAGGCAGAGAAAGAGGCGGAAGCAGGCTCTCTGCTGAGCAGAGAGCCCAATGCGAGGCTCCATCCCAGGACTCTGGGATCATGACCTGAGCCGAAGGCAGAGGCTTTAACCCACTGAGCCACTCTGGTGCCCCTTAATGTGAACTTTTATTAAAGTATTGCAAATTACCAATTGTATTATACACACACACACACACACACACACATCACTTTCCTCAACATTCACATTCGTGAAATATAGTTATATAGTTCATATTTTTTTCTGGCTAGTCCAGAATTATTCAAATGGTGAATGGCAAAGGCATGTTTTAACCCTGGTTTTTGCTAACTCTAACTTCTATGTTCCCTAAGAATAAACTAAGTTTTCTTTATTCTTAATATTTTCTGACCTCTTCAGTTCAATTGTATTATTCTACCTTCTCTGTCCTCCTCTAATTTGAGTTTAGTGTTAGGAAGTAATGTTGGCCCTCTCTCTGCTCAAGCCCCTGCTGTATCCTCTAGTAACAGTGATCACTTACTTTCCTGAATGAGGTCAACTATGGCTCACCAAGCTCCTTATCATTTTTATAGTGTCATCATCTCTCTTTATCTATGCCATGACCTCATTTTTATCCATATCTCAAAATTCAAACTTTTAGGACTCCAGTGCAACAATGATCAGGGGTCTAATGAACTTGAGATAACCAGAAATTCAAACATTGTAAGCATTAGTAACATAAAACTCCAACTCCTGTCTGTTCTGCAAGTTAATATATGGCTAATATTAAAATTTGTAGCCTGCTTTTTTCCAAGATGTATTATATTCCTACTATATACCAGACACTGATTCTTTTGTTTCATTCTTTTCCCAATTAGTGACAATTTAAAAAAAAAATAATTTGTTTCCCAAACACGGAATGACAACTTAGGTTTAAAAAAAAATGCTGTGGTGTGTGTTGTTAAAAAACAAAATACAACTGAGCAGATTTGAAGATCTAATTGGCTTTATTCAATAAGCCACAAATCAGGCATCCCCACTAGCAAATAGAAGGGAACTCCAAGAGTTGCTTGAAAGGAAAATCATTAACAAAAGAAAGGATTATTTCAGGCAAGGTCACATCCTGGGGAAGGCAGGGTGGATTACCTCTCTAGTGCTGATTGGGAAATTTCAGACTGACTGGTTAAGATTATATTCTTAGGAGAGGTTGAAACTAAGTCTTGGTTTACTGACATAGGGCTTAGCCCAAGTGACTCCATTTTGAGTGTGTTGTTTCTTTTTTAACAGTACCAAATACCAAGTTGTCCCTCCTTCCCATCCTTAGTTTTGTATCCCCACTCATACCATCGTTTAAAATCTGTTTTCACGTTGGTCCTTATAATAGTCTTTTGTCTACTTACTTATCATTTCTTCCCCATCTGTTAATCTTCTAAATTACAGTAATGACAGTTGTGAGGAATGGTGTGCATAATTAGAATGGCTGCTTGCTTCCCTTAAGGACACTTCAAAGATGCAGAATGTTGGAGAGGGGTCCCTCACCATCTGCTGATTTAGGTCTTAGAATCTGGAATTTCTACCTTCAGAAATGGGAGACCCAGCACAGAAATGGAATGAGAAAGTGCCATCGAAGGGCTTATGAACCTTTTCATGACTTTTCAGAAAATGTATATACACATTTACATGTGCACAGAATTTTCAGTGTGATGTCAACGAGATTCTCAGAAACCCTCTGTGTCTTGAACATTGGGGAAAGAACCCTTGTTCCAAAAATTCGAAAATTTACTTTTGAATAATGTAACACAACTCTTCCAACACAGACCTGAGAGCCGTATACTTGGACCAAATTGTTTATATCTCTTATGTATTGTTTCTGCCAACCTGCCCCATCTGCTTTTGACTTGCATAGTGAGAACTTGCAGGAAGAATTTCTTTTCTATCTATTTGTAAAGGTCCTCTTCCATCCTTTATACTTAGACTACACAAATGCACACAATGCCTTACATATTATTTCATAGGTTAACAGAAGCTTGGAGTCCAGTGTGAAGTTCTATGTACAATTATTTATAAAGAATAAACTAGTTCTTTGGAAACCAGACTCTATATATTTCTCATACTCCCTGTTTCCCAGTTATTCTCTCTTACCATTTCATAAATTCTTTTGGCATTTCTTCTATATCATCTGTACTAAAGTGAAACAGAACAAGATATTTCTGTTTTGTCTATACCTTTGCGAAAGTGCTACAGTTTAGGCCTAGGGGCTGGCATGGGGGTTGCCAGTGATGATCAAAATGAGACAATCCCTTAATGGATGTGGTTTTCCTCCTTCAATTACCTGGAGATTATTTTCCAGTGCTAAAACCAGAACATTCTGAATTTAGCTTTAATTAAGAGAGCCACTGTTAACTTTTATTATGATTTTGTTTCCTCTAACATTTCTCTGTCATTTCATTGACCGTTGAAAAATCCAAAATATACTCCTTAGCCTGGCACCTTAGGTACTTCAACTCTTCCCACCTATTACTATAGTTTCATCAACTCCTCTTCTACCCATAGATCCATGCTGCTGTCAAACCACACAAGCATGTCTTCTTTCAAGTGCTAGTGAGTTTCCTAATCTTTGTGCCACTTTGCATTCTATTGATTATGGTAGGAATTTGATGTTCTCAGATGCAGTGCTTATTTAAAAACATCATGTAATGTGTTAATACATTAGACAAAAAATATTAAATGACACCTACGGATGGCTCTGTTATTATAAAACTGGGGTGTGTGTGTGTGTGTGTGTGTGTGTGTGTGTGTGTGTTTGTGCGCGCGCGCGCGTATCCATGTCTTTCAACACTGACCTCACTCTCTACATTCTCATAATACTTAAGATATGCTTTGCTTTATATTTTCTAGGCAATTGTATGTAGTACTGTCTTTACATGGACTTCTCCTTCCTCCATATTTCATCTGCCTACTATCCCTTTCCCATGTAATGACTCTATTTGGGGGAGGCTGGTTTCTACTCTTCTCATGAGTTCTCCTGGCACCCTATTCCAACATCTATTATATCACAATTTATTGTAACTCCTTGTTCATTGTCTTATTTCATCATTTTGTCCTCAATGCCTACACAGCACCTAGCATGAGAAAACATTCAAATGAATAAAAGTTGGTGATATTGAAATACAGGTATAAATGGGAGCACTTGGTTGGCTTAGTCAATAGAGCATGTAACTCTTGATCTCAGGGTTGAGTTCAAGCCCCACATTTGGCATACAGTTTACTTAAAAAAAATAAAACAAAAATATAGGTATAATTGGTTTTGAGGAGTTAAATGATAAAAGTTATTAAAAGTCATAAAAATACTTAAACCTTTGAATACTTTTTTAAACTTTTTGAAACCTTTTTAAATACTTAAACCTACTCCAGGAATCAAAATTTTTAATGCTTTCAAGGGTCAGACAAATAATGTAAATGTGCAGTATGGCCCGAGGAAAGGCAATGGAAACAGGATACCATATATGCCTCACCTAAATACATTCAATCTAAATTTTTGTAAATACTGTAAATGCAAACCAAACACATCATAAGCCTTGTCTCACTTTTATTAAATTGTACTAAAGAAATAATTCCTTAGAAGAAAAATGCATATTCATAATAATATTGTGAATTTATCTTTAAAAGAGGGGGGATGAACATAAGTTAAATAGCTACTTATAGGGAACTTATTAAATTAAATATGGATTATAGCCACTAAATGGCATATATTCTTTAATATTAAAATAATCCCCCAAACTATATATATGGAAAATGCTTTCACTATTGAAAATAGTGGAAGGGATAAAGGAAGACTATGTGTTTGCTTTAATTACAAAATTATAATTCAACTTACAATTGTGAAATTGTAATATACATGTAAAAACGTGCATCCTTGTTACAAAAAGGGATTATGCAAAATGAAGATAGCTATACTAGGGTGCTCAAAATAGAAATGATTTTTTAAAATTTTTCATTTAAATTCAACTTAATTAACATATATTATTAGTTTCAGGGGTAGAATTTATTGATTCATTAATTTTATATAACATTTTATATAACACCCACTGCTCATTACATTAATTGCCCTCCTTAGTGCCCATCACCCAATTACCCCATTCCAGAAACATTCAGTTTGTTTCTCTAGTTAAGAACTACTCTTAGTTAAAAACAAACTCTTATGGATTGCCTTCCTCCCTCTCTGTTTTTATCTTATTTTATTTTTCCTTTCCTTCCCCATATGTTTATCTGTTTTGTTTCTTAAATTCCACATATGGGTGAAGTCATATGGTATTTGTCGTTCTCTTACTGACTTATTTCACTTAGCATACTGCCCTCTAGTTCCATCCACGTCATTACAAATGGCAAGATTTTGTCTTTTTGATGGCTAAGTAATAGTCCAGTGTGTGTGTGTGTGTGTGTGTGTGTGTGTGTGTGTGTGTGTGTGTGTGCGCGCGCGCGCGCGTGCCCGCGCGCATATACCACATCTTCTTTATCCATTAATCTGTTGATGGACATCTGGGCTTTTTCCATAGTTTGGCTATTGTGGACATTGTTGCTATAAATATTGGGGTGCATGTACCCATTTGAATCACTATGTTTATATCCTTTGGATAAATACCTAGTAGTGCAATTGCTGGGTTGTAGTGTAGTTCTACGTTTAACTTTTTGAGGAACTTCCATACTGTTTTCCAGAGTGGCTGCACCAGTTTGCATTCCTACCAACAGTGTAAGAGGGTTCCCTTTTCTTTGCATCCTTGTCAGCATCTGTTGTTTCCTTAGTTGTTAATTTAGGCCATTCTTACTGGTGTGAGGTGGTATCTCTTTGTAGTTTTGATTTGTATTTCCTCAATGCCAAGTGATATTGAGCATTTTTTCATGTGTCTGTTAGCCATTTGGATGTCTTCTTTGGAGAAATGCCATTTGGATGTCTTCTTTGGAGAAATGTCTGTTTGACAAGAAATGTCTGCCCATTTCTTGACTGGATTTTTTGTTTTTTAGGTGTTCAGTTTGATAAGTTCCTTACAGATATGGGTATTAACCCTTTATCTGATATATCATTTATGAGTATCTTCTCCCATTCCGTAGGTTGCCTTTTAGTTTTATTGATTGTTTCCTTTGCTGTGCAAATACTTCTTATCCTGATGAAGTCCCAATAGTTCATTTTTGCTTTTGCTTCCCTTGCCTCTAGAGATATGTCTAAGCAAGCCGTTGCAGTGGTTGAGATCAAAGAGAGTGCTGCCTGTGTTCTCTTTTAGGATTTTGATGGATACCTGCCTCACATTTAGGTCTTTCAACCATTTTGAGTTTATCTTTATGTATCGTATAAGAAAGTTGTTCAGTTTCATTCTCCTGCATGTGGCTGTCCAATTTTCCCAACACCATTTTTTTTTTAAAGATTTTATCTATTTATTTGACAGAGAGAGAGAGATCACAAGTACACAAAGAGAGAGAGGGAAGCAGGCTCCCTGCTGAGCAGAGAGCCCAATGTGGGGCTGGATCCCAAAGCCCTGAGATCATGACCTGAGCCAAAGGCAGAGGCTTTAACTCACTAAGCTGCCCAGGTGCCCCCCAACATCATTTATTGAAGAAACTGTCTTTTTTCCATTGGATATTCATTTCTGCTTTGTTGAAGATTAGTTGACCATAGAGTTGAGAGTCCATTTCTGAATTCTCTATTCTGTTCCATTGATCTGTGTGTCTGTTTTTGTGCCAGTACCATTCTGTCTTGATGATTATAATGCTTTATAATACAGCTTGAAGTCTGAAATTGTGATTCCCTTCAGCTTTGGTTTTCTTTTTCTTTTCTTTTTTTTTCCTTTTAAAGATTTTATTTATTTATTTGGAGAGGGGAACACAAGCTTAGGAACAGTGATGGGAAGGGGCAGAGGGAGAGGGAGAAGCAGACTCCCATCTGAGTAGGGAGGCCCAAGCAGGGCTTGATCCCAAGATCCTGACATCATGATCTGAGCCGAAGGCAGATGTTTAACTGACTGAGCCACCGAGGCCCCCCCTTTCATTTTCTTTTTCAACATTACTTTGACTATTCAGGGTCTTTTCTGGCTCCATACACATTTTAGAATTTGTTCTAGCTTTTTGAAAAATGCTGTTGGTCTTTTGATAGAGATTGCATTGAATGTGTAGATTGCTTTGGGTAGCAAAGACATTTTAACAGTATTTGTTCTTCCAGTCCATGAGCATGGAATGTTTTTCCATTTCTTTATGTCTTCCTCAATTTCTTTCATAATTATTCTATAGTTTTCTGAGTACAGATTCTTTGCCTCTTTGGTTGGATTTATTCCTAGGTATCTTATGGTTTCGGGTGCAATTGTAAATGGGATCAATTCCTTGATTTCGCTCTTTGCTGCTTCATTCTTACTGTATAGAAATTAAACAAGCTTCTGTACATTGATTTTTATATCGTTCAATTTTGCTAAATTACTTTATCGGTTCTAGCAATTTTTTGGTGCTCTTTCAGGTTTTCTACATAGAGTATCATGTTGTCTGCGAAGGGTGAAAGTTTGACTTCTTTGCTGATTTGGATGCCTTTTAATACTTTTTGTTGTCTGATTGCTGAGGCTAGGACTTCCGGGACTCTGTTGAACACATTGGTGAGAATGGACATCCCTGTTGTGTTCTTAACCTTAGGGGAAAAGCTCTCAGCTTTCTCAGCTTTTCCCCTTTGAGGATGATATTTGCTGTGGGTCTTTCATTTATTACTTTTATGATGTTTTCCCAACACCATTTTTTTTGCTATGTTCCCTCTATCCCTATACTGTGGAGGTTTTTGTTTTTTTTTTTTTTAAATCAAGAAAGAATGCTGTATTTTGTCAAATGCTTTTTCTGCACCTATTGAGAGAATCCTGGTTCTTATCATTTCTTTTATTTATGTGGTGCATCACGTTGATCGATTTGCAGATGTTGAATCACTCCTGAAACCCAGGAATAAATCTCACTTGATCATGGTGAATAATTCTTTTAAGGTATAGTTGGATCCTGTCAGCTAATACGTTGGTGAGAATTTCTGCTTGCACGTTCATTAGGGATATCGGTCTGTAATTCTTCTTTTTAGTGGAGGCTTTGTCTGGTTTTGGGACAAGGTAATGCTGGCCTCATAGAATGAATTTGGAAGTTTTCCTCCCATTTCTGTCTTTTGGAACGGTTTCAGAATAGGTATTAATTCTTCTTTAAATGTTTGGTAGAATTCCCCTGAGAAGTCGTCTGGCCCTGAATTCTTGGTTATTGGGAGATTTTTGATTACTGATTCTATTTCTTTCTGGTATCGGTCTGTTCAGGTCTTCTATTTCTTCCTGTTTCAGTTTTGGTAATTTACATGTAGAAGTGATTTTTTTTTAGAGTTCAGCATTTAATAATTCATTTGTTTCCCAGTCCCAGTCTCTGGAGGAAACTTTTGGGACTATCTTTTCGAATTTTAGAAGATGATACCTAGCAAGCAGAACCAGGTTACTCTGGGTTAGAACTAAAGAACATGAATTGTGAGCTAAGCTAGAAATACCATTGTCATAGCAACCTCCAAAGATTTCATAGAAAAGGCATGGCTTGGATTTTTTTTTTTTATGGAGATGACTAACAAGATCCTTTTTGAAATAGTTTTGATATAGTGAGATACAATAAGTTTGAGAATGAGTTTTACTGAAAAATTGTGATAAACTGCCTTAACCATAAGATCAAAAGTGAGAATCCTTAGTTTAGGCTTAGCACATTTTGTGTACTGATTATGTTTTAGTGATGTAATGCTGATGTGATGCCAGTCTGTCCCTGAATATAATAATTTATTATAATTTGTAGATTATATATTATATAATTCATTATGATTTGTTTTAATGAAATAATAATATAATTCTATAATGATAATAATGGTTATTCTTAATTAAAAAGCTTCATTCTTGTCAAGAGAGATTTGTTGTATTTTTCTGATTCTTTATAAAGACTCAATTATATGTTTTCAGTGTTCTGTGATAGTGTATATAACCTCTTGGAAACAGAGGCCTATGGAAATACTGTCACCATCAAAAGAAATGGTTATATCTTCTTCCTTGGAAAGTGTGTATTCCATCAGTCTCATTGCCTCACTTGTTAAGCTGAATTGCCATCCCGAGTGACAGATTTTTTTCCACATCCAAGCTTCCCGCAAGGATTTCAATATTTAATCCCGTTCTGTTTGGGTTTAGATCAAGAATGCCCCTTAGATTATTTTATGAAGACTAGTTTGCTGTAGTTTGCAAAAGCTGGCCAGCCAATGGCCATGTGGTGTTTTGAAGGTTTCCTGAATAGCTAATGAAATCCATGGCTTTGTATAGCAACTAATGTACTAAAACTGCTAATTTTTGATCATGCTAAAACCATGAGGGTTACTTGACTTCACCTGGAAAATCTGTCTCTCTGACGGCACCACTCCAGTGGTGATAATTTTGGCATCTTGCACAAATAAGTACCCTGGGTATAGGGCCATAGAGTTAAGGAGAAATAGATAGTCAGTAATTACATTAAAGAGGATAATATTTTTTTCAGTTGAGGTAAACTTATATAAATCTGAGTTTATCATAAATAGCAATATACCCCAAGTATTATATTTCTCATACCACATAGAAAATGTTGAATCTCACTTTCTGTGTAAAAAAAAAAAAACCCGCTTATACATAGTTAAGTCACCTTTTATCTCAAAATAAGGGCTTATGTGGCAGCATTAGGAAGCATTATTAAGTGAGCCAAAATTAACAAGGTGTGACGCTGAGTTTGAAACCTGTGCAGTTTAGGTCTCATCACTGAAACTGACACCAGTTTGTCTTTAGAACTAATACCTGTTCACTCAGTTCCCAAACCAAATAAATATATACCATAAATATCTTGGTTCTTCTAACCCATTAAGTATGCTTTCTGAAACCACCAGTAAAACTAACCTTTTTGACCATCTACTGAGGGGAGAAGTCATGTTATAAATAGGCGGAAGTACTGACTTCCATTTCCATCTTTCAGTACTTGACCACAAAATTAAACTTCAGATTTTTAAAGAAGTATTTAGTTATTATGATAGTGTATGAATGGGATCTGTCAACTCATTCATTCAGCACTTACTTAGTGAGCTGCTACTTGATATAAAAGATTGTTAGTGAGCTAAAAAAATGTTTGTGGAGCTTCCTGTCCAGTTAGTCATGCCCCTAATCACCATTCATCCTGATATTTTGAATTAGAAAAAAAAAAAAAATAAGAGCTGAACCGATATTTTTTTTTTTTTAGAAATTGAACCGATATTTTTAAGTTTTTCACACAAATGGCCATCGGGAGCAGAGAAGGGAAGACTTTACTCACTGAAAAATATGTGACTTCTTTAGTAAATTAGTATGTATTTTTTTTAAAGATTTTATTTATTTATTTGACAAAGAGAAAGAGATCACAAGTAGGCAGAGAAGCAGGCAGAGGGGGGTGGGGGGGAAGCAGGCTCCCTGCTGAGCAGAGAACCAGATGCAGGGCTCGATCCCAGAACCCTGAGAACAGGACCTAAGCCGAAGGCAGAGGCTTAACCCACTGAACCATCCAGGCACCCAGTTAATGTGTATCTTAATCATCTACATTTAGATTGAGGAAAAATTAATCTAACAAATCTTTCTGTAGAACTGCTACTGTTTTGACTCAGATAAAACTTGCTGCTAATTTTAGGCTTTCTAAAATTAAAGTCATAGATAAGTTGAGTAATTAATAACCTTGAAATTTAGGAAAGTGACTGACGTGGACTAGCCAGGATGTTGTTCGCACCAATTTGATTTACATAATCTTCTCCTAGTGACTTTTTAAAAAATCAGCCAGACCAAAAAAAAAAAAAAAATTCTTTCAAATATTAGTAAGCCTCCTGATTAAGTTTTCCAGATTAATCTGAATAGATTTATAAAATGTGATAAAAGAATGGGGGACATCTAAATTTAGTTTCTTTAACTTACTAAACAGCAAGATACTTTGTCCAATTTACTTAACTTCAGAATTTTCACTTCTACAGTTTGAACCAGGAAAAGCATCTTTATTGGCCTATTTTCTTTTCTAAAATTCAGATACTAAATTGTTGCTAAATATCTTCATAAGATTATTAATAAAATGTTTTCATAAGTATCTTACCTGAATATTGAGATCAATAGCTATTAAATAGCTGAAGTTTCTCAAACAATTATAACAAAGTAACAAAGTATTACTTCTAAAGGTGTACCTCAAGAAAGATTAAACTGCATGAATATAATGTTTAATGCTCTTTCTCAAAAGATAAGAACTTTTGGGGTGCCTGAGTGGCTCAGTGGGTTAATCCTCTGTCTTTGGCTCAGGTCATGATCTCAGGGTCCTGGGATGGGGCCCCACATCAGACTCTCTGCTCAGTGGGGAGCCTGCTTCCCCCTCTCTCTGCATACTTGTGGTCTCTCTCTGTGTCAAATAAATAAATAAAAATCTTAAAAAGAAAAAAAACAAACCTAAAGTTTAAAAAAAAAGATAAGAACTTTCTATCAGAAATATGTAACACATTAATAACCTTGTTATGGAGCTGAGATTCTCCCATCAGCAGAAAACAGGGCTTATGTGAGTGATTTTTTTCCCCACCTCTCATGGTCTCATGGTGTAATGACATTTAAAATGTGTTCTTAAGCATTTGTTAAAGAAACTCAACATAAAGACCCAGTCTGGAGGTACTTGGGTCTCTCAGTGGTTAAATGGCCAACTCTTGGTTTCGGCTCAGGTCATGATCTCCCAGTTGTGGGATCCAACCCTATGTTGGGCTCTGTGCTCAGCATGGAGTCTGCTTGAGATTCTCTCTCCCTCTCCCTCCAGCTCATGCTGTCTTTTTCTATCTCAAATACATAAATTAAAAAAAAAAAAAAAGACACAACCTGAGCTTGCTAAGTGGTATAAAATTAATAAAAACTGTACCTCACTGAAATCTAGGTGTTACAGGATTTTTTTGCACGCTTAGCTCTTCAACTGATTTGTTTTGGATTCTGGATAAATTATTTGGTACCTTGGTTAAGTGAGCTTGTGAAAAAATTTTGATATATACAACCACTAAACTTCAAGCTAGTAGCTATGTTTGCCAAGTATTTTGTCTGAAGAAAAGATTACAGAGCAAAGAATGCTGGGTTTCCTTAAGAGCACTGCACTGTAATGTGTACATAAAGACTAGGCAATTACCAGGGAGAAATAGGCCTGACAATAAAGGCCAAATATATGTAACTATCTTCTTTTGCTGAAAATCTGTCCTAGTTTCATGCCATTATGTATTAAATAATATTGCATTTCCACTAATGATATTATTATAATCCATGGGATATGTTTCCCACCAAAGACTTTGCATCCACAACATATTATAAAAGCAAAGGTAGGATTATATCATACTCCACTCATTAAAGTAGTAGAAATCCCATATATTTGAAAAAGATATACATATGGGTATTTGTGTGAGTTAGATTACTGGCATCTTTTAAAAAACTGTCCAGTGAGGGGCTGGCTCACTCAGTTAAGTGACTGGCTCTTGGTTTCAGCTCAGTTTATGATCTCAGGAGTCATGAGATTGCCCTGTGCTGGGGAGGGTCCACTTGGGACTATCTCTCCTCTTCCTCTACCACACCCCCAATCACTCTCTCTCCCTCTCTCTCTCCAGTAAATAAATAAATCTTTAAAAAAAAAAAAAAACTGTCCAAAAAAGTTTGAATTTTCACATAGCATGAGGAGGTAATCAGAATCGTTCTCCCATATTTCTTTAATTCTGAGGTACCTTATGTTGTATGATATGCCCTTAAATTAATAACACTTTTTTTCAGGGTCCCTGGGTGGCTCAGTGGGTTAAAGCTTCTGCCTTCGGCTCAGGTATGGTCTCAGGGTCCTGGGCTGGGATCGATCCCCACATGGGGCTCTCTGCTCAGTGGGGAGCCTGCTTCCCCCTCTCTCTCTGCCTGCCTCTCTGCTTACTTGTGATCTCTCTCTGTCAAATAAATAAATAAAATCTTAAAAAAAAAATAACACTTTTTTTTGGAACTAGAAAAAGCTGGTACAGCAAATGTCCACATCAGGAAAAACATTTTGGTCTTTATATATTTTATAATGATAAAATGTCAAAAGGCAGTAAATATTTTTGTTTACTTTAAAGTTAAATTTAAATTTAAGCTTAATTTCTACAGCAATTGTTAGAAATTTTTATTATGCAGTCTTTGTTGAAGATAATTTATAATTTATTATGATTGATTTAGAAATTTCCATCCATTTTAAAATTCAAAACTTTGGCTAAAACCATCAATTATCTGAAATGCTCTCTTAGTGTATGAGAGAGGTCAGTGCCTCAGTTGATCCAAAAGTGAATTTCATGGAAAATACAGCAGGTAGATTCCTTGCTGAGTAAATTATTGATGGTGAATAATGAATTGCTCCCAAGTTTGCTCATGATTCTGATCCTTTGAAATCATTGAAATGCCAAAAGAATGAGTGTACAGCTACAAGAAAGAGTGAATATTTTAGCTTACTCACAGTCTCTTTGAAGCAAAGAAACATTTTATACATAGGTGTAAAGAAATTTATTTTGGGGAAAATAATTCTAGTTACAGTTAGAGGGAGTGAACTCTGAGGCTTCATTTATTGCTGGTGAGAGTTTAGAGCCCTCTGGACATTGATTAACATGATGGGCTTATTTTAATCAGCAATTACAAAGACTAAGTGTTAGACATCTATAAGTAGAATACTGTAAAAATCAGCCTTTCCTCCTTTTACAAAACCTAGACACATCCTATCAAAGGGCAGAATTAATTAAACAGGTAAGGGAAAATGTATTCAAGACTACTGCAATGGGGGAGTGATTGGACTCAACTCTGCTGAAAAAAAAAAGGCTGGACAGTTTTTCAGTGCTGGGGTAAACCAGGGGAGTAGGAACTGGAGGACACCAAGGGGGGAGACTGATCAGTGACAATTATGCCATCAGTGTTTTCTAACTGGTACTTCTTGAAGAATATACTCTTACCATCCCACAGAGAATGGAGGTGCTATCTCTCTTGATTATGTTTCAAACACATGGCTCAGAGGTCATTGATAAAGATATTCCTTGGTTGTAAAACGATCAAGAGGTTGGGAAAGATTTATATCTCAAAGGGACAGAGAAACAATTTATAGTTGCAAGTTTTGTTTTTGTTTTTTTTCAAAGCAAATGCTTTAAATAAGGAGAGGTTAGGGGCCTGTAGTCAAGAAGAAGACGTCTAAAGCTTAGTCATGGGGCGCCTATGTGGCTCAGTCGTTAAGTGTCTGCCTTGGGCTCAGGTTTTGATCCCAGCGCCCTGGGATTGAGCTCTGCATCCGGCTCCCTGCTCAGCGGGAAACCTGTTTCTCCCTCTCCTGCTCTCCCTGCTTGTGTTCCCTCTCTTGCTGTCTCTCTGTCAAATAAATAAATAAAATCTTAAAAAATAAATAAATAAAGTTTAGTCATGCTGAGAGGAATGCAAGTCTGGTTGGTCAACCTAAACCTGGAATGCAGATACAAATCTGTTTGCCAACTCTAGAGAAAAGCCACGAGAACAGGAAGGTGGGGGCGCCTGGGTGGCTCAGTCGCTAAGCGTCTGCCTTCTGCTCAGGGCATGATCCCAGCGTCCTGGGATCGAGCCCCACATCGGGCTCCTTGCTCGGCAGGAAGCCTGCTTCTCCCGCTACCATTCCCTCTGCTTGTGTTCCCTCTCTCGCTGTGTTTCTGTCAACTAAATAAAATCTTTAAAAAAAAAAAGAGAACAGGAAGGTCTCCTAATCTCCCATTCTTCCTAATCTGATTTAATGTTTCACTTATTTGTTCTCACAGGAGCACAGTCTTGCCAATATCAGAATTTATGAGGTCTGATTGCAATTTTTGTCTCTTTACTACCATCCACACTAGACTATAAGCTTCATGAGGACAGGGATCCTGTCCTCATACATTTGTAATCCCAGGACCTACTGTAATGCCTCCCACGCTATAGTAGCTCCACTGATGCCTGCTAAAATAAACTGAATTCTGAAAAATTCAGAAAAAGATAGCTGAGCTGGGAAATAAGAATGTGGGAATTACAAAAGAATTATGAGCCTTCAGTTTGGTAAGGGAATATGATCAGAGACCACGTATTCCTAGAAGATATAAACTATTCTAGTAAATCTTAGAGAACTAGAAGTGGGCCACACACAGTGAAGATAATAATAGGAAAGGGAGCTCACATTGAATGTTCTCTATATGGTAGATGCCATGCTAGCATTTCAGATTTAATCCTTGGAAAGGAAAGGAAAGCACTGCAAGCCCCACTTTATAAGTAAGGAAACTGACATCTAGAGTGGCCATATAAGTATAAACTTAAATGATAATAGTTTAAAATTTTAGAAGAAGGGGCAAATAATCAACACTTTAAACTTAGTATGTTAGATCACACCCCTAAGAAGGGATCACACCCAAAATAGAAATAGAATTAATACAGTATTAGGTGTGTCTTTAAATGCTAGAGACGAGGAAGGTTATAAAGAAAACAGATGATGTTTGGGATACCTTTGAAACTTGCGAAGGTGGTATCCACCACAAGATACTGTCTCTTGACAGCACTGTCAGCAATGCATTATTGGATTGGCATTAGTGGGACTCCTCTCTCCCACTTAGGACATTCTCTATGATTCTTTAGTAACAAAATGTCTTTGTTTCTTTGATTCTATTATCACTGAAAAGGATTGTTTAAAGGACAGTCTTTTTTGTTTTTTTCAGATACGCATGGGGAGTGTTATATATTAATTCTCACCATGTGCTAGAGATGCGCTTGTAGTCAGTCCCCTTATATCTGCCTACATATCAGGAGAGGAAATATTAAGCTACTGATGCCGGTCACATCTGGATATTTCTGAACTGAAGAGGGAGGTCTGGGACAAAAGCAAACAGGTGAAGAGAATTTAATTAATTCATTTTGAGGAGTGCCTGGGTGGCTCAGTTGGTTAGGCGACTGCCTTTGGCTCAGGTCATGATCCTGGAGTCCCAGGATCAAGTCCTGCATCGCGCTCCCTGATCTGCCGAGAGTCTGCTTCTCCCTCTGACCCTCCCCCCCACATCATGCTCTCTTTCTCTCTCTCATTCTCTCTCTCAAATAAATAAATAAAATCTTAGAAGAAAAAATTCAGTTTGATCTGAAAGCCAGATTAAATTCAATTACCCATGTTAGGCTTATATGGAACTTATTTTTCAAAATAATATGGATTTACAATTTTTCTTCAGAATTTGGGGTAAAAAGAAAAACAATCTAGGAACATCTTCTTTATATTTCTTTGAAATCCTTTGGTGAATCCCTTAACTTGTCATCTCACTGATTTTACCCTAGAAAAAAAGCATATTGGGAGGAAGTAAGATCTAGTGCTTTTCCAGTGTACTGTTGGCATTCTTCCAAGTCTTCTGGAAAACACTATTCTATCACTTATGTTCCTATAGAACTATGAATTGCAATGAAGAACCCTCTTACATAGCTTCTTACACAAAAGCCTCTTAGACAAAAGTATCCGGATATTCTTAAACTATATACAAATGGGTATATTTAAAATAATTGCTAGTACATCATCATGGCCCAATAAGAATGCAAGGTTGCTTAGCAACAAGATCAGGCAACCTTAACAAGAAAATGCATGGAAACAATGGTGAAAAGTGATTGAAACCTTAAAAAGGCAAATTCTTTGAAATATATTTTTGTGAAAAGATAACATGTCCTGGGGAGAATGAGTTTTTTAATCTAAGAATTGTTTCCTCATATTGGTGCAGCATTATTTCAAGGCCAAACATCAACTACTTTCTGTAAAGTAGATAGAGCAACAAGGCTTTTAGTCTTCACATAATTTAGGATGCTTTAAAAAGACTTTTTTATCAGGGTACATAAATACATAATTAATGAGCCACAACCATTAATTATCATTAAAACTGTAGAGTTATATCAAGGTGCTTACAAAAATAAGTAAACACTGAAAGTATATTTGATTAAACTACAAGTGTCCTATTTTTATGTCATCATATATAACTAGACAATAAAAATCAAAAATTGTATTCTTATCTTTTAAATTTGAACATACCCACATATGCAACCATACATTATCTAATTCTCATTTCCAGTTTTTTTAAAAAAAAAAAGAACTGGCAAAGCACTATCTCTTTGGGAATATTAGATTGACTAATTTTTGACTGGTTTGACTGGGCTAATTTTATACTACAATATCTGTAAAATGACTGACTTCCTTCTGCTAGTAACAATGAAAACAAATCTGGTACAGGTGGGTTCTCTGGATGTAAATGCGTAAACACTTGGCAAATTCAGTCAAAGAATCAGCTCAGGCCTCCTGAATAGGGAGGCAGAAAATCCCAACTCTGATCCTAGTCCTGTCTCTGCTTTCAACAAGTCACTTAACCATTCTAGACCTCATCTTCCTCCTCTATAAAAGTGAACCTCCAAAATTCTTGCTGGGCCTAATACTCCTGACATTCATTAATTCTTCTCATGGAAGAAATGGTTGTTTTATTGAATTGGTTATTTAGTTACTGTCTTTATGAGAGTATTAGAAGTAGCAGGCCTATTCATCAATACTGTTCACGTATCTAGCAGAAAAATTTCATTACTGGTTTCCTTTTTGCTTTTTCTTTGTGTGTGATTATATGTTGCAGAGCTAATTTTCAGTTGTGGAAGCTTAAAGCATTCAGGTGCAGATGAAATAGCGCAGCCCTCTATACCAAGCCATTCTGTTTTAAAACAACTGGCTTTTTTGCAGTCTTTAGAAGTGGACTAGATGAGCACGTCTGTTTACTTTTCTTAAGAAGTTTAACAACATCACCAAAAGATCATCCTTAAACAGTCAGACAAGGTCAACAACAGTCTTGGAAAATAGCCAGTGCATCAACAAAATAAAGGCAATGGACTATTTACAGATATTAAGTTGAAATAGGCAGCAGAATACAAGAGTTGGGGGAGGTTATGGGAGAGCTACTTTACAGACCTAGCAAAGAAATAGTTTCAAGAGATGCCTCATAATATTAAACTGTTGAGAACCAACAGCAGTAACCAAAGCTGGCCCCTAGTAATTGGTAAAGGTGTATTTATAAAGAAGTTGGAAGCAATGAGTCTAGATATGAGTCACAGAAGCAGATTCATGGGCCACACCCACACTGGGTCCTCTATGCCATTTGCAAAACAAAGAAATTGATGTAAATATTTTAATAGCAAGGAAGTGAAACAGTGGTGTTTAATCCCACCAGTTGGTGCCAGGCCAGGTTTTCCATTATGCAACTGAGGATGCAGTCCCAAAGTACTGAGAGCAAAGTAGTAGAGACGATACTCTTTTCTTCCCATGAAAATACCATTTTTACTAATAATTCTAAAGGAAAAGAAAGTTTTTAACAGAGAACACATTAGAAAAGCATCACATATTTAAATCCAGAAACTTAATAGTGACATAAGAAGCAAGTAATTTTAGGAGGAGAGAAAGCTACCGAAATCATCAATGAAGACTTTGCACTTTCAGTTGAAATTTGTTAAATTATAAACAGAAATAGAGAATTCTCTGCAATTTGTATTCGATCCATGATTCAAAGTGACTTAGGAGTTTACTAGCATGAAAAGTAACCTGCTGGGGAATATAGATACCACTAATACAGAAACAATGATATAAGATAGAGACATATTTTTTGTAGCAAAGGATTTTACCAGCTTTTTAAGAGAGGATTTATGGTTGACACCAGAATCATCTTGTAGTTATACCTATTAAAATTTTTAGATTATGTGGAATACCTAAATATATACTTAGGAGAAACAGTCAATAAATTGTACACGATATGTTACAGTAGTAAATATTTGGGTCTTGTCAATCAATAATTTTACAGTCTTTCTGTGGTCTTTTTAAAGAGCCTAATTTTTAAATAAAAATTGTTTCAATTTGGGAAATGAGAAGTTTAAAATAAGATCAACCAGATTTCTATAAGGCACTTTCTGATGCTCAAAGTGGACAGGCTAGAAAATGGTGTATGGCCAAGGCCATGTGGGAATGTACCTGTTTTTTGCAATTTGAATTATACTATACATTGTGTAATATGCAGGGCACACAGTATTTTATAAGTTATGCGTCACCTTCAAAACTTCCTTGTTTAACTGATTAGAATAGACCTGAGGCAAAACTAGTGTTTGCTTAAGTTTCATCAAACTGCACTTTCTGAGTCTTTCCCCTGTGAGTCTATCATTCTATCCCCTCTGTTACCTAATACCCTCTGCAGAAATCTAATGCCCTGGAGTTCTCTTCCCTCCTACACATCATCAAAATTTGCTTTTGGATCATTCCAGCTAAAGAAAAAATGACTAAGATCTTAAGGTACAATGGATATTTGAATTTCAATGGGAAAGAAGGATTTAGGTTAAAGGGATGAGGTTTGGAGATAAAGGGGGTAGAATTGACTGTCAAGCATCTGTTAGTAGATGGGAAGACATTTTTAGGCATTGGATCTTTCTTGTATTTCCAATCATAAGGTTAGTCCTGCAAGCCATATATAGTTAGAGAGAACTGATTGTATTAAAGGATTGAGATAGCAGTAAATAAAAATAATTAATTCGTAGCTCATTAAAACTTATTTAAGTTACTCTAGATTAACTTAAAGAGTACACAAAAATTGCTCCCTGTTTCCTGAAAGCAAACTAGCTAGAGCGAAAAGGAGTTTGATAAACTGGCCTTGGTGTTGGTGAATGGCAAGGAAAATTCAGTGTGGAATTACAGATGGAAAGTAGGTCAAATGATATGTGTATGTGTATCCATGTGTGTTTGTATAGAAGCCATCTCTGTCATCTAGGAAAAGACATCCAAAGTTAATGTACTGAGGAGAAGCTATAAATTTGGACATCATTTTATTACTAAACTGGGTCATATTTGAGTCAATAGCGATGACTTCCTTGAAAGGTCTCCTAAGGCTATTGATTTTTTTTTTTTTAAATGGGACTTGTGCAAGAGGGTTATTCTGAAAGGACACATATAGATGATACTACTTGTCAAGGATTTTGGCAGCAGTAGTTGAGCAAAAACTATAATATGATAGAAAGCAGGGTTTTCTTTTTCTCCTCACAACGTTAAAATGAAAAGTGAAAAGACCTCTAAAGTTTATTTTATATTTAGCAATTATGTAAATTAAAACAGATTGATTTTACAACTCATTATGGTTATTCAGTCACCAAAAAAAAAAAAACCCAAAACAAACACATTTGCTTTGAAATGATTCCTGAACATGGATGCATTTCATATTTACAATCAGATAGCAAAAGAAGACTGTTTAATTTACATGGGTCAGTATTTAGTAGTTATTGATCAATATTCATAAAAAATAACTTTTCTAACATTCCATGATTTACTATTTTTTTTTAAAAAGTAGGATTTTATTTTTTCTTGTCAGATGTTCCTTTCTTCCTTAAGAAGTGAAGAAAAAAGGAGTTACTAATTCTAAGCAAGTCAGCTCCTTGATTTGCCTAATGATTATGAATATGAATAGTATGAATAGAGGCTTTCTCTATAGTACAGTAAGTCTTAATAAAAAAAAAAAAAAGACTGGCTCTAACATATTCTACAAAGGAAAGTATGCCAAGACATAGTCAGCAGTCTTTTTTAAATTTTTCTTAAGTTTAAAAATTATTGTACTTTGCATGAATTCTACATTTCTCCTAAATCATTTTTACTGTGGAATATATGATAAATTTATGAAAAAAGTATTATAGGTTTCATATATCTCCATATCTTACACTGATAATGTTTAAATCAAACGATAAATTGTTATTGTTTCACAAATGAGGAGATAATTGCTCTGATAACAAGCAAAAGAAGCTGACAGGAAAGATAGATTTTCCACTCTTTGCTCTTTATTATTTGCAAGACTGTTTACTCTAGTTGGCCAATTAATGGCAACACACGATAAAATTTTCCTGACTCTTGATTAATTAACTGTAATTTCACTGGTTTTGTTATTGCTAAAGCTTCACTAGTTCTATATATGAATATCTTACCTTACTCATCCTATCTTCCTCTTTGACCTTCCTTATATTCAGAAGCTCCATGTCATCAACTTGTCTGCTAGTACCTGCTATAATCAGAGAAAAAGCAAAGGATGAATGTAATGCCAAATAACCATTAATTAGAAGCCATACCCTAAAGGGTATTAAAACAGAAGAGGATTAGAAATGATAGTTTAGTTTTAGGAAAGCTATATAGTATATAAATGGAACCCTGAATGGCACCATAGATAATTTTCCAGAGATTTAATATATTTGATACACATCCAGTTTGTGCCTATGATGATGAACAACTAGTAGTAAAGGAGAACCAAATAGATACATTTGTAGGCAAAGGAGGTCAATAAGATGAATTAATAATGGCACTATTTACCTCAATCATTTCTTAGGCTTTCTTTGCTTATTATGCTTGAAATTATCTGACAGTATTGGAATAAAAGCATTATAGTGACTTCACCATTGTGGAACATGAAACAGAATAACTCAGAGCAAGGAAAGAAATAA
This sequence comes from Procyon lotor, assembly GCA_028646535.1. NCBI lineage: Eukaryota > Metazoa > Chordata > Mammalia > Carnivora > Procyonidae > Procyon > Procyon lotor. The sequence continues at coordinate 116,407,578 of CM053606.1, forward strand.
GTAAAGCAAGAAGGAAAAAGAGAAATGAAAGAGCTGAAACATTTATTTCTTGGCCGTCAGGTGCTAGGAGAGTTTATTTGTGATTTCTTACTTAATCTTCATAATGTTATTGTCAGAATAATATTAATGTACCCATTTTATAGACAAGTGACCGAAGCTATTCAGCTACAGGTTGCACTTAATTATCTGCCAGGTTTTCAAGCCTGTGATGAGGACAGTCAGAGCAGGAATTTCAGTCCTGATCAAATCATGACCTGGTAAAGATACCTTAAACTCAGAGTTTTGACCCAAATTTTGACATTAAAATATTGCTTGTCTTCTCAAGGATGATAGTCTGTGTTTTAAGAGCAACTATAGTTCTTTCCCCTGTAGCAATTTTTCTGAGTTATTTGTACCAACTAAAGGTTTTGATTGGTTTTTATATTAACAAAGCCCTGGAATTACATGCAAAATGATGTGAAGTTATTTATTTGTTTGTTTATTTTTAGGGAAGGGATACAGAGCTATTATCAGATTCTCAAAATGCAATCAAGTATTATCTAATACTTTACATTAAATGAAGTAATGAATACTTCTTCTGGATCCAAACACTATAATAATAATAATAATAATAATAATAATTATTATTATTATTATTTTAAGATTTTATTTTTAAGCAATCTCTACACCAACATGGGGCTCGAACTCAGAACCCTGAGACCGAGTCACATGCTCTACCAACTGAGCCCTACAATTATTTTTAATCCTTATGATATCCCTGAAATCTCTATTATCTCGATTTAAATGAGGCATAGATTAAGTCCAAATAAGTGACAGAGATGGAATTGAAATCCAGGTCAATTTCAACTTGAGAACCACTAATTCTATACCCTGCACTGCCTCTCATCGTAGATAACCAATACATGTCCATTTATTTCCTTTACCCCATTTAGGGAATCAAAAAGCAACTAGTACAGGTTAGTTTTAATGTAAATGCTATAATAATAATGCTAGCCAGCAGCTACTGAATATTCATATTGTGTTTGAAGCTGGGCATTAAGTACTTTATGGGCATTGCTTTATTTAATGTCCATATACATATATTACCTACCCTCTGAAGTAGGTAGTATAAATGTGCTAAAGTGATTGAAATAACATGATCAGGTACAAGCAGTGAAACTGGGAACAGATTTCCTGGGCTAATGGTTGAATTTGACCAAGATATTAAGAGAAGGGATGAGCACTGGTGAGAAAACTAGAAAGCTCTTCATAGCAGGAGAAAGCACTAATATAAGCACTGTAGTGCTTCCTTAAGAACTGTGGACCCTAGTGACGGGATAACTGGGGTTCTAGTGAAAACTGAAAGGAAGTTTCTTCTTGTAGTTTGAAAAAAATATAAACTGGTATCTCTTCATTTCTTTGTGTTTGAACATGACTATTTTATGGATGTGTTGAAATAAGTGATCCAAATTCTCTTTCAGATCTAGAATAAATGTTTATATTACAGAGGTAGAGTCCATGGAGCTATTTTCTCAAGTCCATATATACATCCTCATCTCCCCACCCTCCTTTTTAAAGTGTTTTACACTCTGTGAAAATAGAGCTACCCTATGATCGACCCAGCAATTGCACTACTAGGGATTTACCCCAAAGATACAAATGTAGTGATCTGAAGTGACTCCTGCACCTCAATGTTTATAGCAGCAATATTTACAATAGCCAAACTATGGAAAGAGCTTAGATGTCCAATCAAGATGCGTTATAGGGCATGTTTATAGCAGCAATGTTTACAATAGCCAAACTATGTTTATAGCAGCAATGTTTACAATAGCCAAACTATGGAAAGAGCTTAGATGTCCAATCAAGATGCGTTATAGGGGCACCTGGGTGGCTCAGTCAGTTAAATGTCTGCCTTTGGCTCAAATCGTGATCCTAGGGTCCTGGGATCAAGCACTGCACTGGGCTCTTTGCTCAGCAGGGAGTCTGCTTCTGCCTTTCTCACTCCCCCTGCACACACACACTCTCTCTCACTGTCAAATAAATAAATAAAATCTTAAAAAAAAAAAAAAAGATGTGTTTTACACACACACACACACGGTATATATATAATGTGTGATATATATATATATATATATACATGTGGTATATATAAATATATTTATATAAATATATATATAAAGATGTGGTATATATACATGTATATATCTTTTTTAAAGATTATATATATTACATATATATAAGATTATATATATATTTTTTTAAAGATTATATATATTACATATATATAAGATTATATATATATTTTAAGATATATATATACATACATGCACACAATGGAATACTACTTAGCCATCCAAAAAAAATGAAATCTTACTGTTTGCAATGACATGGATGGAACTAGAGGGTATTATGCTAAGCAAAATAAGTCAATCAGAGAAAGACAATTATATGATCTCACTCATATGTGGAATTTAAGAAAGAAAACAGGATTATAGGGGAAGAGAGGGTAAAATAAAACAAGATGAAATCAGAGAGGGAGACAAACAATAAGAGACTCTTAATCACAGGAAACAAAATGAGGATTGCTGGAGGGGAGGGGGGCAGGGGGATGGGGTAACATCGGTGATGGACATCAAGGAGGGCACATGATGTAATGAGCACCGGATATTATATAAGACTGATGAATCACTGAACTCTACCCCTGAAACTAATAATACATTATATGTTAATTAATTGAATTGAAGGAAAGAAAGAAAAGAAAAGAGAAAAGGAAAGGAGAAAGGAAAGGAGAGGGGAGGGGAGGAGAGGGAAGGGAAGGAAAGGAAGAAAGTGTTTTACACTCTGGAAAAAGAACAGCAATTTCCTTTTATCTATAGTTGTTATTCATCTAGTCAAGAAAACCCAACTTGATATATTTATGCCAAAGTATAAAATGAAATTTGTAATTCATGGCAAAGTATAAAAAGAAATTTATAATTCAGTTAATTAGTTCTGCCTAAAAATTTTATTTATTCCTACAACATATATTGTCACATGTAGGTTTTGGGTAGTATTATGGTATCAGCTTGAAAACCTAGATCATCTGACTGTGTTCTCCATTTGTTTGTTTGTTTGTTTATTAGAGAGGGTCAGAGAGAGAGAGAGAATCTTAAGCAGGCTCCATGTCCAGTGCTGAGCCCAACGTGGAGCTTGGTCCCCTGAGAACATGACCTGAGCTGAAATCAAGAGCCAGATACTTAACTGGCTGAGGCGCCCGGGCACCTCAGTGTTCCTTGTGTTTAAATAATAACCCACACAAATCTTTCTGAAGGAATATTATAATTAACCCCCCAAATAATTTATAATTCTCTATGTTCTGCTTTCCCACAAGTTTGGTATCATTTTGACTTTCACTACCCATTTAGTGTGTTTGCAAGCCTTTTGTTAAAATAGCTGGTACAAAGGTCATTTCCTGATTGCCACATGTGGAATACTGATTCTTTTTGCATTTGAGAGTTATTAGTGTTTACAACTAACAGTGTAAAAAGGAAAAACAGTACTTCCTTTTGTTACTCTCAGAAAAGAATATTTATAAACCTCCATACAGATTAAAGAAAACTGATTTATTATTGTAAATTTGACACTTTCTTTTAAGCCAACCACAAAATGTTAGACTTTAAGCTATAAATTGACTATATTATATATAACTATATTATAAATACAACTATATTATAAATTCTCCATCAAAGCAAAAGAAAATAACATTTTGTAAAAAAAAGAAAAAAAAAGAAATGGTTTTCCTCTCCACATCTTGAATCATTGCTCTCCTCTTCTTTGAAAGTTATTTCTGAATAAGATGTATTTATATCTCATTGAAATCATGGCAAAGCCAGCTTAGCTATCCCTTTGAGTAATAACTTATCTCACATCGAAATATCTTAAATATGTGAAGAATAATAGCTTATGTGGTAAATGTTACTGATATGGAGACTTGATTCATCAAGGAGAATATGCTGGAAATAGAAATGGACAGTGGCACAACAAAAATTATTTTGAACTAACATTACCTTGATATTTAGATGATTAGCTAAGAAATGGTATGAAGATCATGAAAACAGGTTTCATTCATTTCAGGGAAGCAGAATATTTGCACATCACTTAACATTTATTAGGCATGTTCTTATAATCTGGAAGGTTATGTGCATTATTTAGTTTAAAGGCATCCCTTTGTAGTAGTGCTATTATCCCTGTTGGTAGATAGGAAACAGACTCAGAAAGATTAAGGATATTACCTAATTCTAGTAAGTAGGAAAATCTAAACTGATCTAATTTCAGAGCAAAGCTTTTCTGCCATCAGTGCGATCTTTATCTCTGAGAATTAAAGAACTCTTATGAGCCTTCTTCCAGAAAAATGCATAAAGAAATAACATGAGGGCTGATATATCACTAAATGATTGGTGGGTTTGGAGTTGCTTCTACTGATAGATCTTTTGCAAAATCGCTTTCTTCTGAGATAGAATGCTTTAAATATTTTCTCTGAAGACTTTCCTAAATTATACGTATAAGAAAACTATTTTGCTTTAAGACTAAAGAAAAAATGAAAGTTTTTTTGGGTGGCTCAGTCAGTTAGGCAGCCAACTCTTGATTTTCGCTCTGGCCTCCATCCTGGGTCCTGGGATCAAGCCCTGCCTTAGGCTCCCTTCTCAGTTGGAGCCCGCTTGAAGATTCTCAGGCTCCCTCTGCCTCCCCTTGCTTGTGCTCACCCATTCTCTCTCTTTCTAAAATAAATAAAATAAATCTTAAGGAAAAAAAGGAAAAATGAAAGGTTTTGTTTTTTTTTTTTTAATTATACTTAGGTGCCATTATTGTACTATATAGCCTATATCTGCCAGGATTCAAGGTAAGATGTGTCTACAAACTGTCCACTGCACTGTGACTTCTGTTTTTGTGAAGTAGACATAATTTTAGTAAGTATGAGGGGAAAGAAGAGGAAACCCTGCCTCTTGGTCCTCAACATCACACTGTTAGCCTACCCTAGTGCCCTAGGGTAATTCTTTCTCACTTTTGTTGCCCCTCAGTACAGAGAGCATGTTTTTGTTTTTTTTTAAGATTTTATTTATTTATTTGACAGAAAGAGAGAGAGATCACAAGCAGGCAGAGAGAGAGGGGGAAGCAGGATCCCCACTGAGCAGAGAGCCCCGACACGGGGCTTGATCCCAGGACCCTGAGATCATGACCCAAGCCAAAGGCAGCAGCTCAACCCAATGAGCCACACAGGTGCGCTGGAAAGAGAGAGCATGTTTTTGTGGTCATCTCTCACAGTCTTCTCTCCAAGAGCATCTTACATAAACACAAGCCTTTTCAAGCCACTAGTTTGTGCCAGGCAGTGTTAGGATCAGTTTTACCCTTATATGTATAATTTTGCACTTCTCTAGTAGGGTCCTTGCAGACAATACAACATCATGGTTAAGAGAACTGGTGATCTTCTGAGTCCAAATAGTGCCTACACCCATGACTAGCTGTTTAACCTTGGAGCCTCTTATAAGCATCAGCTTTCTCATCTAGCAAATGGGATAATAAATGCACCTACTGCATAGAGTTAATGTATAAATTAATATAACATGAGACAGTACATGTTAGGCATTAGCAGAGTGCCTAGCTCTTATAGTAAAAGCTGGTCTTACTATTATTCACTTTGTAATCCCAGTCTCAGCTGGAGGCTTACAGAGAATAGATTTTAGCAAATACTTAGGAGATTGAAGTACTTCTGAAATTTAAGTGATGCATCAATGCACAGTACTGGCCCCCCTCCTATCACTTCTCCCACAGAAAGGGAGAATAGACAGAAGAAGCCAACTATCATGTGCTCTTTTTTTACTCTAAACCTCCCACCCAGCCCTCATCAATAAAATAATATTCCTGAACCCCAGCAAGTTGAGAATTTTTCAAACCACACTACTTGAAAATAGTTGGGCTTCCCTATCTAACATGCCCCAGGACTGTAGGGTCACCAAGCTTATATTAATGCAATCTAGTTGAGACTAATGATGACAATTAATGAACCATTTATGAGATCATTGGGGATTTTTAAAATTTACTGTCCGCACTTCATAGAGGCATAGCTGTTTTGTGTTTTTTGGTTTTATTTTTAAAGATTTTTATTTATTTGAGAGAGAGAGAGTGAGTGAGGGAGAGAGAGTTAGAGAACGTGCATGAGTCAGGGGAGGGACAGAGAAGCAGACTCCCTGCTGAGCAGGACATCTGATGCGGGACTCAGTCCTAGGACTCTGGGATCATGACCTGAGCTGAAGGCAGACACTTAATGACTGAGCCATCCAGGTGCCCAGCTATTCTGTTTTTTTGTAGGAGACTCAACAGTCAAGGTAATCTTTTAAAAAACACGAGTCATGATATCATTGGCCTGCTTCTCACCTCTAGAGACTATCTACTCTGAAGAGACTAAAGTATAAAAGATTAAGTGAGGTTTGTGGGCACCATATGCTCTGGCCAGTTGTACAACTCTCCCAACCTTCACCCGGTTCTAGGCACATTTGCCTCACAGCTTTGCATTCATTGATCCTTTTACCTAGACGATTTCCCCTCTGATCATTAATGTCTCAATTTAGATGTTCCCACTGTTGTTTTGGCCAGAGACATGACTCCTTGGTGCCTCTCTATTCCATCATGCAGTTAAATTTCTGCCACTATATGAAATTTCTTTACAGGTTTACCCTGCTTCCCCCAACTTTGGGGCATTTGCTTTAGAGCAAGGACTTTCTGTTTTGTCCTTAACCACTGAATCCTCTGAGGCTTTCAACAGAGACTGGGGCGTGGAAAGTGCTGAGGAAATGTGTGCTTAATAAGTGAGTAAATATATGAATGAATGAAAAAAATGTGAAACACAAGAAGAATATTTCTCTTTCAAAAGAACAGAAATGAGAAATAATTTCATTCAATAAGAATCAATCATACTTAGTTACTGATATATGACTGAGAAGCTTGCACTCAATAAAAAATGTTCCTTTGCTTTCTGGTTCTTTATAGGCTATTAATTAAAATTTTCATACTTTAAGGCCAATCCATGAGACATTATTTAATTTGTCTACTCTAAACTCTTTACTAACTTACCCAGCATTAACTCAGCCCAGGACATCACCAATTTATTGATTGTGTGACACTAGGTAAATTAACATCTCAGGCCTGTTTCCTTATTTGTAATATGAGAATAATAATAAGGATTATCTCATAGGTTTATAAGGAGGATAAACTCATATATATATGAGGTATATAAATAACTCATAGGTTGTATATAACTCATAAACTCATAGGTTATATATTGGTTATATATATATTATTCTAATATAGTGTCTTAGAATAGTTTTTGGCACATGAAAGCATTATAGAAGTACTGATTGCTGCCATTAGTATTATTATATGGGAACTAAATGTTGAGAATATTCTTCATGTAGTTGTATATTTCCCTGAAGATAAATAAGACTAATAGGATATTTAGAAATCAGATTAAAGAAGGGGAGCCACTAAAATATACTGAGATAGAAGATTATGAGGGCATAAAAGCATAGAAGCATAAAAACAAAGTTTTTTGGTTTTGTTTTCTTTTTTAGAAAAGGAAAGAACCTAGAAATATGAGGACAAAAACTATCCATTGGCTATTCTGACTTGGAGAGAGCTGGTGACCTTCATAAGTAAAATTTCAAGGCAGTGGGCAAAGAGGTTGGGGTGAGAGAAGCCAGATGGAACTAAATTATAGAGTAAATGGGATGTGAGAAAATGGAAACAATAAATGAAGATAATTTTGAAAAGCTGAGCCATGAATTGGATAAAGAAGGTAGGCAGGAGTCAAGGGACGATGTTGCGTGTATACTTTTTAACATTTTAAGTAGAAGTTACTAGTCTATAATAAGTTGAATTTTGATGGGAATAATTCATAAGGAGTATTTGAGTTGTAGAGAATGCAGTGCTGTGAAGTACTTTAGAAGATGAGAGAAAATGAAATACACACCATGTGTAATGTGAATGGCTTTTTAATTTTAATTCTTAAAACAAAAAGGAATACAAAGATCAGTGCAAATGCTAATTAATTAATGGATTTGACAGCAAGTAATTTACTTCTATTTGCTAAATGACATATGAGGTAACTCATCTGCTGAGAGCAAGGGAAGTAGAGAGGATAGAGGGATATTTGAGGAGAGTGGAAAAGATTTATTAAAAAAAAAAGTCCTTTAAGAACTAGAAAGAACTTACTGTCAAGTCAGAGCCAGTCTTGAAAAACTCATTTGAAATTAGTAATCTTTAATTTATTGTAATACCAATTTGCCCTCCCATGTGATATTTTTCTCCAGCTCTCCAGCTACCTGGTTATAAGTCAGCAAGAGACAATGTTAGAGATGACAGTCAAGAAAAAATATAATTAGTATTTTTTTAAAAGATATTATTTATTTATTTGACAGAGAGAAAGAGCTCAAGCAGGGAGAGCACAGGAAGAGGAAGAGGGAACCAGAGGGAAAGGGAGAGGGAGGCTTCCCGCATGTGGGGCTCAGTCCCAGGACCCTAGGATCATGACCTGAGCCAAAGGCAGATGCTTAACCCACTGAGCTACCCAGGCACCCAAAATACAGTTAATAGTTTAAATACATATGTGATGTTCAGCCTCAATAGTTATCAAAAAATTCAAAGAAATGGAGTATGAGGTTTCAGTTTATTAATTTAGCAAAGTCAAAAATTTTATATAATATCTTATGTCAGCAAAATTCTTGGCAATATAATTTGATCTGATCTTTTGAAAAGTAATTTGGTAATGTCTAGCAAGATAAAAATATCATGAATTTTACACATTAATTCTAATTCTTGAAACTTATTCTAATAAATTATATTTACAAAATTATTATATAAATAAAGGTGTTCGCTGTAATGTCATTTCTAATAACAAAAAATATAAAACATCTTTAATAGTCAACAATAGGGGAAAGTTTTAGTTAATTAGCTCTCCTTTGTAGGAAATTACAGTTATTATAATTACAAGACAATGCAGCAAAGTAGGATGTTTAATGATGAAAGAATGAAGAAAGCTGATTTCAAAACTGTGTCTACCTTGTGACAACTATGTAAACATATGAATAGTTATTATAAATTAAATCAAAATAAAAATTTTAAAGCCCTGTAACAGTATGGGAATTTTCTATTTGTTTTAAAATATGTTTTAACATGGTCCTTTTTATAATTTTGCTTTTTGAGAGGCGTAGTGAAGTTTTCTCCCCTTTTCTTAACACTTTCTGGTTATCACATCATGCTACATTAAAAGTAACATATAAAGTCAACAGTTCTATCTTCAGAGACTAGATTTATTTTACAGTTCCTACTTCCAAGTTATTTGATATAAAAAGACCTGATGCACTTGTAAGTGCTTTAAAAATAATCATTTCAAGATAATTTTTTTGTGTGCTTAGTCTTTCCTAGTATGGATATTAGGAAGACTACTTAGAATTGCTAGCCATTCATTTCCACGTTTCTCATTTTTATTCACTTATATTCATATAAATGATAACAAATGAGTCTGCAGGTACATCTGCCAATTTCTTAAATCCTCTATTATCTACATTATGAAACCGCACTGATATGAATGCTTCCAGTATTTTCAGAGCCTCTTCAGTTACTGAATTATACTTTGACTCTCTGTAATAAGTATCTTACGTAATGTAAAATTTGGACTCAACTTCTGGAAGCCTTTTAATTTCTTAGTTCAAAAGTGAGAGATACTTAATTCAGCCTTATGATTAACAATTATTTGCATAGTTAGGAGTTCCTAAATTGTTGGTTGATGGATACCTGGCAGTACTCTTGTCATGTCTCAGAAGTTCCCTATTCTAGTTCTCAGTCTCTCTCTCTCTCTCTCTCTCTGTCACACACACACACACACACACACACACACACACACACACACACACACACACATTGTACTTAGAAGCACAGGCTCTGGCATCATAAAGTCTAAAGTTATAGTTCCAATTTTGCTGTTTCTGGGCCATTTCATTTTAGGTGAGTAACCTGATCTGTGAGCCTTTTTATTTTCATCTGTAAAATGGAGATTCCAATTATAACAAACAATCTTCAAAACATCCCTAATCATTTTAGAGCTTCTTTTAGAGTCAGATACAAAGTAGTTACTTTATATGGCTGATTTTTATTACTATTTTATTGTTTAGGTCTTGCTTTTTCCTGAGTTTCTGAGTCTCCATAGTGAAATGCAACTTCCAGTAAATTGAATAACTCTTGTTATCAGCAAAGATTTTAACTGAGTTACTTTTCAATGGAACCCAGATTAGTTTTCTTCCTTTTTTATTTATTTTTTTGCCTTATGTAGGTTTTTAATAAAGATTCATTTAATAAATAATTGAATAGATGAGTGCATGGATGAATGATTAAATGCTACTTCTTGAGAAGGTAGAACACATGACACAGTGGAACAGACAAGAAAAGGATCCATGGGGGATAACATGGCCAACTCACTTTTGTGTCCAGGGTCACACTAAAAGAACAGTTTTGTTTTGAAAAATGCAAAGGAGAGGGGCACTTGGGTGGCTTAGTTGGTTGAGCGTCCAACTCTTGATTTCAGCTCCAGTCATGATCTCGGGGTCCTGGGATCGAGTCCTGTGTTGGGCTCAGGACTCAGCAGAGATTCTGCTTGAGGATTCTCTCCTTCTGCCCCTCCCACCACTTGTACTCACTCTCTCTCTCTAAAATAAAGAAATAAACCTTAAAAAAAAAAACACCCACACAAAGGAAAACTTATTAAATAACTTACTTTAGGGGGGGCCTGGGTCGCTCAATTGGTTAAGCATCTGCCTTTGGGCCAGGTCATGGTCCCAGGGTCCTGGGATTGAGTCCCACATGGGGCTCTCTGCTCAGTGGGAAGTCTGCTTCTCACTCTCCCTCTATTGCTCCCCCTGCTCGTGCTCACTCTCTCTGTCAAATTAATAAAATCATTTAAAAAAATAACTTATTTTAACTATTTTTAAAAGCTAAGCATAAAATTCCCTGATGACTTTTGTATTTGGCACCAATGAAAATAATGTGGGATTAGCCATATTAGAGATAGAGTGCTGAGGTAAAGTCACATTAAATGACACTATGTACTCTAAATTTATGGAACATCTCTGATGGCCTTTTTTACATTCTATTGTGTCTCTAAGTAAATCGTTTGGTAATCTAGCTACAAAGCTATATGTCATGACTTTTAGGTACCTACTGTGTCAAAAATTTCCCTTGTAAAGGTCATATTTTGCCATGGAATAGATTTACAAAAGTAACACACATGCCACTATCACTGGCAGCTACAAGTGCCAACAAACTTCAATTTAAATTGATGAACATATAATCAAATGATAGTATCATTTTCTTATTTTTTTTTTAAGATTTTATTTATTTATTTGACAGAGAGAGGAAGAACACAAGCAGGGGGAGTAGGAGAGGGAGAAGCAGGCCTCCTGCTGACATCAGGGAGCCCGATGTGGGGCTCAATCCCAGGACCCCATGATCACGACCTGAGCCAAAGGCAGACACTTAATGACTAAGCCACCCAAGCACCCATTTTCTTATGTTTTATGGGAAAAGGTGGGTAGGAAATGTGTAACCGCAAAGACTTCATAGACTGAAGTACTAATACATCACTTTGAAAACGTAATATACGTTAACCAAAGTCGTTACAATATCTGCCATTAATACCTCACTGTACTTTAGACATTGCCTACAATCAATGTTTATGATAATCTCTGCCCTCTGAAGTGGGATCATGCCCATGGTACACATTAGTCATATAAAAGATGAAGCACTGGAAAGAATTCAGCATTTAATGACAATTTGCTTTGATTTATGCAGTGCTTCCAAAAGATGATACCAAGAATCATTGTTTATTGAATTGGAATTACAAATCCTTTCAGAGTTAAGTTTTTTCTCTAATACCAATATCAATGAGAGTAAAGCAAACTTACATATTCATTAAGAAATACAGGCATATAATTATAAAACAAGAAAACAGCTTTTTTTCATAGACTATTTTTTAGAACAGTTCTAATTTTACAGAAAATTTGAGAGGATCGTATAAAGTGTTTCCATGTATACTACAGTCATTCTCCTCTGTTACTAACAACTTATAATAGTATGTTACATTTTACACTGAATTAACAAAATATTGATACATTATCATTTACTAAAGTATCTACTTCAGTCAGATTCCTTTAGTTTTTACCTAATGTCCTTTTCTGTTCCAGGATTCTACCCATGATAATACATTACATTTAGTTGCCTTATCTCTTTAGGCTCCTCTTGATTTTCATAGTTTCTCTGACTTTCCTGGTTTTGATGATCTTGAGAATTTTGAGTAGTATAAATAAGGTTTTTGTACAATACCACTAGTGGAATTTGTTTGATGCATTTCTCATGATAAGATTGGGATTATGTGTTTGGGGGGGAAAGACTGCAGAGTAGAAGGGCCATTTTGTCAGATCACATCAAGCATACATACTCTCAACATGATTTATGATTGTTGAGGGTGACCTTGATCATCTAGCTGAAGGAGGGTTTTTCAGGTTTCTCTATTGTAAAGTTACTCTTTTCTCCAATTTCATACTGTACACTTTGGAAGAAAGTCATTATGCTTAGCCCACAACTAAGGAATGGGGAGCTATGCTTGAGGTAAAATATCTATATAAGCTATTTGGAATTCTGCATTGGAGATTTGTCTGTTCTTCCCCATTTAATTATGTACTCAGTTACTTATTTTTATCAGCAAGAACTCATGGATTTTTATTTTTTACTTTGAGTTACAATGTAATACTACTTTATTTACTTTTTTGCTCAAATTGTTCTAGTTGTGACCAATCTGAACTCTTTCAGTTGGTTCTTCCACTACTTTGATATGTCATGATCACATAGGCCTGTATTTTTTAGTATTTCATTTTTTCTGAAAGATAGTCATGGCTCATCTTGTATATTTACTGTCCCAGCCCTAGCATCAGTCATTTTTCCTAGATCCTTTTATTGGAGAATGGTAGAAGACACTAAGATCAGGGAAGAAGGTATGCTTATTGCTGCTGGGGTGTCATTGTTTCTAGGTCTTTTTAGCTGACTGAGCAAAGAGATATATGTGTTATATTACTCTGTATATACACATATCTATAAATGTTTCTATATATAACCATGTGTGCCTATATTAAGCTAATCATGAATGTATACTGAAGTTACCAACTCTGATCTATTATTACTATTATTATCATTCTTGCCTCATTCCTTGCTTATTTTTAAATTTCAAGTCCAACAAAACACTTGACTTTTAAAAATGTAAAAATCAGTACTTTTTTAAAAAGATTTATTTATTTATTTTTAGAGATAGAGAGTGAGTGGGGGTGAGAGTGCAGAGGGAGAGGAGGGAGAGCTCAAGCAGACTCCCTGCTGAGCATGGAGCCTGATGCAGGGCTCATTCCCATGACCCTGAGATTATGACCTGAGTCAAAATCAAGAGCTGGACACTTAACCAATTGAGCCATCCAGGTGCCCCTAAAAGTGTGAAAATTTGCACTTCCAATATCTATAGACTGCCCAACATCTGCTTCCAACAAGATAGAGCAGATCATTTCTCACAGGTCCTCATACGTAAAACTAAAATCCTGAACCTAACATAACAAACAAGAATAGGAAGACACTGAAAGATGGAAATAAGAAGGTAGACTTACTAAGAACCTTGTGACTTGAGGAATAATATGGTGATGACTTCCTGTTTCCTACTGCTTCCCATTTATCAACTGCACAGTGTACTTCAGGAACCTCCAATCCATAACCATGAACAGAATAAGAGACCAAAAAGGCTTCAAGGAAAATCTGGTTTCCCCCGCTAAAGTATGAGGAAAAGGGTTGCTAACAAAAGGAAACCGTTTTGGCAATACATATTGTGCTCAAGCCAAAATCCACTGGAAAAATTGCACCTACCACCTATACCCCCCAGTTTCCATGGGTCCAGTGAAGAGAACTGATCTTCCACACCATCGCACTCCTGCCCTCCAAAAGTAGGCAGCACTCTGATTCTCCTACCAGGGTTATTTCAGTGTGGTCCATCAGTGAGCTGAACCTCCACACTTATCCATCAGCAAAGAAACTTAAGACAAGGCTAATTAACATTGAACTGCCCTCACACAGTCTTAGGGTCCAATTTGGGAGCTTAGCCTCCACTTCTACTTGAAATCAATAATAAAAGAATGTTGTAAATTGGAGCTAGTAAGCACTCTGCTTTCCCCTGATACCTGCGGTCAGTGAGACCCAATAGGGTGCTGAATACCTATATCTATCCTGAAACAGTAAGATAAAATGAGGTGGCACAAAGCAGGGCTAGTTGGCAGTTTTCTTCTTCCAACCCTGGTGTCAGTAGAGAGCTGAGCCTCTACCCACAACTAGCATCAATAAAATGGAATGAGACGGGCTCTCGAGAGCCCAACGAGAGGGCTCCCTCCTCATGACCTAATGAAGAAGGACAGTTAACACTTCACTTCCACCTCCCTTAATGTCAGGGAACCTGCTGGGGAGCTGAACCTCCAGTCCCACTTATAGGCAACAAGATGATATGAATGGCCCCACTTTTGGGGGCAGGTATCAGCAGGGAAAGAGGAGATTTTAATTTCTACCCCATCTATCTGGAGTTAAACAATGTGAGTCAGTGTCCACTTTTGCTGGGATATTGTCAATAGGGCCCAGTGGAAAGCTGTATATACTTATTTTCATCTCCAGTCCTCATGCCACACCTCAATATAGGGATCTTCCTGCTTAAAATAATAATAAGATTAAATAGGGTTCAGAGTCATATAGTACTCAAAATATTAAAATACAATTGAAAATTACTCATCAACCCAAGAACCAGGAAATCACAAAATGAATGAGAAAAGACCAACGACATGCAACACCACCAAGATAAATCAGATGTTGAAATTATCTAACAAGGATTTTAAGCTATCATGTAAATGCTTCAGTAAGCAATTACGTACTCCTTGAAATAAATGGAGGAAAATAGAAAATGTAAGCAAAGAACTAGAAGTTATAACAATAAAACAAATAAAAATAGATAGAACTGAAAAAACAATAACCACAATAAAAATCTCATTAGACCGGCTCAAGAGTAGAGTGGAGATGACAAAGCGCAGAATCATGAACTTGAGAATAGATCACTAGAATTCACCAAATCTGAAAAATAGACTGGTAGATGGAGGTGATAAAGGAAAAAGATCTCAAGAACCTGTGGAACAATAACAAAGGAGCTGGCATTCATATCACCAAAGTCCCAGAATGAAAAGAAACAAGACTGACAAAGTATTCAAAGAAATAATGACCAAAAAGTCCCCAAATTTTTAAAAGACACAAACTTGAAGATTTAAGAACCTGAGAAATCCCAAAGAGGGTTAACACTAAGATATCCATGCCAAAACATATCATAATTAAACTTATAAAAAATATAGACAAAAAAATCTTGGAAGCAGACAAGGAGAAGCAATGTATTACTTATAGAGAAACACCAGTTCCAATGGCAACATATTTCTAATCTGAAACTTGGATCCAGGACATTGGCATAACATTTTTCAAGTACTAAAAGAACTGTCAGTCACAAATGCACAAATTTTATATATACTTTCTTGTTTGACTTATATTATTGGACTGCTAATTAATCCTTCTATATCCAGAATTGTCATGGTCCTTCCCCAGCAATCCAGCCAGTGTCTCCAGAGTGACCTTTCTAAAACTGAAACAAACAAGCAAATTTTTCTTATAAAAACAACTGATCATGTTATTTGAATCAATTTTTCTCTTTCTTCTAACTTTAACTTTCCAATTAAAATCCTTGGGCAGGGGATTGGAGGGTGGGGGGATGGCACCTGGCTGACTCAGTTGGTAAAGCACTTAGACTCTTGATTTCAGGATTGTAAGTTGGAACCCCATGTTGGGTGTAAAGATTACTTAAAATCTTTAAAAAAAAATTCTTCAGTGGATTCCCATCTTAGGATAAAACCTCACATTTTACTGTCTCAGTCTGTTTGCACTGTTATCACAAAATACTACAGACTCGGTGGCTCATGAACAACAAATATTTTTCTCACAGTTCTGGAGGCTGAAAGTTCAGTCAGGTGCCAGCATGGTTGGGTGATATACCTTTTCTGGGTCACAAATTTGTCATTGTATCCTCAAATGACAGAAGGTGCCCATAGGGTCTCTTTTACAAAATCACAAATCCCATTTGAGAGGGCTCCTTCCTCCTGACCTAATCACCTCCCAAAGTTCTCACCTATGAATACCATTACATCTGAGAATTAGGATTTTTTTTTAAGATTTATTTGTTTATTTGACAGAGAGAAAGATCACAAGTAAGCAGAGAGGCAGGCGGGGGGTAGGGGGAGAAGCAGGCTCCCTGCTGAGCAGAGAGCCCGATGTGGGGCTCTATCCCAGGTAAAGGTCTGAGATCATGACCTGAGCCGAAGGCAGAGGCTTTAACCCATTGAGCCACCCAGGTGCCCCAAGAATTAGGATTTTAACATATGAATTTTGGGAGGACAAAAACATTCAGACCATGGCATTTCCTATATGTACATGGACCATTCATGATCTGACTTCTGACACTCTCTGTTGTCTTCTTACACTCCGGTGAGCATACCTTTCTGGTCTAATATGGAACCTTTTCTGGTCTAATACTTACCTATTCTTTTTCTTGCTACTATGAATTTCTCTTTGCTTCAAAAATTCACTCATTCATGTTACATATCCATCTCAGGGATTGTCTTCTACAGAAAACCCTGCTGATACTCCCTACATACCATTGTCCACAGCATGAATTAAAGTACTGCTGTGTCTTCCCATAACACTCTGTAATAATTTGTATTATAATTATGGATTTATCTGAATGTACCAATACATAGAATTCCAGATGGTAAGATAATTCTTTTATAATGATCACACTGGTGCCCAGTAAACCCATAGCATACCTTAGGTGTTCTATAAATATTTGTTGAATGAATGAATGGTCAACTTGAAATCTTATCATTTCACTTTTTAAAAATCTATCAAAGATACCCAGTTTCCCAAAAAGATTGGGGACTTAGTAGGAAAGAAAGAACGTTAGAGTTTGAAACCAATGGCCAAGAATTCTTGAGATGTCTTTGGTGCAAAAAGTGGTTTTATTAAAGCAAGAAAACTGGACCCATGGGCAGAAAGAGTTGCACTGGGGTCATGAGGAGTGGCCCATTATACACTTTCAAGTTGGGAGGGATTAGGGATAGCATAAGTCTCTAAGGGATTTTGGAAGCAAGGTTTCCAGAACCTTGAGGGAGCTAGCTATTGTTGGGAAAAGCTTATTTATTACTGTCTAATAAAACCTGAGTCATGAGACCCTTCAGATGTATTTCAATGGGCCATATGCTTGGGAATGATTGCCAACATGTATCTTGGGGGGAGTGGGTAGAAATAAAGAAAGTTTCCAAACAAATTTATATATGTTAAAGTAAGCTTATAGGATCTTGGGGGGCAGGCTGGGGGTCAGGCTAGGATTGCCTTTCGCCCTTAGCATAGTGTCAACATCGAGGTAGTTGAGTCCCTAAAAGAATGTCACTCTGCCTCAAGGACTTGTTGATGGGCTGTAGGTAGTAAGGAAATTTAATAATTTTTTCTTCTGCCTTTGTTTCCCACATCATTAGGATCTTAGACTTAATAAAGATTTAATAAAGGAAATTGTTACTGATACATCAGTGCTTAAATTCCTGAGTCAAACCATTAACCCAAGGACTTTTTTTTCCACTTGGACTTGCAAGCTAGTCATTAATACCCAGCATCCCCACTGTATCTGATGCTGTCAGTGCTCCTGTTGTATCTCCCTCAGCACTCATTTCTATGTATAGACTGATAGAATCATGCTGTTACCTGTCATTATCTACCTTAGGGGAGGCTAGAAGTGTCTAATAGAGTTAATGTCTATGGGTGTGGCTTTCAACCATGACAGAGGGAGGTTGGAAGATAAGTACTTTAAGTTTCTTACTCATTACTGGGATAACTCTGAGTCATGCTCTATATCTCCCAGAACTCTCTTGAAGGACTGACAGTAGTCCCCCCAGAGTAATCTATTTAGTAATGCACCACTGTTGATTTCCTTCCATGCCTCTATTATCAGTTTCCACTCCACTTCAGAGTTTCCTGGGACTATCTCCCAGATAAACAATTTGCATTCAAAATCTCTTCTCAGGTTCTGATTCTAAGGGAACTCTACCTAAAACAATTTCAACAGTGTGCAGCCTCTTAATAATCCAATGCTCCTTGCAAAGCCATCACTGTAAAAGTACCAAAGCATGGCACCTTATGTGTCACTCTTCCTAGATCCTAATGTAAACATACAGGAAAGAACATGACTTTGAAGAGAAAAATAATTTATATGAGAATGGCCAATGGATAAATGGAAGATAATTTAGTGCCATTTGTTTTCCATTAATGATGCTGTGGAATTTATGGGCAGATGGTCTGTAAGAGGTGTGACTAATTTGAGGAGACCGCTTCCTCAGCTACTCAGAAAACTGCTATTATTATTTTAGAGGCATAGCTTTCTTTACTTGCAATCTTTTCCTTTTACCTTAATATCTATTTTTCTAAATCACTGACGAGCAGTCAACAGATTTATTCTCTCCCTACCACCCCATCACAAAAAAGACATGTGTGTGCCTCCCCTGAGATACAGACACATCTGTGTGCATCAGTGCTTGAAAAGACAAGCTCATGGTGCATGTGTGCATGTAATGGATATTGTATATTGCATTATGTACATACATAATATGTAATGGATATTACATATTAAAGTTATCTGTGAAATATATTTCTGTTAAATTTGTACATTTATTTTATGGATAATTAAGTTTAGTCATATTAATTATTTACTAAAGATCTAGATGAAGACTGAAGGAAGTAAATTTTAAAGAAAAAGATAGAAAACTTGCTTTTTTTGGTCTTTAGTGTTGTAATAGACAAAGGATAATGGTTTTTTGTTTTGGGGGATTTTTTTTGCTTGGATTGAAGGCCCAAAATGCAGCCTGTACTCTTGTCATAATACGTTTACTTGTGTGTATTCAAACCTATAAACTGTAAATTTCCTTTAAGTTATTATACTATTTAGGAGATCTAGGTTTGGACATTTACTTAAATTTTAAAATTGAAATCTATTAAGTACAGATAATGTCCCTTTTCTTGCTGTCTCCATTTCAGTTTATTGAGTTTCTGGAAGGCCTGGTTTTCCCATAGGAGCAGTTTCTGGTAGAAGTCTGAAAGTGTGATCCACAAAAAAAAAAAAAATCAAGTATAGCCAATGAATTAAGCACAAGAAGGTTTCCAAACAGGTAGGATCACTAATCTCTCACATTCAACCACCTTAAATAAAGTGTGTTGATGGCTGGATAGAACTGCTTGGAAAAAGATAGATATATCGCCCACAAGGAAGCTGTTTGCAATTCCCTTGGCAGTTGTGGTGTTTATCAGAGAGTACCTTGGAGAAAAAGGAATACAATAACAGTATAATGTTTTTTTCCATTTTTAGCTCGTTGTTGCCTAGTACATGTAGTGATCTTGGTGACTGGCTTAATCCTAGGAGGTTAGACATGTGGAGCAGCAGATAAATCTTTTTGTTACTTTCTCCTAAGACAAATCATTTTCTAGGTTGTCTTCATGATCTTCTAGTTGCTTATTAAGATAAATGGCTATGATGACATCAAGTAGTCTTTTAAGTGAGGAGCAGCTCCAGTTAGTGTTGTGAAGAAATCAGCTTGGTTCTTGTTGGGATACATCTATTTTCGGTCTTAGCAAAAAGTGACTGCACATGGGAAGTTAAAAGGAGGAAAATGGGGCATGGGAAATAGGACCTTATTTACCTATGCATGTCAAAATCCCACTAACAATATTATATATTTCATTAGCAAAATTTGAGATAAAAACTTAAGACAAAAGGAATAATAAAGATGTCTCATTATATGGCAAGACAAAAGGTAGCAGTGACATCAAAATCAGGGTCTATCCATTTCATTCACAGTTACATACTCAATATTTAACATCTCCCTGGATCCCTACTCAGTACTCAATGTAAGACTCCTGGGGAATGATTTATGGATGAATGAATGAATAAATGAAAAAAGTTAACATGTTAGAAAATGTTTCCTTGTATGTTGACTTCTGTATTCTCAGGATCCAGCACTGTAACTGATACATGGAATGTAAGCAATAAAATTTGTTGAAAGAATGGATCAGTCCCCATGATTCTAAGGATAATTGTAAGACCAACACAGACCCCATATTTGTGAGGATCTATGGCAAAAGTATCCATGAGATGAAAGCCTATCACATTAGTGATATAGCTGAAGAATTTATCTAGTTAAAAAAATTTTTTTAGTATAGTTGACACACAATGTTACATTAGTTTCACGTGTACAACATAGTGATTCAACATCTCTGTAAATTACCCTATGCTCCCCACAAGTGTAGCTACCATCTGTCATCGTACAATACTGTTACAATATCATTGGCTATATTCCCTATGCTGGGCTTTTAATTCCTGTGACTTACTCATTTCATAACTGGAAGCCTGTGTCTCCCACTCTTTTTCACCCATTTTGCCCACACCTTCACTCCCCTTTCCTCTGGCAATCATCACTTGTTCTATGTATTTATAGTTCTGATTCTGCTTTTTGTTTGCTTGTTTAGTTTTTTTAGATTCTACTTACGAATTAAATCATATGGTATTTGTCTTTTTTATTCTGATTTATTTCACTTAATATAATACCCTCTAGGGCCACCCATTTTTTTCTCAAGTGGCATGATCTCTTCCTTTTTGATAATTGTGTGATATTCCTTTGTGTATGCGTGTGCTGCATCTTTCTTACTCATTTGTCTATTGATGGATACTTAGGTTGCTTCCGTAATTGGTTATTGGAAAAAATGATGCAATAAACATAGGCTGCACATCTATTCAAATTAGTGTTTTATTTTCTTTAGGTAAATACCTTTAGGTAAATAGTGGAATTATTGTATCATATGGTATTTCTATTTTTAATTTTTTGAGGAACCTCCATACTGTATTCCACAGTGGCTGTACCAATTTACATTTCCACCAATGCACAAGGGTTCCTTTTTCTCCACATCCTCATGAACACTTGTGATTTCTTGTCTTTGATTTTAACAATTCTGACAAGTGTAAGGTGACAGCTCATTGTGGTTCTGATTTACATTTCCCTGATGATTATGATGTCAGACATCTCTTTGTGTCTGTTTGCCACCTGTATGTCTTCTTTGGAAAAATATCTATTTAGTCCTCTGCCCATTTTTTGATTGGGTTGTTGTTTTTTTGGTATTGAGCTGTATAAGTTCTTCATATATTTTGGACATTAACCGTTTGTTGAATATATCATTTGTAAATATCTTCTCCCATTCAGTGGTTGCCCATTTGTTTTGGTGCTGGTTTCCCTTGCTGTGCAAAAGCTCTTTATTTTGATGTAGTTCCAATAGTTTATTTTTGCTTTTATTCCCTTGCCTTAGGAGACATATCTAGAAAAGTGTTGCTGCAGCTGTTGAAGAAATTATTGCCTGTGTTCTTTTCTAGGATTCTTATGGCTTAAAGTCTCACATTTAGGTCTGTAGTCCATTTTAAGTTTATTTTTGTATATGATATAAGAAAGTAGTCCAGTTTTATTTTTTACATGTAGCTGTCCAATTCTCAGCACCATTTATTGGAGACACAGTTTTTCTCCCATTGTTAGTCTTGCTTTGTCAAAGATTAATTGACCAAATAAATGTGGGTTAATTTCTGGGCTCTCTCTTCTTTTCCACTGATCTATATATGTCTGCTTTTGTGCCAGTACCATACTGTTTTGATTACTATGGCTTTGTAGAGAATCTGTCTAGTTTTAATCATTTACCTATCATCCCATGACATTTAGGCATAGTACCTACATTAGACATACTATTAAATGACTTACATGTAGACAGAAAATCCCCTGATAAACTTCTGTGCCATATTATTTACAAGACAGGATTTTTGGAGCATTTTTATGACAAGGTTTTTTTTGTCATTTTATGACAAGGTTTTTATAAAAACAAGGACAATTTCAGAATCATTAAATTCTAAAGTTGTTTACACTTTTCCACAGGTATAGCCATAGTACTGCATCAGCTATTTCTCTGTAATCTCCTTTTTTGCTATCTTTTGCATTCCCAAAAGTCAACAAAAGCCATTTAATTAAAGAAATGTAAATTTTTGCATAATGCAGCTTCCACTAAACCAAACACACACACACACACACACACACACACACACACACACACACACACACACTCTGTCTGTCTCTCAGATATGAAAATGAAGTAACAATCTAAAATAGCACCCTGAAACTCACTGCAAAATACGAGGACAGCCACTCATATATGATTATTTTGTTCTTTTATTAATGTATGTTATTCCAATACACTTAATAATAAAAACTAAGTTGCTAGATAGGGAAATAGCTCTGTAACAATTTTGTCTTTGTATGTATTTATCAATAACATAAGAGATTACCTCTGTCACTCCATCTTTCTTCTGTATTCTCTTGGGGCAGGAGATTGCAGTTACCAGTTGTTTTTAAAATTCCTAGGCAGCCACAGAACGAGTTAACACTTTAAATAAAGACCGCAATCTTTAAATAAAGACCGCAAATTGTCCCAAAGTAGTAGGTCTCTTTATAGAAAATAAAGTCCTCATATGAAGAGGAAAAACTTTCGTAGTTTGAGTGATTTCAACTTTAAAAGATTAATGAGTAAATACATGTGTGTCAAAGCAGACTCCTTCCTCTTTAATTAATGACTAGGGTTTATCTTTGGTATGTAGGGGATTTTAACTTTTTTTTTTTTTAAGATTTTATTTACTTATTTCAGAGAGAGAGAGAGAGAGCATGAGCTCCAGAGGGAGGGGCAAAAGGCGAAGCCGACTCCCTGCTGAACAGATAGCCTAACAGTGGGGCTCAATCCCAGGACCTTGGGATCATGACCTCAGCCAAAGGCAGACGCTTTACTGACTGAGCCACACAGGCACCCTGGGGATTTTAACTTTAAAAATATTATTATATGATACTTAATACAAGTTATGAGATATAATAAACTACAAACACACCACTAAAACTAAGAACTAGAAACTAAACTGCTGAATCATTGTGCTCTACCCCACCTTCCTGCTTTCATCAAAGAAATAACTTGGTTTTATGTTCAACATTCATTTAATTTTTATGTTTTTTTCTTAACTATATATATGATTTTGATTATTGACTTCTATAAAATTGATCTTATATTTTATGTAGTCTTCTGTGCTTGCTTTTTTTCACTCAATATTATGTTTCTAAGGTCCATCCATGTTGTGTTAGTGTTCATTAATTTTTACTACTATATAATTTATCATTGTGTTTATTTATTACTCTGTTGATGATATTTGGGTTGTCTTGGACATATTATGAACAGCACCTACAGGAACATTTATTTTAATGTTTCTTGGAACACATGTGCAAGATGTGTTTTAACCATATATAACAAAAAGTAGAACTGCTGAATTCAGATAATCCTCCTCCTGGAGACCAGCATAGTTAAAAGTTTACACTGGGGGGGCGCCTTGATGGCTCAGTGCGTTGGGCCTCTGCCTTTGGCTCAGGTCATGATCTCAGGGTCCTGGGATCAAGCCCGGCATCGGGCTCTCTGCTCAGCGGGGAGCCTGCTTCTCCCCCTCTCTCTGCTTGCCTCTCTGCCTACTTATGATCTCTCTCTCTCTCTGTTAAATAAATAAAATGTTTAAAAAAAAAGTTTACAATGGTAAGTTTTCTTCTCAGTCTATTTGTGCTGGTATCTCTTACTAACATCATAAACTTATGCCAGTTATATCATTTTCCATTTGAGGTTTTTGGGTTCTTTCCTAATGCTGTTTTTGTTTCTTTTGTTTTTTACTCTATCAAATGTCTGTGAATCTGAGAAAGTCTTCTTTGTATTAAAATATAGTCAATAAGATTCATAAGAATGAAAATAAGTTCTTGAGAAATTTATAAATTACTACCTGCATTCAGATTGGAGTAAATCAGCCTGAAATTCATAAACAAAACAACAAAACAAAAAACTTTAAGGAACATTCACACACAGGAACTCAAAATGGTTGCAAATGTTTATCCTGTAAGAGATCTACAATGAAACAAGGATAAAGACTGCATGTCCAAACCAAAATGCTACCCCGTAAATCATGTTTCGGGTCAGGCCATGTAACAGTGGGGCAATTCAGTAAATAAATTAAAACAATTCTTGTTTTCAACAATTTCCTAAGTCAACATTTGGAATAATGAAAAACTTATCTTTAACTCCAAGAAATCTGGGCAGTTGTTAGTTAAAGCAAATGTGCTGTCCTACTGTTCTACACCTGGCTAAAAATAGTAGTAAGACTTGAGAACACCCATGAACACTGAACAGACTCTCTAAATATAGCTTTTTCTTTCTCTAAAAGCATTTAGAAATATGCTATCTTTTGTGAAACTTGGCCTTTGTAAAGGGCGCACGGACACTAAGGTCAGTGACTTTTAGGCCTAGTAAAGCTTTGAAGTATTTTCTTAGTTTGGGAACCCACATTTTAAAGGCATGAGAACTAAAGCCCAAGAAATTCAATATTTTGCCCAGCATCACATGGTAAAACAAGTAACAATAATGGCACCCAAACCTCTGTCTTCTAAATCCATTGAACATGGATGGCATGCAGTAGCTTATAATACCTTCTTATTTTCATTTCCCTCAACAACACTTTCCTTCTATGCCTTACCCTTCTTGCTTCTTTAAGAGGGTTGATAACTCACTGCAAAATTTAGCTATAACTAAATTTTAAAAGTTTGGCTGTTTTATAACTTATTTTGAGCTGCTATTTTTCTGTTAAAAATATGTAAGGACATTTTCTTTCCTTCTGGAAATGCTTCTGCCTGCATTTATGAATTTTACTCTTGAATTATTGAATAGTAGTAAATACAGAAACACATTGTAGTAGAGAAGATAAGTGTTAGGGGCAACATGGTGAACAGTACAGTTGACATAACTTAAAGGGAATGGAGGGAGAAGGAAGAGAACAAAAAATGTGATTTGTTCAGAAGAAATTAATGGCAAGTTTTTTGTTTTGTTTTGTTTTTAAAGATTTTATTTATTTATTTGACAGAGAGAGAGATCACAAGTAGGCAGAGAGGCAGGCAGAGAGAGAGAGGGAAGCAGGCTCCCTGCTGAGCAGAGAGCCCGATGTGGGGCTCAATCCCAGGACCCTGAGATCATGACCTAGGCCGAAGGCAGAGGTTTTAACCCACTGAGCCACCAGGCGCCCCAAAATTAATGGCAAGTTAACGTTTGGCTGTTGGCTATACTTAATACAATATAGCCTAACTTAATTTAAATTCCAGATTAACTTCCGTTGTTTGCATTGCCATAGACAAGGGAGTAAGCAAAACAACAGGATTTTTTTGTGTTCCACCATTTTGTATTAATTTCCTAAAGATGTCTACAACACTTTTTTTTAAATAAAAACCAAAAGACTTGTCTTTAAATTATTTTCCCTGCTTCTTTGCCCTTTAATAAACTGATAAATGGAATCTAGCTGAATATTTATGATTAACCTGTCCCATAATTTTAAAAGCACTAGGGATTGTGTGTGTGTGCACAAATACTCATGTAAACACATTTCCTATCAACTGCTGTGCTGCCTTTGCAAACAATAAAATAGAGTTTTCAGTCAAAAAATTACTATTGTCATCTAGATGAAAATCAGATATGATAGTGGGGCCAGCCATTGGGAAGTGTAAAAGCCATCTTAGGTGATTTATATGTGCAGCAGGATTGAAGGTCTTGCTTTTAGCTGAAGCACTTAGATGGAAGTATAAGCAAGTATGGCTCTAATTTCATATCTGAGATGTTTTGTTTTTGTTTTTTGAGTATAGTTGATATATAACGTTACATTACTTTCAAGTGGACAACATTGTGATTCAGTATCTATACACATTATGCTCTGCTCACCACAAGTATAGCTACCATCTGTCACCATAGAACGCTCTTACAGTATCATTGACTGTGTAATGATATTACATTGATATTATTATTATTACAGTGATATTACAGTATCATTGATGGTATTCCCGTGCCTTTTATTCCTGTGATTTACTCCTTCTATAACTGGAAGCTTGTATCTCCCACTCCCCTTCACCCATTTTACCTACCCACTCCTGCAACCATCAGTTTGTTCTCTGTATTTATAGGTCTGATTCTGCTTTTTGTTTGCTTATTTGTTTTGTTTTTCAAATTCCACATTTGAGTGAAATCATGGTATTTGTCTTCTGAGACCTGTTTTATTTAGAGTTCTTTGGTAAATGTTTCTATATATTTTTATACTGTTTAGCTATGCTATAAAAATACCAAAAGTTGGTGTGAATAAATGAAGTGATACGCAAAAACAAAAGCCTAGAAGATAGGGATGAGCATGCGATCTTCTAATTATCACTCGAATAAGTTTGGTTGACACAGACATTACGGAAATTAAATAAAAATATTAATAATTCATAGTGCTGAAACAAAAATCTTCTAGTTATGTCACTACGAAAGAAATCCTAATTTTTTTTAAGAAATTCTAATTTGTACCACAAAAGTAATGAACTCAAAAAATGTTATTTGTTAAATATTTACTTAGTATCCTGCACTGTATTTATAAACACTTTTCTGAAATTTGAAGGACAAACAGGAAAATAGAAATTCTCCATGCTCAAGTAGTTTATATGTTGGTCAATGAAATATCTCTATTTCGAGAGCTTTGAAATTCTCAGTTTATTGTAACCTCATCATATAAGTTGTTTTTCTATTTATTAAAAATCAACATTTACCACCTTAAATGTTTCTTAAATGTTTCTAAAAATGAAATTGTGTCATAATGATAATTTCCAGTTTTGATAATAGGGTTGATAGCAAAATGACTTTGACAATCTACAAAATGTCATGAGGTCTTTTAGAATAACAACTTGTTTCCTAGACAAAAAGGCACTTACTATTTGTCTTCTCATTTTATAAAAAGTTCTTATTAGTAGTGATTTTATCACATCATAAAATTCGTATTTTAATATAGTTTGCTTTGTGATTCTCATTTTAAAACTATTATTTATAAAACTACTATATATGATCTAAATATATATATTTCTCAATGGCTAAATTAATACATTTTTAATTTCTTAAAGTATTTATTTAATTTATGTTGCTATTCTTCAGCATTCCCTTTTCTCTCTGGAGCTTATCCTACTGACTTCAAAAAGCCTAAAAAACCTGAAAATCCCACATGAAGTAATGTATGGAAAATCTTAAAATATAATGATGGTAGAGGAAGAGAGTATTAAACATTATGATGAAGATCATTCCATTAATAAAGAGATTAATCAGCAATTCTAACATTCAGACATACAATAAACATGAAAAACATTATAATACTGAACAATGACATTTTCTCCCTTTTTTCATATTTTTAAAAAGATTTCATTTATTTGAGACAGAAAGAGAGAGCCCAAGTGGGGGGCAGGGGCAGAAGGAAAGGGAGAAGCAGACTTCCCGCTGAGCAGGGAGCCTGACAGGGGGCTCAATCCCAGGACCCCAGGATCAGGACCTGAGCCAAAGGTGCCCTGAGTCAAGATGCCCCTGAACAATGACATTTTCAATAAAGGGGGATATTAAATACTATATAGAAATTTATATTTCTATATAGTATTATATCTGCAAAGCAGATAATTGGCAATGATGATACATATATTAAAATATGTGACAACATAATCATAGCAACTTTTTTTTTTTTGGCTGAAAAGAGGCATATTGGAGTGCTTAAGCCTTGTTTCAATTGGAATAGATATTTAGACATTTTGCAAAAAATACTTGATTGCAGAAGAGCATGTGTGTGAATGTGTGTTTTCTATTAATGCATTTTCATTCATTGAGGAAAGAAAAGAAAGCCAGATTTACTTTAAATGTGACATTGTGAAATGTTAAAGTACCATTCTTAGACTTTTTTCTGCTGTTGCTTTTCCTTTAGCATTTACCAAAAAATGCCATCTTATCCAAGTTAGAGATCTAGGAGCAATCCCAGGATTCTCACTGAGGGGCATTCTACCTTCATGTTTCTCATTTGATAAGTCACAAATTCCTGGTCCTCCTATACAAGACAGCTCTCTCTAACATATGCCTCCTCATTCATGGTCTAGGCTCAACATCTCTGCCTCAGCCTCCTAATGAAGTCACTTCTAGTTCATTGTGAACAGGATCATTTTTAAACCTTCCTCAGTCCTAGTCAACTGCACTTTTGGAAGCTTTACATGACATCTTATCAGAGTATTAAAATGTATCTAGAGGCGCCTGGGTGGTTCAATGGGTTAAGGCCTCTGCCTTCAGTTCAGGTCATGATCTCAGGGTCCTGGGATGGAGCCCCGCATGGGGCTCTCTGCTCAGCAGGGAGCCAGCTTCCCCCTCTCTCTTTGCCTGCCTCTCTGCCTACTTGTGATCTCTCTCTGTCAAATACATAAATAAAATCTTTAATAAATAAATAAATAAATAAAATGTATCCATATCACATACTCAATGTAATTTATAGATAACTCTATGAGAGTTGAGCAATGTAGCAGTTGATGAGCTGTACAAATACTAATGTTTGAAAAAAGTAAAGTTTTTATCTCAGTTTTGCAGATTTTTTTTTTCATATTTGAAACCATTTTTTTTTTTAGGTGTCAATTTAGTAAGTCCTTCTCAAACTCCTGGCCCCTGGTGAGTGTGCTTTTACTGTCACAGGCTAAACAGCCCTGAATGACGCATCTAAAGGACCATCACCTGGATGAGTAGACCAGATCTGTGGGAGCTGGAATGTAAAATGTCTCTAGAACAAATAATAGAAATCAAGGAAAAGATGGTGGTGTCAGTTATGTTGTATATCAGATGATAATATTAAAAAGCCAGGTACTATAGAGAGGTCAATAAAATATCATCCTATAATGTCTTAAAACAGTATGTGAAGTTCTTACATACTGCTGACAAACAATCAAAAGAAAATGAAGTTTAGCATGCTCCAAAGCAAATGTTAGAAAATAGCAGGTGGTTTTGTAAGTGGTTAAATCACCTACTAGTTTCATGACTTAATGTTTCTAAATCCTTGTTATTTCATCTTTGAAAGTGAGATAATGAGAATACCTTGTTGAGAAATTTAAACTATATAATTCTCATAAACTGTTTATGTGGAATCTGGCATAAAGTCAATACTTTATTTTTGTTAAAGCACTAGTAAACAATAACTGTTTCATCATTCTTATGGTCATTGTTGCAACTTGGAGCAGACCAGGCAATACTACTGAGTTCAATTTGACCATTCATTGTTATTTTAAAGATAGAAAAGTTAATAATGGATTATTTTGAGATGTGTCAGTTTTCTAACATCCTTTCAAAAGCTAAATATTTATTTAATATAGAAAAAATAGTCTTAGTTCAATGAGAAGGTATAGATTTTAAAATTATCTTTCCTCCTGAGAATCATACAGACCCAGAAAAGAAGATAAGACAAAGGATTTAGAAAGTATTATATAATAAAGAATAGTACCAGCCCCAGGCTTTTAATGCTTTTGTAATTTTGATGTGAATAACCCCAAGGCTCCCATTCTAACGTCAGTACTACCCCAGACTGTGTAAGACATGGTCAAGTCGATTAACCTCTCTCTGCTTTAGTTTCTTCATCTGTAAAGTGCAAGTAATATTACTTATCACTTGCCAACCAGCAGTACTTCTTCAGCTAATTGACTGTCTCAGCAGGGATGTTGCAAAGATTAGCTGATAAATGATTTATAAACCCCTTGAAATATTAAATAAGTGATGTAAAAAGCTCTAACAAGAGGACAGAACAAATCATTCCATGCATTAATTTGTTATTTAATCGTGTATGTTTTATTTTAAAAAACACTCCTAAAAAGAGGTATCCCTCAGTACAGTGAATATAGGATGGATTACTAGGAATTCTAGAGTGCTATTTCTTGCTGTTATTAAAAAAATCCTGTTATAATTAAGAATATATATAGAAGAAAAAGTGTATTAGAGGAAATGATTATAGTTCACTTCCCTAAATTGAAGAAAAATCTTTGAGACAGGAAAAGAATTGAATAAAAACAAGGAAACACACTTTCTCAGATCACCTTTACCATTAACAATTGTATAACCTTGACAAATCTATTTAACCAATAAGGAGTTTGAGTAAGATAATTAAAAACATGTCTACAAAATGCTTTCATAGATGTACAAACAACATAGAAAATCCTGTGCCAACCTCTGTAAGGGACTAAAAAATTAAAGTCCCAATCTCAAGGAAAATAGAAGAGCAACAGGAAAATAATTCTTGCACGGTGCCAAATTAAACAAACACTATAATAAAGTTATTCATTATACCTAGAGATGGGAAGAGGGTGTAGTTTATAAATTCGGCTTAAGAGATGAGCAGAATTTTGTTGTCGTTGGGAGCAAAAGGCATTCTAGGTTGAGAAAACAGCATTAGAAAACCAATAGAAGACAAGATATATTGCAAGCAGTAGCTATGAATGAACATTAGTATGCATGAGAGAGATAGTTTAGGGAAAGATAGTAGTAAAGTAAGTTAGTTTCAAATTCTAGAAGGCCATGCAAAAAAAAAATGAACTGTTTGGTGGGTTCCCAGGAGCTACTGAAGATTTTTTAGTGCTTTATGTTTTATAAAGTTTATTCTGGTAATAGTGTGAAGGGTAAGTTGAAGAATATATTTAGTTAAGTAAGTAATTAGCATATAATTGCAGTAGTCAAGAAAGAGATGATGAAACCAGGGACCAGAGAAAAAATGGAAATGAAGAATATAAAATAGACATTGAATAGATAGAATTAAAACAATCAGGTTTGAGAAATGATTAGATATAAAGATGAAATGTGAATAATTATTGGGATGGAGTAATTGAAAATAATTCTAAGATTTCTATCATAGGTACCTGAGAAAATAGTGATAATATACACTAAAATAATGAGAGTAATGAATAGTTTGGGGGTGGAGGTGGAGAATACAGCAAAGAAAATCCATTTTGAACTTAGCAAATTTGAGTTTTTAAAGACAATCATGGTGGAATATTCAGTAGGCAAAAAAAAATTCTCAGGCTAGGGGCACCTGGGTGGCTCAGTGGGTTAAGTGAATGATTCTTGGGGTCAGCTCAGGTCATGATCTTCGGGTGGTGAGATCCAACTCTATGTTGGGCCCAGTGCTCTGCAGGGAGGCTGCTTCAGATTCTCTCCCACGTCCCCATCCCTGCTCATGGCTGTGTGTGCAATAAATAAATAAATAAATAAATAAATAAATAAATAAATAAAATCTTAAGAAAAAAATTTTCAGGGGCATCTGGGTGGCTCAGTCGGTTGAGCATCTGCCTTTGACTCGGGTCATGATCCCAGGGTCCGGGGATTCAGCCCCATATTGTGCTCTCTGCTGAGCAGTAAGCCTGCTTCTCCCTCACCCTCTGCCATTGCCCTGACTTGTGCTCTATCTCTCTGTCAAATAAATAAATAAAATCTTAAAAAAAAAAAAATTTTCTCAGTCTGTACTTCAGAAAAATATCAGGCCCCCCAAACTATAGATTTTATAGTCATCTATGTACAGGTGCAGTTAAGACTATGGAGGTAAAAGAGATTATCAAACAGAACGTAAAAAACAACAACAAAAAGAGTAAATATTATTTAAGAGGTAAGTGGAAGAAAGAACAAGAATAAATGTAAGAAAAAGATTATGGCGAGATCAAGAGCAGTAACTTTGGTAGCTAAAGGAGAAAAACATTAAGAAGAGAGAAATAGCAATGTAAAATGCTGTGTACAATTTTATATATGTGATCATTTTAAGAAACCTTAATTTTGTGAATAATCTGTAATGCTTATTCTCTAAGAAAGCAATTCTGGTAAATTAATAAATATGTAAGTCAAACTGCAAAGAAAATAAAAATAGAGGAAGAAAGAAAAATTAGTATCTGTCTCTTTTCCTCTAAGTTTTGGGGCAAATGAAAGTAAAACAGATGTCTTTAAGAACATACAGAATTAAAAGATGAAATATATCTTTAACAGGGAAAATGTAAGCAATTTTACAGGCATTGGAGAAATAGGGAGAAGAAGCAGAGGGCAGAACTGAAGGAACAATAATGGGAGATAATATAGAATCAAAAGCACCAGTCAGGTATTAATGTTGGGCAAAAGAACTCTTGAAAAAAGAAACAATTTCAATGTGAGGATAAAGAGAGAGGAATTGAAGAAAACTATGTAGGATGACCTCAATCTTCTTCATAAAGTCATTAGACAAGATTTTCTGTGGAGAATAAGAATTGGAAAGAATTCAAAATATGAATAAGACTGAAGAAGCACAGAAAAATAAAGAAATTGGTGGGTTAGAGATGGTAAAGAGGTCAGCTAGAAAGGAACAAAGGGATTTATGAGTAGCTCACTTGTTGCCTAATTAGACAGTGAAATTATTTCCTAAAGGAATATAGCCTGTACTTCCAACTTTATAGCATTTTTAGGCTTAGATTTCTCATTACAAAGTTTTCATTTATTAAGCATTAAGGGAAGGAGATAAAAAGATTTGAATCTGAGCTAAAGGAAGTTTTAGAGAATTTAAGTAATGATACAAATGAGTATATTATGAGTTTATAAAACCAACGTGAAAATGTTCCCATGTCAAAAAAAAAAAGAAATATATATCTGGGTATATTCAGATAGATAGATAGGGATAGATATTATATATCTAGGTAGATATCTATATATAAAACCTTGAATGAAGACATAAGGTCACAACTATCACATCACTGGGATCAGAGATGAATTGATGAATAGAGAAAAGATTGAGAAGAACAATCATTGGTATCAAATATTGGAACTTTTTTGAACCTGAGAATTTTTAATATACGCTGAAAGTCAGGGAGAAAATGAAGAACTTCCTTCAACCAAAGCCAGTGGCATACCATGTCTAATAGTATTAATCAAAAGCTTATTGTGAAAACCATCAAAAGACATTCTATTTTTTCCCTCATATTCAGCGGAATTCATTCTAGCAATGCTTTTGTGATAGAAACATCAATGTCTTGGATTCAGAATAAAAAAAGATTTGACTTCATCTAGTTAATAAAAATTGCCATCTCTCTGTGTGATATAACTCAGTATATGACATTGCTTTTTGAAAGAATGCTTTTGATGGGACACTACCCAAACTCCAGAAGTGCAATATTTGTTTTTGTTATACTAAACAATACTGAGCATGCAATGTCATCACCTGGTGCAGGAATTGTAATTATGCCTTAACAGAGGAAGCTTTTGTAGAATTTTTTTAAATTGTGGCTGTTAATAAGGTTGTGATTTTTATTTCTTCGTTGCTGTCATTCACTCCAAAGTGTCACTAGAATATAGCTCAATTCAAGGAAAAAGGGATTTGAGGTAGCTTCGAGTTCTAGAACTTTGTTCTAAGCTTGACATTTAGTGTGAAGCCCTCTGATTTGTGAGATTAAGGGGTTGTTTTTTTGGAAATAAGCTACTAGATTCTTCAGCCTGAATTACATAAACAAGAAGGAATTATAACAGGAAAAGAAAAGAGAAAAAGATGGATAGTACTAAGCCTGGAAATAGAGCAGCTGAAATTTCCAGATTATTTTAGGAATCAAAAATTTGCTTAGTTAAATTCTTTACCAGAGTTTCTTTCTATAATCTATAGTGTTGATCAGACAGTTTCCTGTTACTATGATATCAACCATTTTCAAAATCTGGTCCCTGTACTCGTGCAGGTCACCCAGACCCTTTCAGTCAGACTCTGAGATACTTTCATTGGGTTCACAAATACAAAATAATTTTCACAATAATACTGGCAACATTTGCCTTTTTTACTTGGCTGACATTGCATGAATGGTGCAGAAGCATGGTGGGAAAAACCCCTGGCACCCCAGCACTGATCAAGTGAGCAACACATAATTCTACTGTAACCCTGGTATTTTTCGCCATCACACACTCACAGTTAATATTTTTTAAATGCTAGGTTTACCTAAGATATACTTGAGGAAGCAGTAAAAAATGTTAATTATGTCAAGTCTTGTCCCCTGAGCACACATCTGTTTAACATCCTTGTGATGAACTGGGAAGTCACAAGAAGCATCTCTGCCAGGGATCAAAGTGGATGGTTGTCTCAAGTAAAGTACTTGGGTGATTACTGGGGTTGAGAGCTGAACTAGCCACTCTTTCCATTTTTATTTGAAAGAACAACTGACAGGCCAACTGTGGGTTTTTCAAACTTGGATATTTGGCAGAGATTTTCTTGAAAATGAACAAAATGAGCTTGTCACTTCAACGGAAGCAAAATCCAACTGTATCTGTTGGCAATGATTAAATCTGAGCTTTCAAACAAAAATTACAATTTTGGAAAACTTATTATCTGCCCCTGTGAACTTCTCAGTTTCCCAATCCTTAAAGACTTCTGCAGAGATAGGTGGTATTGCTAACAAATGTGATATTGTATATAATACAGTACCATGTAGAATTTTTGCATAACCCAGTGAACCAGCATCTTCCAAATGACAAATGCTTGATATTAAACACACACACACACACACATATATATATGCATAAGCAAAAGATCTATTTAAAGTGCAAGGTAGACAATAGATTTTAATAAAACAGAGTATGGAAAGCATATTGATATGGTTGTAGATTCCACATTGCAAAAAAAAAAAAAAATCCACAATCATCTGAAAAGGCTCTTAAAACTCTCCTCACATTTCCAACTAAAAAAATCTGTGTAAGTCCAGATTTTCCTCATATACTTCAACTAAAACAACATATTGAGACAGATTGAATGCAGAAGCAGATACGAGAAACCAGATGTCTTTCATAAAGCCAGACATTTACAAAATTAAGCCAGAGAATTGAAAAATGTAAAACAATGCCATTCTTGTTACTATTTTTTTTTTGCTTTGGAAAATATATTTCATTTCATTAAAAATATATTATTTATGGAAATATGTAATGGGTTTATTTATATTTTTAAGTGGATTAATATTTAAATTTTTTCAGTTTTAATTTCTCATATGATAAATATTAGCAGCTCTAATTACATAAACAAAAGCTCACTAGTGTTTTCAATAATTTTTGAAAATGTAATGGATATCTGAGACCAAAATGCTCCAGAAACACTAATGTAGATCAAGCCCTAAGCACATAGTAAACTACTCTGAAGCTTTTAACACACTTTGCATGATCTCATAAAGTAACAATTGAGAAGTTATATAATTGCATTTGTAATATGGGACAGGAAGAATTTTCCTTCTTTTTTAAACTAAAAGAAATCATACCATTCATACTAGAGAGAAGACTTCAGTGCCTGCTGATGGCATTCTCTCCATTCTTTCTTCCAAGTCTGTGAGTCTCATTTCATGTGTCCCCATTTACAAGAGTAAAATTAGCATGTTATCCAGTCACCATTTGGCTCATGACTCAATGTCACTATAAAAATCATTTTAGCAGCTTCATAGGCCCAACTTCTTTTAAGATACACATCTATGCGGAATGCTTCAATTTATTTAATATAGGAGACGTAAGTACATACTTTTCCTAGCCTCTTGCAATCTAAATCTGTGAAATCTACAAGGGTAAAATCTTTTGGTTTAGTCTCTCAAATAATTTGTAAAAATGATATTTTAAAAGGTAAAGAGTATAAAGAACGGAAAGACCAACATGAATCTCAGTTTAGATATCCATCATATAAATGAAGAATTTTTAGAATACCAATATACTGTTTCTTTTGTTAAAGAGTGAGAAAGTGAGATTTTTAAAGAAGGGGGAAAAGAAAGAGTAAGCTTGTTCCTTAATTATAAATTTTGATTGGCTTTTTAAATATCAATATTTGGAGGTTTATGCTTTAAAATTTAATCTAACTTTAAATGGTACAGTACTTAAATAATAAAATGTGTTTCTTTCTCTCTAATCAGACTGTGAATATTAATATAATTTGGTTGTTTTCTATAACTGGATAGAAAAAAAATACCATTTTATGTTGTTTATATCTTGTTCTACCATTTTGCTTTATCTACAAAATTCTAATTATAGCAACATAAACAGGAAACTTTAGTGGAGCTCACTTTTGGTAAATCTTCCAGATTTTATTCTGATTATTTTTATAAGGCCAGAATGTGTGCTAATTGCTACTCTATTAAACCTCTACTAGCTGCTGACATTAGATTTTTAACTTTTATCATTTTTTGGTATCTATTAGACATAATCATTTGGCAATAGCGTCCCCAGAATATCTAAACAAAATTACAAAGTCATCATACACTGGTGTATTTGGTGTAAAAGATATTTCCGGTCTCCGGCAGTCATATTTCTAAACTGAAGAGCTGACTCTAAATGTTTAACTGAAAGAAAAAAATGACATAGCTGCCACACATGTAAAAATAATTCTTTTTCAGCAGCTAATGAGAATTCACTAAAAGAACTATGATCATGGAAAGAAGATAGGGAAAAAAGAGTTCATATTTTGTTAGGAACTATATATTTTGTTAAAAATGTAATTGTATTCTTCCTCATTCACATATTTACATGTATGCTATTTGTCAGGTATTTTTCTTTTTTTACTGAAAAATAAGTCTTGTCCAGAGGGAAAAAGTGTAATAAAAGTGAAATACTACTTTATGATTATTACTGTAATAATAATTATCATAATGGACCATGATCCAATGCCCTGTACTTAACACATCAATCTAGTAACTATGTTTTATAAGTATTTAAGGAGAGAAGTTTATAGGAAGAAGCTCTTCTCACAAACACCATTAGTGTCTTTCAAGCCAAATGAAAGCCATATATACACATTTTAAAGGTGAACACAATATACATTTATATCTGCCAGAACCTTGTTTCTTATTCTGTGTGCTTGTTACTTAAGAGAACACTAAGGGAAAATTCAAATTAAGTTGTTAACTCCTCTCTTTATAAATAGAATTACTGCCAGGATCTTTTAACATTCCCAGATACACAAATCATAACACAGCACACATTCTTTTAATTCATATCTTCTCATGGAAAATGTCACCACTTTTATCTGTCTCATTCTTGATATTTCAAATCTCCTTAAAACTATTAAAAGCAAAGTGAATTAGATACTAAACTCCCACAGTCATATGTATTATTATGATAGTCCATGTAGAAAAGTGATAATGGCAAAAAAAAAGAACTTTTTTGAAAAATAAAATGTTTTCTATGCAAAACCCATAGACCTGGGTTAAGTCATAGTTCTGTATATTATTTAGCAGTCACTTAGTATCTCTGAGATTTATTTTCTTCATCTGAAAATAAGGATATTTTAGCCTACTTCATAGCATTGCTATCAGATGAGAAATGATAACAGTTGTGCTTCTAAAAATTAAAAAAAAAAAAAAAGCCTGTGTTTTAAAAAGCCATAGAGAGGGGCATCTGGGTGGCTCATTCGATGGGCATCTGCCTTTGGCTCAGGTCATGATCCCAGGGTCCTGGGATTGAGCCCTTCATTGGGCTCTCTGCTCAGTGGGAAGCCTGTTTCTCTCTCTCCCACTCCCCCTGCTTGCGTTCTCTCTCTCGCTGTGTCTCTATCAAATAAATAAATAAAATCTTTTAAAAAAAAAAGCCATAAAGAGACCGAGAGTGAGAGACAGTAACAGTGACTGTGAGACAAACTTTTCTCTAACTTATTATTCTCAAACTTATTCTCTTAAACTTTTTTTTTTTAAATATTTTATTTATTTATTTGTCAGAGAAAGAGAACACAAGCAGGCAGAGAGGCAGGCAGAGGCAGAGGGTGAAGCAGGCTTCCTGCTGAGCAAGGAGCCCTATGTGGGACTCGATCCCGGGACCTTGGGATCATGACCTGAGCTGAAGGCAGCTGCTTAACCAACTGAGCCACCCAGGCGTCCCTATTCTCTTAAACTTTTATGAGATAATATTTATTAGGTTGATATGCAAGTCCAATTCTAAATCATCAAAGTAAACATAGAAATTAGATACTGTATTGGTTAATGGTGGTAGAATAGATAATGGAAAACACTGAATTACTCCAAGGTCAAAACCTTTATTCAGACTTATAACTCAGTCGCAGATAGGCAACTTGGTAAAGTAGAAAAATGAAGTAAGACTTTGTAAAAAAAAAAAAAAAGGTAAGACTTTGTAGACCTTCATTCTAGACAATTAACTGTGTGAAGATGGGCAAATCATAGAATTGTCTAGTCCTCAGATTCTTCATCTGTAGAACTTTCTGGATTTTTAGGATTTGGTAGTTTAGTATAAACAGGGAAGAGGGAACTTCTCTGTGGCTACTGATGAAGGATTTTCTTCTTCATTGTTTAGTTTTATTCAACATACTTTTATTTAGCACTGACTGTATGCAAGGACTCTACTAGGAATTATATGTAACTAAAGCATAAATGTAATTCCTGTCTTGTCAGAGCTTATGTTCAGTCTAGAAGGAGAGGTCACTGTAATGCTAGTTAGAATTTAAGTGCCTTATGACAGGCACAAATCAAGGCCCAAATGAGAGTGCCAGCTGAAAAGATAGGGAAAAGAAGACAAAGACAAGATGGCATTTGGCTGAATTCTGAGGGCTAAATCCATTTCAACAAGCAAGTTTGTTAGAGGAAGGCATTCCAGGTAGAATCACAGACTTGAGCAATAGTGAAGCATAGAAGTCTCTGGAAAAATATTGTGCATTATTCTGCAACTAAATATGAGAGCTAGTGATTGAAGTTAAAGCAACAAAAGTGAGTTTTTTCCAGATTGTGGAAAAGCTCAGCAATAATCCTGGGAAGAGCTTTTCTGTGTTTTACTGGGAGTAAATGAGTGACATCATATAAAAATCAACATGACCTGGCAAGTGATTGGACATGGCTATCAAGTGAGAGAAATAAGCAAAAGTATGTTCTAACATAGTATATTAGTAAGGCCAGTTTATTCTATGTTTTGTTGTCATCGTCCTTTGTTTTATTGAATTTGAAATGCTTAAGCAAAACCAGGTGAAAATATCTATTTAGGAGGCAGTTGCCTTTGTGTGTGAGGAGCCTGGGGGAACAGTCTAAACAGGAGATGCATACTTTTGCATTATCCACTGTGAGGAATTAGAAGCCATGGATTAGATGTGTTTTTCAAGTTAGAAAGGAAAGAAGGAAAAAAGGTCAAGGGCTGATCTTAAATTCCTACAAAATGTCCCCAGGAAGAGAAATCTGTGAAGAATACAAAAGTCAAATAGGATAGAACCAGGATAGTAAAGTGACAGTTGTGTTTTGTTTTTGTTTTTGTTTTTCAGTCAGCACCCGCTGTGTGCTTAACATTTATTGGGCTCTTGGGATACACTGAATTTTCCTAGCTACCTTGAGAACTAAGTATATTTATCTCAAATTATAGATATAACAATGACTACAGAAATATTACATATAGCAATACAACTAAATGGAAAGTCTGGATTCAAATACAGATAGCTGTAATAATACCTATAATACTACCTGTAATAATCTTGCCTCTGTAGCTTGCAGTGTGTGCTGGAATATAACTGTAAATGTCATGTATTGTAGCGAGACCAAACCAGGATGGGCACTTACAAGAAGTGTAATAATTAAGCAGTTATTTGATGTTAATACAAATCATTTTAGTGATCTATAAGAAAGTAATCTCCATAAAACATACTACATAAAAGCCAATGGAATACAGACTTTTTAAAGGTTTGTTCAAGGAAAGTGGGAAAATAAAAGTAGCTGAACCTTTCTAAGACATTTAATAAAGGAAAGAGATGGTCGTGCAAAGATGTATGAAGGTTGAGGAAAGAATATTTGGTTAAATGATTGGTTTTTTTGTTGTTGCTTTCTGGTTTTGTTTTTTTAATAAGAGTACTTGAACATGCTTACAGGCATACGGGAGAAAAGCAGAGGAGAAAGAAGACTCAAATTATTGAGGAAAACAAATAATGGATGGAGAAAGGTCTTATAGGAGGCAACAGGAAATAGAATCAATAGCATGCCTTAGGAAGAAAGAAGCTAGTTCATCTAGGAAAGAAAGAATAGTATTTTACAGAGAAATGTGTTTGAGAGAGGAAGAAATTTAAGAGAATTTGCAGCAGATGTCCTATATCTTCTCAGAGAAGGAAGATGCAAAGTCATCTCTTAAGGCAGTGGTATCTGGTTGTGTGGCCTGGAAAGCATTTGGAATCCTTCCCACAGAGAAAAGCATAAGGAAGAGTCAACCAGAGGTGAACAAAAGAATTTCTGAACAACTCAGAGTGTATACTAATAATAGAGTCAAAAATTTCTAGTTGAGCCAATTGGCACAATTTTGTGACTTTTTCTGGTAACAGTTGGCTACCCAGTTAATGAGATCAGAGAAAGAAGCCGTGGATTAGATGGTTCTATCCTATTTGACTTTTGTATTCTTCACGCTGTTTTCCTATGTGAGACTTAGGAAGATCAAGGTGACAGTAGGTCAAAGAGACTTCTTGATGCCAAAAAGAAGTTACATGAAATTGGTCGGCAATTGATCCAGACAGAACTTGGAGGAAGCTAAAAAACAGTTAAAAGAACTAAAAATGGGGGTGCCTGGGTGGCTCGGTCGTTAAGCGTCTGCCTTCGGCTCAGGTCATGGTCCCGAGGTCCTGGGATTGAGCCCCACATCGGGCTCCCTGCTCGGCGGAAAGCCTGCTTCTCCCTCTCCCACTCCCCCTGCTTGTGTTCCCTCTCTCGCTGTGTCTCTCCCTGTCAAATAAATAAATAAATAAAATCTTAAAAAAAAAAAAAAAGAACTAAAAATGTAACCAATGCGAAGAACAGATTCATTAAGAAGAAGAGAAGGAAAAATGAATAGGTAGTTAGGACCATGAAAGGGATCTCCAAATTCAGAATTTTAGAAATGAGATTGTTTTAAGTGATCATTGTTTTTACATCTTCACTTGAAGTACCATTAATCATCATGCCTTTCAGCTGTCCCCTTACTTAGAAAATGGAAGACCAGGAGGTCAAGTGATTTTCCAAAAGTCATTCCATACTAAACCCAGGATCTTTTAAATAAAATAATAGCCATTAAACCATATTCCCTTAAAAAATAATGGTAGATATAGTTGAGTGAATGAAAACCAATGTTATCCATAATATAGTCACGGTAAGTTTATGGTGTACATTTATTTTCTATTTCAAAAGTGTATTATGCTTTTCTCCCCTCATTCCTGTTTTAGCTTCCTCTTAAAGAAGAGAAAACAAGTTTCCTCTAGGTTATATTAATAGCTCCCTCATCAGTATGCATTAAGGGAACTCAGCCTAAAAGAATGTGCTATTGACTGCCATCCTAAATTGCAGTGTAGATCAACTTATCAAGTTATTTCAGAGTGCAAGTGTGCATGTCCATGATGATATATGGGTTCCACCATTTTTGCTTCCCCCATATTTCTTATATTTTTAAAAGATTCCCTTCTCTTGATTATTGATATGTTCTTAATCTTAAGCTATAATAAAATGTGATTGGAATATTTAGGAATAGAAGGAATTATTTTAAAGTTCTGTTTAAACAAATTAATGCAACATAAATTTATTGTTTCTTATCTTGCTGTCCATCCTTCTTTTGACTTTTAGGGAAGGACATAAATTTAAACATTGGGAAAAAAAAACACAAAGATTTGTATTTGGTGGTCTTTTGTTAATATATATATCATATTTTACCTTGAAAATTTTTTTTTGGAAGACTCATTTTCATTAGCTCTGTTTTTGGAGGAGGGGCAGTGGGAAAGGAAGAGAGAAAATCTAAAGCAAGCTCCATGCCCAGCATGGAGCCCAGTGCAGGGCTTGATCTCACAACTCTGATATCATGATTTGAGCTGAAATCAAGAGTCTGGCTTAACCAACTGAGCCACCCAGGCACCCTTCATTGAGTCTTTTTTAAACTTGAATGTTTTATTTCAAAGATTCAGTCAAGAAAGGCTGTTATTCCTCTCAAGCAATGACTTAACAAGGGGGCCACAGGGAACCATCCTCCTGGGCTGGGAGCAGTTATTTGGTCACTGACATTGCTTCGAATTGCTGGGGGGTGCCTGGGTGGCTCAGTTGGGTAAGCACCTGCCTTTGGCTCAGGTTATAATCTCAGGGTCCTGGGATTGGCCCATGTGTCAAGCTCCCTGCTCAGCAGGGAGTGCGCTTCTCCTTCTCCTTCTGCCTCTGCCCCCAATTCTGCTTGTACTCTCTCTCTCTCAAATAAATAAATAAAATACAATAAAAAAAGAATTGCTAGTACATGGTGATAATAACAAGCAAACTGAATTTTGGTCAATTTCATTATTGTTCTTAGACTCTGCAGACAAAGTACTTGCATTCTGCTTATCTCTAGGTTGGACAACTTCCATTCCACCCCCAACCCTGGTATGCTACTGATCTCAAATTCTTCTTTCTGCAGTTGAAGACTGACTAAAATGGTATTAGAGAAGGAGAATTTTATGATCTAAACCACGTGCCCACAAAGTATGGTATTCAGGCCAAATCTGGTCCTATTACTATTTTTCCAAATACAGTTTATTACATTTATTTAACATATTTTACTTGGACTACTTTTGCACTACAACCACAAAATTGAGTAGTTGGAATAGAGACCATATAGCCCTCAAAGCCTAATTTATTT
This sequence comes from Procyon lotor, assembly GCA_028646535.1. Classification (NCBI taxonomy): domain Eukaryota; kingdom Metazoa; phylum Chordata; class Mammalia; order Carnivora; family Procyonidae; genus Procyon; species Procyon lotor. The sequence continues at coordinate 116,450,331 of CM053606.1, forward strand.
ACTATCAGGCCTTTACAGAAAAAATTCACTGACCTTTGATCAAGGATTAAAGCATTACTTGCTTTGTGGACAAGCAAGACAATCATCTCACATCCATATTGTAGGCCAGTATTTTAACAAGTGTCTTTGTTAAATGCTATCACTGACCAACATTATATTTACCTATTAGTTTTTCTTTGTTTTGTAGTCCCTGCTATGTGGATATTTGTTAGCAATGACTGATGTGGAAACTACATATGCAGATTTCATTGCTTCAGGAAGAACAGGTAGAAGAAATGCAATACATGATATCCTGGTTTCCTCTGCAAGTGGCAACAGCAATGAATTAGCCTTGAAATTAGCAGGACTTGATATCAACAAGACAGGTGAGTTGTTTGACACATATCTTTCTTTCTTTCTTTTTTTTTCAAAGATTTATTTATTTATTTGACAGAGTGGAGAGAGATCACAAGTAGGCAGAGAGGCAGGTAAAGAGAGAGGGGGAAGCACGCTCCCTGCTGAGCAGAGACCCCGATGCGGGGCTCGATCCCAGGACCCAGAGATCATGACCCAAGCAGAAGGCAGAGGCTTTAACCCACTGAGCCACCCAGGCGCCCTGACACATACCTTTCTTTGAAGGTGGGATTATTTGTAGCATTTCACTGAGGAGATTAAAACATGAAAAACCACCTTTGAAAGTAATTTAGTAGGGTTGCAAACAGTCTAAGCAAGATGAAAGTCAGGGACTAATCTCTTAATCACTCCTACTCCATTTTCAGTGACTTCTCTTTACGGGGTTTCCCACTCAAATGCAGAATTCTTACTCTTATATTACTAATGGAATAAAGCACATGGGTTTTAAAAAAATTCTAATCTCTATAAAGGCTCTGAAATTTCTACATAGAACATTTAACAAAGTTGGAGCTCCTATCTTTAGTAACATAGGCCACCTATAACATTTCAATAACCATTTCAAAGGAAAAGGGTCTCTGGGACCAATTATATTGAAAATGGAAGTAAAATCGTTTGTTACATCAATGTCTTAGGTAGAAAGGTCTCTCAGTTTTCTTTTCATGATAAAATGGGTTTGTGAAAAATTTGTTTTATTATTGGACTTTGCACTCTTCTTCCCCGAGTACCAATGAAAAAGTAAAACAAGTTTGTAATATCAAAGTACTTCTGAGTATTTAAATGAATCCCAGTAGTTCTTTCATCCATTGCTTTTGCAGGATTTAAAACTGGATGTATTTCCCTAACAAATCTTGTACAAAAATAACCTTTAAAAGTAAAAAAAGGAGTTTATGATTAAGGAACCATGGTGTTGTATACATGAAAAGCACTTATCAGTTTCTGACTCATAGTAACCCCTCAGTACAAATTTGGTATTGGGATTTTTATGGCAAAGCTTTCTAGTTATTGGAAAACTGTCAGAGTATATGTTAATGAAACGGCTTAACAACATTACCCTAACATACCTAGGGACAGTACTTTATTCAATGGCTAAAGATCAGCAGGTCACAGATTGGTCTTTTCAAATTCAAATTGAAAATAAAACTTTAACACTGCCACCTTAGAATGTACAGACTTATGTATATTTTAGGTTTTGTTTATTTATTTATTTATTACCAGAAGTTACTTATCAAAGCAGCTCTCAGAAGGAGTTTCGGGAATTATTGCAATTTGGTGGCATCAAGTTAAGTAAAATTTTTTCTGTGGTCTTTGAGAGTTTGCTAATTTTCTTTTATAAGATTTATAGTTTTATTTGTATATTAATATTCTATTTAAAATAATCTGCATTAATTTTAGACACCCCTAAGATTATTGATAGAGCACTTCCAATTCTTTTTTTGTCTTCCCTGAAATTGAGACTCATCAGCATTAAGACCTATCTTATACAAGAGAATATATTAAATTATTATATAACAACAGAAATAGATTGATATTTTATATTAATAAATATACTAAAATAATTTTATATTTTATATCAATGGTATTATTAAACAGTTTTAAGTAATTAAAATATCGTTATGCTACCCAATGTCTTCTTTTCTAAACATTTCTAGATTTTAATTGCTATTCTCCGGGCTACTGGAAATTTTTGTGTCTCTTCAAATTCTAAAGTCCAGAGCCAGGCAAAATATAAACAGTAGAAACTTTTTTATTATTCTAAGTACAAAGAACTAAAAATAGTAGCTGCAATACTGACAGATATATAAATGACAAATGAAATAGCAATAGCTGAATATTGGGAGGGATTCCTCTGTAACTCATGAATGTTTCAACTTCTTTTTAGTTTATACTCCAACAATATTGCTGTCCCATGTTTACCTTGACTTGTTAACAAGCATCTACTCAGCGAAGGCTCTGCAATTGCAGTATTATGCTAAGCCCTGAGAAGTGTTCCTGGATATCTAGAAAGTCCCAAGCCTCATGGGAGTCAAAATCCTCATCTTGTATTTATGCAGTCAGTTTCATCCTTAAATATTCTACTGTCTTGTATCTGCCCTAATTTGACTTCATTCTTTTGATTACCAAGAGCTTTTCCTATTTATCAAGTTTTTGTTGCATGAGAATCTACACATCTCAGATTCAGGCCATCTACACATCTTGGGAGGCTGTTTATTGCTGTAATAATGAAAGTTGTTTATGAACATTATATATAAAATGCCTGGTCATACCTTGAGAACTTCTTTAGAAACAAAAAATATATGTATTTATGTAGAACTGCTTTTAATTTCCCCTTAAGTATGGTGTCTGGTGAACACCAGATTTTGTGTATTTTGTGTATACTTGTTAAGAGTAAAGGAGAAATTGCCTTTCAACATTAACATTTTAAAGAATGGAACAGGGGTGCCTGAGTGGCTCAGTGGGTTAAACCTCTGCCTTCTACTCAGGTCATGATCTCAGGGTCCTGGGATTGAGCCCTGCATCGGGCTCTCTGCTCAGTGAGGAGCCTGCTTCCCCCTCTCTCTCTGTCTGCCTCTCTGCCTACTTGTGATCTCTCTCCTCTCTGTCAAATAAATAAATAATATCTTAAAAAAAAAAAGAATGGAACAGCCCACTCACCTCTGTCCATTTGGATTATGGTAACAAACACCCAGCAAGCATTGATGTAGTTTACGTTATTGAACACCCAAAAATATTTTGCTAAAACTCTAAAAAAATCAGGTGGGTTATGTAAATAATGTAAAATAATGTAAAATGCAATTTTTAAATATATATATATATTTTTAAAGATTTTATTTATTTGTAAATAATGTAAAATAATGTAAATAAAAATAATGTAATATGCAATTTTAAATGTAATGTAAATAAATAATGTAAAATGCAATTTTTAAATATATATATATATTTTAAAGCTTTTATTTAAAATCTTAAATAGGCAGAGAGGCAGGCAGAAAGAGAGGGGGAAGCAGGCTCCCTGCTGAGCAGAGAGCCCGATGCAGGGCTCCATCCCAGGACCCTGAGATCATGATCTGAGCCAAAGGCAAAAGCTTAACCCACTGAGCCATCCAGGCGCCCCTAAATATTTCTCAACACAAGAAAAGAGTGAAGTGGTAAACTTGCTTCCCACTTTTTATTTCTGCCTAAAATCACTTCTGATTTCTGCAACCTGTAAAACTCTAACTGTTATGACCTGGCCTTAAGGTTTCCTAGCATAAATTATCACTAACCATTGTAAATATTGTTATTCTTTTATTTTTGAGTCATGCTGTCCCAAGTTCATAGAACCAGAATTAGCCAGCCCTTGAAACACTAATTGAGGAATTGATTACCAATAAAATATACTTGTCTCTTCAAGTCTACTTCAGACTTTTTGAGTATTTCTGAAATTCCAACATGATATATTAAGAGTCAGTAAATACAGGCAATAGTTATTAATTTGCCTTTATCCTTTTTTTATTGTCTCTTACAGAAGGTGAAGAAGATGCACAACGAAATTCCACAGAACAAAGTGGGGAAGTCCAGGGGGAAGCCGCAAAATCTGAAAGCTAACACCCCACTTTGATAACTTCAGCAACATCTGACAATGTCTCAAATCTCCAGGCCTGGCTGGAATGCATTTGTTTCCAAGAGTGAAAAGGGGGGGAAAAAAATAGCTGTGCTGCATTGTAGGAATCTGCTCATTATCATGTCAAAAATGGGGGCAGAGGCTGTGGCTGCAGACAGACTTTTCTCTACCTCTGTCATTAGCAATGGTTGAAATCATGTGGCTTGTGCTTGGATGTCATTTTTCTATGGATCCTTTCACTTGACCATATGATAAAATGCTTGTAGAGAGTAGCACTGACCTAGATGATGATTCTTCCTGTAGCATCTGGCCCCTCACAATGTCAGAGGATTTAATTGTGTCTAATTGCAAAGGGTTGGTTGAACCCCAGAGTTTAAATATCTCTGGTCTAAGTATTCACCCAGTAAAAGAACCATCCAGAAAGCACTGTTTTTAGCATTATGTATCTGTGTGTTCCTGCTGTGTTATTTACACTGTTTTGTATTGTACAGTATACATGCTCAGCACTGCCCCCTTCTTTGATTGCTTATGAGAAACAAAAATAATGTATGTTACTGTGAATTTTTATACCACTCATTTTTAAAAGGGCTGCCTTTTTCCTTCTCCACAGTGTGGTGGTGTACACAGGATAGATCACACTTTTTCTTTTAACTTAATCTTTCCCCTTTATCCACTGTTGATGAATTAAATCTAACCAATTCATCAAGACTTTTTTGCTTTATTATAGAGGCATTTGAAAATATACGCTAATGTGAATTTTACTTGAATTCAGTCTGTTTGATGTCTGCACAGACCAGAATTCAGTATGCATATTTTGTTTTATTTTCAATTGGAGAACTTTTCCCAACTAATATATTTTTTTAAATTTTTAATTATGAGGATTTTGGAGAATCAGGATGGTGGGAAAGATAAGATAATATTAAGAACAGGAAACATTTTGTTCTTATGGAATCAAATTACTCAGTGCTGTATGCTACTATTTAAATTGAAAGGACAACTTATCTTCATGGAGCTGTAACAGATGGAAAAAATTATCTTGCAATCATGTGGACACCAATCACAAAAGTAAAGCCCTTGCATTGTGTTTTTCATGTCTTTTTTCAGCCCTATCAGATACAAATGTTATTATGCACTTTTTAATGTTTGTAAACTTTTACTAATAATTAGTGTGAATTGCATTCTAATACAATAATAATTATCTTTAGAAGCTAACAAATCCTCATTAACACTGTTGATAGCCTCTGCTGTGTTTTGACATCATGGATCTTATATGGAAAGTTTCTGTGAGCTGTGTAATCCCATTGGTCAGTATTATAAAATCATTTTTCAGTAGTAATAAATAAGGAACCGGTAATATGCCAATGGCTCATGGATTACTGGACATATTACAGATAATGGGAAGACCTTTTACAGTAAAGAGCCCACTTAAATGATTCTTGAAGTCTTAGATACAGTCCCATTTGAGGTAGGTTAAGCAGCATTTCCACAGAAAATCTCCATGGATATACTGGGAACTCAGCCCTCCTCTGTAGCTGCATATAGGATGAAAGGTCAGTCTGCCCTCATCTCCTCTTACAGTACTCTCCAAATGAGTAGGATAAGGGCGTGGGTATCATTTGGTCCTCAATCATGTAATATTAGGAAAAATGTTAAGAGGGTGAGTCTCTCGGAAAAATAGAAGAGTAAATATTAGAGTGCTTCATTCTAACCAGTTAGGGTCCAAAATTCCCAGTCAAAATTCCAATAAATCCACCAATTAATAGACTCACAAGTGGGAAGAAAGGTTCCTGAGACATTTTTAGACAATCTCTGGTAGTCCATTTAAAACATCCAACCCATAAAATCACTTTTTCAATATCCTCATAGCTTTCTTGTGAATCTAGGTAAAGTTCTCTCCATTGTTAAAGTTCTGGAATTCCCAATTGATACTATGTGAGTTTGTAAAGTTTAGGACTAGTGCTGAGTGTATGTGGAGACTTTATATTCCTATGTGATATACTATTATTAATGCATGTGGTGTCATGCTTGTCTTTGAATATATAATAGTGCTAAATTGCAAAGTCATATGGAGCTTTTGAATTATTTTGACCTCTTACTGCTACTTTGTCTGCTCTATTCTAACCCAGAGGCATTCCCAAGCTAGAAGATAAAAATCTACTTTCCAAAATGTCCATAGCCTACAAATGTTGCTCAGCAAAAGTTCACAGTGTCTTCCAAATTGTATTGTAATATCTTTTACCTGCAAGTCAATAATATACATGGAATTGAATTTTTGAGGAGAAAAGGAAAAAGTAAAAAACTAAGGCATTAGGTTTGAGAATATGCATTGAATGCCCTCTAACCAACTAACATTATGCTAATCACTTCCCAGCATTTTCTCCCATTTAATTGTTTCTCCTCAGAGAATTTGATTAAAGAGGTAGTGTTATCCCATTTCACAGATTAAGAAATTAAGGCTCAATAAGTTATAACTTTTCCAAGTTTAAAAAGCTAATAAGTGATGGAATTAAGATTTGAACCTATCTTTGTCAGTTTCCAAGTAGCTTTCTACTGTACATGGCCATAAAACTGAAGCCAATTATAGAGCATCTTTATCTGTAAGGGAACATTTAGAGATGAACTGGTTCAACCTCCATATATTATAGAGGGAAACTAAGTCTCAGAAGGGAGAATTGTTTTTCTCAAGATTACCTAGATGAGTAATGACACAGATGTGACCAGATCATAAAAAGTGCACTTCAAAAAAAAGAAAGAAAGAAAGAAATTCAATTAGAATTTATTTTTTTGTGTTATACTCTCCCCAAAATACTTTTCTGGCATGTAGTCTATAAATTTGGCATGGTTCAGATTTTTTTTTTTTTTATGTTCCATGCTACTTGGTTTGTTTAATTAACTAGAAATATGAAAATTTCAGTTTTACTCATTTGTAGTAAGTACGAACTTGTCAAATTTACCTTTTATCAAGTGTAAACATCCTATGCCAACATACTGTTCTCATAATTCATAGAAATGTTTTTCCAATATACAACAGGCAGTCTTCAGTTTTTAGGCAACATCCCAAGAACTGCTCACTGTAAATGCCCTACACTTGAGTTTTACTCAGACACAGTAAAAATACACCATTTTATAAGATGAATGATATTGCTCTTTCTCTTCAGAGAAGCAATAGTGGGTAAAGAAATGTCACTGCCAGGCAGCTTAGCTTCTGAGTAAAGCTAGTAGTAATAGGAAGATAATGAATAGTTATTAAGTAAAAACAGGAAACCATCTATGATTTATGATGTCTTAATGGCCCCAAATTGTTCTTTAATAAAAGAGTGGCAGTCTCTGAAGTCATTTGTGAGCTTGTATGACTTTTGTATTTAGTAATGTTGCATGCTCACATAATTGATATTAAAAGTAATACATTTTTTCTGAAATGTGCACAGTCTATTAAGAGTATTTATTGAACATACACTATATATTTGGTGCTTGATAAAGTGCTTCGCGGGAGAAAGGAGAAATTCAAGCCTCAGCCATCCTGTGGTGGACATACAGGACATTCTGGCCTCACTTTTTCTGGGCATTTACTCCAATAATTTTCATCTCCATTCCACTCTGGAAATCCACTTCCTGGACTTCATCATCTACCAGAGTCCCAAATCTTAAATCATAAGCCCCACTATCACTCTTGTGGTTCTTACTTGCTCGTCTGCAGGGCAGTGATTTTCAATCAGAAGAAAGACCAGTGTTTATGAGAATCCCCTGAAAATTTTTCAACACTCCTTCCCCTACCCATATATATTCTGTTTCTCACACAGGCGTGTGCGTGCGTGCACATGCGCGCGCGCACACACACACACACACACACACACACACACACACACTTCCACTTGAAAACACTTCTTGTGTAACTTGGGCATCTTTTCCTGCCCCACCCTCACCCTCACAACCTGAGACCCACTGATTTAGAAAAAAATGTAAAGTTTCTGGATGCACCAGCTCTGTTTATGCCACTAAAAAGCTTTATAATGAGTCAATAACAAAATGGAGTGCTCATAGATACCTCTGGTTTTACTCTATTAAGGATAACATCTTGAAGTAGAAAAGCAGAGAGTTTAACTTCTTTTATTTTGGTATTGCTCTCTTTTCAATCACATAAAGGCAGGAAAGACCAAGCAGAATCCGAGGTGGGACCCAGGAGAAAGTAAGCATCAAATAACACCCTGAGTTCAGACAAGGTCCTAAGCAGACAGGGTAAAGAGGTATAGATATTTAGGTTCATGTTATTTAGGTCACAAGGATAAAACACTACACAGGGATTTGGCACAAAATGCTAGCCAGTGCAAAACAAGTTTGTATTGTCTTTGGTGTTTCTTCTCTTTGTATACTTTTTGCTTCTATCTAGGCCAGAATGTAGGGATTTGGGATCCCAGCCATCTCTCACGATAAAGTCAAAATTAACCAAACTTTCTGACTATAACTGGTTAACTTTCTAGTTTGTACCACATCTACTTTCTGATTCTATCAAGATGAATTTTTCCATAGCAGCTCTCCTCCTAGTCTGAAATCCACTGTTAACCTCCTCAGGGCTCCTGCTTTTCTTACTTTCTTGTCTTTCTGCCATCTCTGCCCAATCAGAACCCATCAAACATCTGCCTTCACTCTACTTGCCTTCAGAATGACTGTAAAAAGTTTCTAACAATGCTTATTCATTGTTTGGAACTGAATTTTAGGCATGAGTGCTATGAAGCTCTTTTTTTGTCCTACTCCTGGGGATAGAGGAAGTTTCCCACTACTATCTAAAATGTAGGTTTTCATCTGACTTTTTTTTAAAGATTTTATTTATTTAATTGAGAGAGAGAGAGAGAGAGAGAGAGAGAGAGTGCATGAGCAGGGGAAAGGGTCAGAAGGAGAGGTAGAAACAGGTGTAGAAACAGGTGCCTGACGTGGGGCTCCATCCCAGGACCCTGGGATCATGACCTGAACCAAAGGCAGACACTTAGCTAACTGAGCCACCCAGATCTCCCAAGTCATCTGACACTTTTAAACCATTTTCTTTCAGGAGGACTGTTAATTATCCTTTTCCTCACTGACTACCCAAATGTACTCAAGTCCTCAGTTCCTCTCTTAACTTCTCTACTTGTATTTCTCAAAATAGCAATCTTTGCTCTTGTTTTCACGTTTCTCCTCCTTACTTCTTTTTTTTTTTTTTTAAAGATTTTATTTATTTGACAGAGAGAAACACAGCGAGAGAGGGATCACAAGCAGAGGGAATGGTAGCGGGAGAAGCAGGCTTCCTGCAGAGCAAGGAGCCCGATGCGGGGCTCGATCCCAGGACCCTGGGATCATGACCTGAGCCGAAGGCAGACGCTTAACGACTGAGCCACCCAGGTGCCCCTCCTCCTTACTTCTTATCCTTTTGCAGTTTGACTTCCAATTAAATTTTCTTATTACCAATAACATCTTAAGTAGTTCCTGAACTTTTAGTATTGTCACTAAAACCCTGGTCAATGAGGAAATTAAAAAATGATGATGTTCCAGAGGACTGAAGCTTATCCTTAAATACAATTTAATGGTTCTATAATTCTAATTGATAGTTTGGCAGGGTGTAGCTGTATAATTAAGGATAGAGTCTACATATCCCAAGAAAAAAATTCTCTAGGTTCACGTCTTCCGTCATATATGGATGCGTCTTTTCCATCACATTCTTCCCATAATGTCTGCTACATCCCCAGGTCCTACAGTGCTCATTTCTTCATAGGGGTGGTTGCACATATGTGGACACTAGCCTGGAGCCTGGACATCCAGAGATGGGCAAGATTAGCTTGTGATGTTTTAGACTTCTGTATTCCATTAACTCCAGGATGTCGGCCAGCAGTATCACTAGTTTCTCTCAAGGCAGCCATGTACAAGCAAAACCACTCATCTTCTTTATATCCAGTCCCACTCTAGTTCTCTGCATTAGAACTAAGTGAGTATATCAATTCCAGTGGTCAAATATAATGGATAGTTTGTGTATGTCTTACAAGCCTATTTTACGGCACTTAATCCTGTTCACCATGGAATCTTTTGAGATGTTCCCTTTACTTTCCTACTCCATGCCCCCCCCCCCAGGTGTATGTATGTATTTAATCCTTTGTTCCTTTTTTCTGGCAACTCCTCACTTACCTTGACAAATCCCTCCTTCTCTACCTCCCCACTAAATACTGTGGTTCCTTGGGATTCTGTCTTTACTCTTCTCTGATCCTGGTGTTCATATGACCCTTCTAGGCCAACATCATCAATCGCCAGTTTTACTATGATGAATCCCAGAGGTCATTCCTGATCACCTGACTTATTAGCTCAATATGGATTTCCCAGAAGCATCTTAATTTTCAACATTCCAACACTAAATCCAGTATATGACCCCATTCCCAAAACTACTTTTCTTCATATGCTGCAGATCTCATATAATGGAAGCACTAGTTTCTCAGCAACCTTAAAATTCTTACAGCTCTCTCAACTCTTGTTCTTCCAATTTGTTTTTTAGTCCATTAATTCTAATTCTTACTTACTTCTTGAAACTTCCTATTTCTTTTTGTCTGCATTACAACCCTTTATTGTTTATTTTTTAAGATTTTATTTATTTATTTGACAGAGAGAGAGCACAAGTAGGCAGAGAGGCAGGTAGAGAGAGAGGGGGAAGCAGGCTCCACACAGAGCAGAGAGCCCGATGCAGGGCTCGATCCCAGGACCCTGAGATCATGACCTGAGCTGAAGGCAGAGGCTTTAAACCACTGAGCCACCCAGGCGCCCCGGCATTAAAACACTTTAAATTATCACTTATCTAATATAATGCAGTAACCTGCTCTTCAGGACCTGCCTTGTCTGGCATTCTCACAACCAGGTGTATCTTTTTTTTTTTTTTT
>CM053606.1:116461711-116589982 GCA_028646535.1 Procyon lotor
GGATGGGGAGGGAGACAAACCATAAGGGACTCCTAGACTCAAGAAACGAACTAAGGGTGGCCGGGAGGGGGGTGGGGGGGGTGGGAAGGTGGGTGGTGGGTAGGGATAGGGTGGGACATTGGGGAGGGTATGTGCTGTTAAGTGCTGTGAAATGTGTAAGCCCGACGATTCACAGACATGTACCCTGGGGCAAATAATACATTACATGTTAATAAAAATTAAAAAAAAATCCATAAAACAATATGTAACCATGAATTTTAAGGGCAAAAATTATGTAAAAATAGCTATAGCTAGGGAGTGACAACTTAAACAGAACCTGCCTTCCTGGATGGTCCTAAATAAAATCCAGTAAATCATCAATTTTATTTAGGAAATATTCGTTAAGCATTTAGTAAGTTTAAGTCACTGTGTTACGTGCAGTAAGTAGTTAAAAATTAAATTAAATTAAAAAGAAAATACCACAAAATTTTGACTAATAGAAACTGGAATATGTGACAGTGAGCATAAGTCGTTTTTTTTTTTTCTCGTCTTTCCAGCCTTTTCCCATTGCCACTCCATCCCTTTTTTATAAGGAATTTTCCTTCAATCTCACTATGTAATGAGAATTTACTTTTTGCTCAGCTGATCCCCAGGACTTTGTAACACAGAATTGGAAAAACAGATCTAGACACAGGTTAGAGTGGTAAGAGGAAAAAGATTTTTTTTCATGAAGAATTAATATAAGGGTTGTTCTTTGCTGAAAATAAATCAAGTAATGGTTGAAGTAGACAAAAAAATTCTAAGTTAACACATTTAAGTCAATTAGCATAATAAAAAGCTAAGAATTAGGGGGGATATTAGAAAAGCAATGAAACTGGGGTTTCTAAAAGAAAGCTTGGGAGGGTTGACAAGACGTTTCAATGAAGAAACTGTCAAAGAAAGAAAATTAGGATAAAGAAGAGCATTTTTATAGGCTGTGAACTAGACCTTCTAACCGATATATATAAAGACTGAGAATATTTTTCAATTATTTCTGGTTTTTAGGTAAGACTCTTTTTTAATATGGCTCCATGCAAAGACAGGGCCACATGAGACCCTAAGGCTTACTAAAGTATATTCATTTAATAGTAATGGCACGGCAAGTACATACATATTTATAATAAGTGTATGAATATGATGAGTAATAACAGATGAACATGGAACATCCCATACATATGCTGAGGGAGAAATGTCAGTCAACAGGGAAGATCATGGAGAAGGGTGTGATGGAATGATTCCCTGAAATATTTTGTTTCATTGAAGAAAAAGAGATTAGACATTCTACATAGAAAAAAATGATGTAAATTGAGGTACACAGGTAGGAAAGCATGGGGTCATATATTTTTTTAAATAATCCCAGTTTGCAAAAGGACAGTATATGTATTAAGTCTAAAATGAGACACTGGGGCATGGCTGACAAACCAGCTCCATGAGGTCACTCAGAGGGAAGAGTGTGGGTTCCAGGGCATGTCTCAGGCACAAAGATCCTGAGACAGAGGGCATCCATGCCAAGGAGTCTAACATAGAATTCAAAGAATTCTGAAAGTGGGAGTTAAGTTTTTGAATATATGCTAAGGGCTTGGAGATGAAAGTAGGATATATTCCAAGGTTAAGAATCCAGTGGCTGCAGGGGTGCCTGGGTGGCTCAGTGGGTTAAGCCTCTGCCTTAGGCTTAGGTCATAATCTCAGAGTGCTGGGATCGAGCCCCATGTCCGGCTCTCTGCTCAGCAGGGAGCCTGCTTCCCCCTCTCTCTCTGCCTGCCTCTCTGCCTACTTGTGATCTCTCTCTGTGTCAAATAAATAAATAAAATCTTGAAGAAAAAAAAAAAAGAATCCAGTGGCTGCAAAAACCAAACGTCAGAGGAAAAGCAAGGAGTAGCAGAGATTTATACAAAAGAAACAGACAGGATCCTACCCAGCAAAGTAGCTGCTGCTGTCCTTCATCCATGCTTTCCACTTGGGCCCTGACACACTCCTCAGTTTTTAAAGGCATCCTATTTCTCTGCTGACATGTGGTTTAAGCACCATAGAAAGGTGACCTTTTCTCAGGGAAATAATAACTATCAGGTTCTGAATATGTATTGGACACTTGATTAAATTGCCTCTATTTCTCAAAATTACTCTGAAATATGAATATACTTCTCTTCTGATAAATGACCAACCTAAGGTACAGAGAAGTTAAGTGGCCTGTCCAAGGCCATGCAGTTTTTGTGCTGCAAAGCCAGGACTGAAACCTATGTTCAACTTCTCTGATGACAATTTCCCATGCTCTATCGGCTACACCAGAGCTGTCCCATACAACAAGCCTACACACCAAACATGCATTTTTACATTTTCTAGTAGCCACGTCAAAATAAGAAAGCAGTAAATAACTCAAAATATCAAAAAGATTGACATTAATATACAATCAATATAAAAATTAATAACACATTCTCTTTTTTAGTACCAATTCTTCAAAATCCAGTGTCTAATTTTTTTTAAAGCTTTTATTTATTTATTTGACAGAGAGAGAGATAGTGAGAGAGGGAACACAAGCAGAGGGAGTGGCAGAGGGGGAAGCAGGCTTCCTGCTGAGCTGGGAACCCAATGCAGGGCTTGATCCTGGGATCCTGGGATCATGACCTGAGCCAAAAGCAGATGCTTAATGGATGAGCCAGCCAGGTGCCCCCCAGTGTCTGTTTTATACTGGTATCTCAATTCAGACTACCTACATTTCAAATAATCTGGTTACCATATGACACATCCAATACCAAAGGGCACATACAGGGCACAAACTATATGCCCTATTCTGTTTTCCAAGAATTAAGCAGAGAAGGGATTCACTTTTGGGACAAGGGGTATAGAGTGTGCATGTTTGTGTTTAGTCCTTTCTCAATAAGTCTCAACTCTAGCTTCCTGTCAGAATCACCAGGAATTTTTAAACATATTAAGAACTTGGCCTCCTTTCTATGGATTTTGGTTTTATTGCAGTGTAGGACATCAATTTTTTTTAAACTTTGTTGAAGTATAATAAATATTAAAAAGTGCTCATAAGTGTACAGTTTTATGTACTTCCATAAAATGAACACATGCAGGTAACCATCATCCAGATCAAAGATCAGAGTATTCCAATACCCTAGAAGTCCTCATCAGGTTCTCTTCTAGTCACCACCCCCTGCAAAGGGCTACAGCCCCTGAGACTGATAAAATGGTGAATCTCCATCTGTTCTTACAGAGCAGGCCCTGGAATTCAGCCCAGAACTGTCACCTAATATGTTAATGCCCACAGCAGGTTGCCCTTCTGCAGGGTCCTATGCTCAGGTTTCTCAGGTCGATTTGTAGCCCCAGAAATAATGAACCCTGTGTCAACCCATCTATCTTTTAGAGGATCCTTACCCAAGGAAACACAGGTCCTTCAAACAACTATATCCCGTGGTCCACGCAGGTCCAATCTCCACTCATTTAGAACCACTGGCTCTGTCTTCACTCAGCCCTTCTTAGTTGCATGAGCCCAAAGATTTGGACTTCCCTCCTTCCTGCACAATCCACTTATTTTCTCACCTGAGTTTTACCTCCCCCACTGGCAAAAGATCATATGGACGACAGTTTTGTGAAGCCAGTAATACTTCCATGTCCTGCTGAACAGGCTTTAATATAAGTCCCAAGTTAATGCCCTTTTCCTTGGTACTTAATTGCCCAACCTTCTGCTCCAAGCCTTCTCATTACCACACAGAGCCTCTGGTCTTATAAATTCAGTTCTTTGGAAACAGCTTTTTTTCCCTCTCTGCTGATCTTTCACCTACCCCAAATCCAAGTGATTTAAAGCGCATTTCTTTTTTTTTTTTTAAGATTTTTTTTTTTTAATTTATTTGACAGAGAGAAACACAGCGAGAGAGGGAACACAAGCAGAGGGAATGGTAGCAGGAGAAGCAGGCTTCCTGCCGAGCAAGGAGCCCAATGTGGGGCTCGATCCCAGGACCCTGGAATCATGACCTGAGCCGAAGGCAGACGCCCAACGACTGAGCCACCCAGGCGCCCCTTAAAGCGCATTTCTAAGAAAAGTTAAACTGTGTCTAGAATAGGTGTTACCTCATTGGCTTAATCAGAAAAAATAAAAAATTAAGACATTTCCTAACTCGGGTTAACCTGAGCAAATATAAAAGTGGATTGAATCTGTGAGTTCCATGCTACAATTGAGTCCTAAGTAAACTTAGGACTTTTCAACTTTTCAAAGTATTAAATATCCAGCAATATTCAACCTGCCATTTGTCAGAATTACAATTGCTTCATAGTATTGTTTTTTTCTCTGCTCTCAGAACAGAGCCTTGTTGTACTTCCAGCCCATACAAGAATATTTTGAATGAGTCTGACTGCAAAGACAGCATTTGCAGCTGAAAATAGCAAAACATGACCATCTGTTCTCTCCCTTCATGGTGCAATCTGACAACATCCTAACACAGTTGTCTTCCTCCATGACTCCATTCTTCTTGGCCCACCTGCCTTGTTCCACCAGTTTCCCATTTGAACTTCTTCACTTACACTGTGTCTTTCCACATTCCTCTCCTCCTGCTCACAACTTTGCTCCATTTTATTGCTTCATAATTCTTACAACCCTCAAGAATACTCAATCAATTCCTTTTCAACCTCCATCCTCCCAAATCCAGCTCTCTCCCTTAAGCCCTCTGCCTCACACTTTCTGCAGCCTACTCAGTCCTACCTAACTTTATGTGAGAAAAAGAGAAAAAGGAAAGAAGTTCCTTATCGAGGCTTCTAAGATCAATCTGAAGTGTCCTGGAAATATGGAAATAAATCTGAGGTATTGGGGAAGAGGAGAAGCATACAAAAAAAATAAAGGGGGGAAAAGGCATAAGGAAAATGGTGATAAGGGCAATTTTCAACTCTTAATACTATAGATTTCCACTAAGCCATTTATCAACTATAGGAGGGGGTTAGAGGATACCCAGTGCCACCAATTGCCACCACTACAAGTTTTGTACAAATTTGCCAAATATCAGAGAGACACCTTAATCTTTCATCTGTCCATCCACTGAGACTCCAAATGATTGATAATTTTAGGAAACACTTGAAAAACATATTTAGGAGAGACTGAATTTAATAAAACGGGCTCCAAATCCAGATTCCTTACTAATTCAATGTATGATTGCTCCCAATTTACCCAACTACTCTAGGTATCAGTTTCTTGTCTGTAAAAGGAAATAATAATAGCATCTCTTGGAAATGTTGAATAATATTAAGAAGAATGTTAAAAGGTTGAGATTAGTTAATACATATAAAGCACTCAGAACAGTGCTGGGTACTCAGCATAGATAGATGTTAGCTATTAATGTTACTGTTGTTGTGGTGTTATATAAGATATGTGGTCTAAGATCACTCAGAGAGCATAGTGAAATGGCTTTTACTTCCGTTTTTTTTTAAGATTTTATTTATTTATTTATTTATTTATTTATTTAGAGAGAGTGAGAGCACACTCAAGCGGGGGTGGGAGAGGGAGGAAGCAGACTCTGCACTGAGCATGGAGCCTGATGGGGGACTCCATCTCGCGACCCTTGGCCAAAATCAAGAGTTGGACGATTAACCTACTGAGCCATCCATGCACCCCCTTTTACCTCTAAATGAGTAGTGCCACCTAATGGCCCAGAGGTTTAACTTATCCAGTTATTGAATAAATAAGAATGAGTTCCTTCTACGTGACAGGTACTTTTAGGATGCTAACTAAACAAAATTTAACATAGGAATGATCTCCAGTCATGTAAAGCTCACAGACTGGTAAAGCCTGGCTTAGTTGGATCCTAGCAAATGAAATACTTAAGAGTATTTCCTCTAGTCTATTGTAGGAAAACCAAATTGTGAAGAGCAGAACTCCAATCAAGAGGAAAGAGAGGGAAACTACTTTAGGACTCTCTTAGGGTTGATTCAAGTTCATCTCTGATTTTTTTCTTAACAACTGTTACCTCTGAAGTTTCACAGTGTCAATAAATAGTAGAAGGAGTCATAAGTTCTCAGCAAAATGAAATGCAAAGCCATGAAGGATTGGCATAGGACGGGGGGACCACTGGACAGGCTTTGTCATTTGATGATACTGATTTCCTCTGTTATGTCTTACTGGTACCTCTGAGAGCTGTTTTCTTTTTAGTCTTCTGATTCTAGTACAGACAAAAGTCCATTCTCTTGGTTCCCCTTGATAAAACTGAGATTAGGCAGAGTCTGGTAAACACCAAAGAGACCAAAGAGAGGAAAAATAGAGTATGGGTGATTGGCTTACTAAAGGAAGATTTCTCATTTTTAATCTAGTTAACTTTAGTCCAGGATATCTCAAGGTCTTCCCATTATTCATGAGATCCTTTAAAAGGTAATGAGACACTGTCCAGGAAATTCTCCCTTTCATCTATAGATGCTTTCTCCTATCCCACTTCCTACACTAAGAGATTCCTCTTTTATTAGTTGGATAGGTCATGAAAGCTGTCTTTACGTAAGTATCTCTATCCATCATACAGTCATAATTACATGATTGATTGAACACTCATACATTATTCATACATACTAAAGTATTTTCTTGTTGATTAATAAAGAAAAAAGGTCCCCCAAACCCTCATAATTTCAACCAGCATATACAGGGGTTATGAAGATTATCAGTCTATTTACTCAATCAGAAAAGCAGACTTTTAAAATACTATTGCCATAAATAATAATTTCAAAATAAAAAGCATTTTCCTCTTAATCCTAAGCAAATTCTATATAATAGATATTCTGGTTAATCAAATATTTACTAAAATTGTCCTTGAATAATTATTTTTGTGTTAAGGCACATTTCTCAGTCAGATAGAAAAACTAAGTTATTTAGCAACAGTTAAACCACTCTTTCCTTGCACATATCTCAAGTGAAAAATAAAAATATACCTTCATATTTTTCTATGTTTCTACATTTTTCTATATTTCTACTTTCTACTTTGTATTTCTGTAAATATTAATAAATAATAAGTAATAGATATCTGCCTCCTGGTGGCCATATGCAGTTCTAAAAGCAAAAAATACTCTACATCTCTTAAAACACAACAGTGATTTTTGTTTCGGAATTTTTTTTAGAAAGCTGTTACTCTGAAAAGCAATGGTGGGTCAGCTTGGTACCAAGAAGGGGAAAAGCAGCAATGGCAGCCAACATCAGTGCCTTCCAAGGACACTGTGGAACACGACAGTTTCCTTTTAGATTAGTTGGCTTGTGAGCCATAAATATATGTATATAAACTCTGAAGAGTCCTTATTAAAACCAGTTGTGATAAAATTAAAAAGTTTAGCTGGTAATTCTAATATGTTTATTACAAATATCTACCCTTAAGTCTCAAGGTCCTAAAGTCACAGTGCAATATGCCTTTATTACCTTTACCCAAACAGACTATTCATACTATTTATTACCTCTTGATACACCTCCTGATGTAAGGTCTCTTGTGTCAATCTGATACGGCTGTAGAAATATATGCTTCTTTGTTTAAGTATCTTTACTGGGCAATAGAATAAAATCTTTTGGGACGTTCCAAACGTGATTTGACAGAAACATAGCATTGCTTACTAAAACCGTATGTCAGAAATGCAGGAGATTTTGCCAAAATAACAATTTACTGAGGTAATTTTTAAAACTATGATTTATCAAAATCTGATTCAATTTCTGAAGTTGCCTCAGTAGCAATA
This sequence comes from Procyon lotor, assembly GCA_028646535.1. NCBI lineage: Eukaryota > Metazoa > Chordata > Mammalia > Carnivora > Procyonidae > Procyon > Procyon lotor. Next base: position 116,469,413 of record CM053606.1, read on the forward strand.
ATAGTAAAATATGTTATTGGTCATGTCACTAATAAATATTTAACATAAGTACTTATAAGCTTATCATACAGAATAATTTTTGAATAGAAGTCACATGTTTCAACAATCTTAGTGGCTAAGATTAATTTGACAAAATCTGTGATTTTGAGATTGTTAGAAGAATTAACTCAAGGCTATGTACTTAGAACACTTTTGACTGCAATATGAGGATTTGGGTGGGAAAGTGATACAGAAAATATTTAGGAGTTATTCCACATATCTCAGAATGTCCCTTTGATTAGTGTTCTGCAGAAGGGAAAGGATCGAATATATGTCATTTTAATACAACTAATAAATATAATAAAGCTAATTGACTCCAAATCACTGAACTTTTTTTTTTACTATTATTTTGAGAATATAACAGTTGGGTTATCATAGAAAAATATCCTCTTAAATAATTGAAGAAATAATAAGTTCACTAAAAGAGAATATATTTGACTATCAAGGACATTTCATTTATTTATGACATGAAAGGGAAAGCAAAAGAATAACTTCACCAAGGAGAAATCTGACAAAAATAACTGAAATTATCCTTTAAAGAGGAAGGCAAAATAAAGACTTTCTCACACAAGTAAAAATGGAGTAATTTGTTGCCAGTAGACATGTCTTATAAGAAATGTTAAAAGAAGTTCTTTAGAGAGAAGGAAAATGATAAAGATCAGAAACTGGAATTTACAAAAAGAAAGAAAGAGCATCAGAGAAGGAATAAGTGAAGGTAAAATAAAAACTTTTATTTTTCTTATTCTTTTTTTTTAAACTTATTTATTTATTTGAGAGGGAGAGGGAAAGAGAGAGAGAGTAAGCATCAGAGTGGGAGGAGGGGCAGAGGGAGAGAGAATTCTCAAGCAGATTCCCACCGAAAATGGAGCCTGAGGCAGAGCCTGATTCCAGGAACTGAGCCACATAGGTGCCCCCGTTTTTCTTATTCTAAATCAATTTAACAGGTAACAGCTTGTTTAAAATAAAAATAGCAATAATGTATTTGATTTGGCAATAATAATATAAGGAACAAGAAAGTAGAATTAGAATTATTTGTTATTACAATGTACTCACACTATCCAGGAAGTGACGCAGTGTTATTAAAATGGACTTGGATTAGTTGTAAATGTAAACTGTAAACTCTAGACCAACCACTAAAAAAGGTAAAAAGAGAAAAAAAAAAGTGAAGAAGAAACTGATGTGCTAAGAAAGACGAGTAAATGGAGTAAGATGAAAAGGTCAATTAAAAACCACAAACTGGGGGCGCCTGGGTGGCTCAGTCGTTGGGTGTCTGCCTTCGGCTCAGTCATGATCCCGGAATCGTGGGATCGAGCCCCGCATCGGGCTCCCTGCTCTTCCGGAAGCCTGCTTCTCCTGCTACCACTCCCTCTGCTTGTGTTCCCTCTCTCGCTGTGTTTCTCTCTGTCAAATAAATAAAATCTTTAAAAAAAAAAAAACACAAACGGTGGGGCGCCTGGGTGCCTCAGTGGTTAGGCCTCTGCCTTCAGCTCAGGTCATGATCTCAGGGTCCTGGGATTGAGCCCTGCATTACGCTCTCTGCTCAGCAGGGAGCCTGCTTCCCCCCTCCCTCTGGCTGCCTCTCTGCCTGCTTGTGATTCTCTCTCTGTCAAATACAAAGGTAAGAATCTTTAAAACAAAACAAAGAAAACAAAAAAAACCCCAAAAACCACAAACAGCAGAAAAAGTGTGGAAGACAAAAATAGAAACAGAGAATAGGGCAAGAAATAGAAAACAATAATAGTTATTAATTCAATTAAATCAATTATCACTTTGGATGTTAATGCTCTAAATGGACTAAATAATAGAGATTTTCAGAGTTAATCAAGACCCAAATATATGTTGTTTATAAGAAACTCACATTTTGTATAAAGACATATACAGCTTAAAAGCAAATGGATGGAGAAAAATATACCATGCTAACACTAATCAAAAGAAAGTAGAAATACAGTTGAACCTTGAACAATGTGGAGGTTAACAGCACGGACTGCCCAAATAGTCAAAAATCCACATGTAACTTTTGATTCCCCCAAAACTTAACAACTAATAGCCTAGTGCTGACTGGAAGTCTTACCAATAACATATACAGTCAATTAAAATATATTCTATATGCTATTTGTATTATATACATATATATTACATGTATATATTATATGAATTGTATACACATGTAATATACAACATATATTAATATATATGATTTATGTTTATATATGTGTATTTTAAAAATTCTTACAATAAAGTAAGCTAAAGAAAATGTTATTAAGAAACCATAAAGATGGGGCACCTGGGTGGCTCAATGGATTAAAGCCTCTGCCTTTGGCTCAGGTCATGATCTCAGGGTCCTGGGATCGAGCCCCACATCAGGCTTTCTGCTCAGCAGGGAGCCTGCTTCTCTCTCTTCCTCTGCCTGCCTCTCTGCCTACTTGTGATCTCTCTCTCTCTGTCAAGTAAATAAATAAAAATCTTTGAAAAAAAAAAGAAACCATAAAGAGAAAATACATTTATAATACTGTACTGTAAAAAAGATCTGTATAAAAGTAGACCGGCTCAGTTCAAACCTGTGCTGTTCAAGGGTCAACTGTAGTTCTATTAATTTAGGACAGAGCAGATTTCAAATCAAAGAAAGTTATCAGGGATAAAGAAGGGCATTACATAATCATAATGAGATCAATTTTCCAAGAAGACCTAAAATTCTTAGTATGTATGAGCCTAATGACAGATCATCAAATTATGAAAGGCAAAAAGTAATGGAACTGAAAGGAGAAATAGATGAATCCACTATCATTGTTTGAGACTTCTCCCCTCTATCAGAAATGAACAGATTCAGTAGTCAGAATATCAGTAAGAACATAGTTGAACTCAACAACATCATCAATCAACTGGATGTAATTGACATCTATAGACTACTTCATCCAACAAAAGAATACATATTCTTCTCAAAATCACATGATCTTTGACTAAGATAGACAACATTCCAGATAATTCTGCCTCATTTTTACAGTGGGACATCAGATTTGACTGAGAGTATTTCAAATAAATTATGTTGGCTGGTCTCCCATGTACAAGTGACCAGGAAAGTTTTCTTTTATATATCTTTTTATATTTAAATGACATCATAAATATATAAGTATTGGAATATTTAATGTGTCTTCACATAGTGTATTTCTTATTCTTCTTTAGTGGTTTCAGAGTTCTTTTTACCAAGACTTCTGTAGTCTGTTAAATTTTTGTTTTCATTCACAAGATGTTGCAGGCTTCCTGCTTTATGCTATAGACCTTGCATTAGCCATTTCTCTATTTAAATACCAAATCTGTGTGCTAAATGGCTAGGGATGCTCACCGCTACTGGGTTAGGCATAATTTCATAGGGGTTTCAGTGAAAAGAGGCAAGAAATAACTAAACAAAGATAGTATATCATAAGTTCATATTGGTATTCACATTTCAAATTTAGAATTATAGTGTTTATTTAATTTCTTTGATATTTGTGTCTTTTATACTGATATTTTTCTTTCTTTTTTTTAAAAGATTTTATTTATTTATTTGAGAGAGGGCAAAAGTGAGAGTTATCACACAGAGAGAGGGAGAAGAGACTCCCCATTGAGTGGAGAGCCTAATGTGGGGCTTGATCCAGCACCCTGGCAGACAACTAACTGACTGAGCCACCCAATTTTTCTTTCTTAATGACATTTTACATATAGTAATGTCAAAGCAAATAATTTGTTATTCATATATTTAGAATACATACAGGTATACGTATACACACACAATCATACAAACACAATATGATTACTGAAAACAACATAGGCTTATACAAATCTTTTTATCCTTTGTGTATAGCTTACCATGAATATACAGTTAAATTAATACCTTATAAAATAACTTGGAATTATTTCTCTCTCCATGTAGTTATGTCATCAACTATATACACAATTAGGTTCATTTATTTATGTTACTTTAATTTTAATATTGATTTCATTTTATGTTTTTTTTTAAGATATTATTTATTTATTTGACAGAGAGAGACACAGCAAGAGAGGGAACACAAGCAGGGGGAGTAGGAGAGGGAAAAAGAGGCTTCCTATAGAGCAGGGAGCCGGACATAGGGTTTGATCCCAGGACCCTGGGATCCTGACCTGGGCCCAAGGCAGAAGCTTAATGACTGAGCCACCCAGCACCCTCTTTATATGTTTCTAAAACAAAGTACATTTAAAGAAATCAAGGCTCTAACTTTGTGCCCATCATACAATTTTCTGTTTTTCCTTAGGTAACCTAGAGATCGATAGTAGATAGATCATAGACAGACATTTTTTTTTTAGTATTTTTAAAATTTTACTCTAAATAAATACATCTTTTTATTTGGTCACTTAAAATAAACATCTTTTTTTTTTTCCACCTCGCTTTTTCCACTTGACAGCACTTGCTGAAACTTACTTCATAGCGGCCTATAAAAATATTCCTCATTCCTTTTTATATCTGCAGAGTTCCTTTTGTTCAGATAAATCATCCAATTTATGAACCCATCTTCCATTGATGGACATCTGCATTGTTTCCTATATTTTGTTCTTACAAATGGTACAACAACAAATATCACCATGGATACATCTTTCTGTATTTTTTTTCCAATGCATCTTAGGAATAGATTCCCATAAATAGGATTTCTGGATCTGAATGTAAGTTCATATGTAATGTTGCCTGATAATCACAAATTCGCCTTATTAGGAATGAAATATTTTGCATTTCCACCAGCAATGTTTGAGTGATTATTTTCTCACAGACGGCCAACAGAGTATTTTAGATGAGAAATGGTATCCCAGTACAGTTTTGATTTGTGTTTCATTAAATGATATGCCACTTGTACTTTTCATCTTAGAAGTACATAAGCCCATTTTTTCTTGCCCATTTTTCTACACTTGATCTTAGCCAAAAGGCCGAGAAGCGATCTTGCCCATTTTTCTATAGTATTGTTGGTCTTTTATTTTACTCTTTTGAGAATCTTTTTATATATTAAATGTGTTAATATTTTGTTTATGATATAAGTTAAACATATTTAATGTATAGTATTTTTCTAAGTGTTATTTAAAACATTTTTATTTTGGTGTTTTTACAAAAATATTTTCCACTTTGGGTAGTAAAATATATCAGTCCTTTTCACTATTACTTCCTGATGTTGAGTCATAGGAGAGTTTTTCCCATTCCCAATTTGTAGATGAATTAATGCTTTCTCTGGTTCTTTTGTGATTTCACTTTTTTTTATTTAAATATCTAGCACATTAAGATTTTATTTATTTATTTGACATGGGGGTTGAAGGTGGAGAGAGAGAAGGAGAGAGAGACAGAGAGAAAGAGGTCACAAGCAAGGAGGGGAGCAGCAGAGGGAGAGGGAGAAGCAGGTTCCCAGCTGAGCAGGGATCCCAATGTGGGACTTGATCACAGGACCCTAGGACCATGATCCAAGCCAAAAGCAGACGCTTAACCAACTGAGCCATCCAGGTGCCCTGCAAATTTTATCTTCTTTCATACGTCTTCTCACTTATTAACACTACTTATTAAAGTATAAACACTACTTATCAACACTACTTATTAAAAAGTCTGTCTTTTTAATAGTATAAAGATAATACTTCATACATTTGGAATGCCACCATTATCATATATTAAATATTCAAATACAATTGAGTCTATTTATGTAATTTGTTTTTTCTTCTATTTTTAATATGTCTATACAAGGAAGAATCCTATACCTTTTTATTATTTTTACTTGTCTTATGCAAACTTTATTTTTATTTTACCTATTTTTTAGTTTAAATTCAATTAATTAACATATAATGTACTATTGTTTTCAGAGGGAGAGGTCAGTGATTCATTGATCTTATATAATGCCTGGTGCTCATTATATCACGTGCCCTCCTTAATGTCCATCACCCAGCCTCCAACCCTCATCCCCCAACCCTCTCCCCTCCAGCAACCCTCAGTTTGTTTCCTTTGACTAAGATTCTCTTATAGTTCATCTCCCTCTCTGATTCCATCTTCTTTTATTTTTTCCTCTTCCCCTATGATCCTCTGTTTTGTTTCTTAAATTGCACATATGAGTGAGATCATATGATAACTGTCTTTCTCTGATTGAGTTATTTTGCTAAGCATAATACCCTCTAGTTCCATCCATGTCATTGCATATGGCATGATTTTATTTATTTATTTATTTTGGATGGCTGAGTAGTATTCCATTGTGTGTATATATATATACACAGACCACATCTTATATTCACATTCTATTATATTTACATCCTGCACCTTTTTGTAATTACAGTGATCTTATAATATGATTTAACATCTGCTAAACCCAGGAGACTGTCATGTACACCATTGCATCTGTTCCCCTTTTTCTTCCTGACTACCTGTTGCTTATTTGTTTTTCTGAGTTAACTTTACAATCAAAATTTAAGCACCAGAAAAAAATTCCGATATTTTCATTGGAATTATGAAAAATTAATACACTAACTTGTTGACATTATTTTGATACTCAGTTTTTCTCTTCAAGAACATGATTTGTTTTCCATTCACTTAATCCTACTTTTGTATCTTAGAAGAGTAGTTTATAGTTTTTGCTAAATAGGTTTGGGCATTACTTTCTGGGTTCACGCCAAGTTTTGAGGGTTTTTGGTGCAGAGTGGTTTGTTGATTTTTGTTTTTACTATAGTGTATAGGATATTTTCTTCCATTAAATTTTGTTTATATGTATAAAGTTCACTGATTATTACATATTGAATTAATTGCTGTACTTTTTCCATGATACTTCTTGGTTTTTAATCATATGATGGTATCACCTGCAAAGATGGTTTTAACTTGTTAAAAAGAAAACCACAAGTCCAAAATGGCATCTCTTAGGTTAAGATCCCAAGTCAGTAAACCAAGACTTAATGTCTAACCAGACTATAATTTCAATCCCCCAGAAATATAAACTTTAATCAGTCAACATGAGAATTTTCTGGTCAGCACTAGCAAATTCAGACAGACCTTCTCCATTCCCCTTAGAAGGGTAACTTTGCCTAAAACAATGGATTCTTTGTTAATAATTTCCTTTTTTCTATTCCTTCTCTACTTTTAACAACTTTTCCTTTTTTGTAGCTCTTTGGAGCCCCTATTTGCTAGAGAAGATGCTGATGGTTCATGAATTAATAAAGCCAATTAGATCTATAAGATTTACTGAGTTGAGTTTTTTGTTATCAGATTTTGTGGAAGTGACAGGATCTGAAGTGAACATCCAGTAGCATTTGGGGACAAGAAACACAGGCATGGTACCCTGGATACCTGAGTTCGCTGTCTTTCGCGCCATTTCTGAGGGCTGTGGGTAAACTCCTCTGGGTTCTCAGTTCCACTCTTTGTGCATTGAGTTCCCTAGCTAATTGGCTTTCCTTTAAAGGCAGGTCAGCTTGAGTTGGCAGGTGGTTCTGCCCAGGGCAAACTGAGCTGGCAGTTTTACCTGGACCTCAACCGAGCTGACAGAAGGACGTGCCCAGAGCCCAAGCTCCTAGCCTTTAAGACCACAATTCCCTGGGTAGAAAGCCTCAGCAAGGTTCCACAGGAATTGGTGATGGTGCACAAAGGCTTTCTCATGGCTGGGGCTCAGTAACATGTCTTGGTTACTTCCGATACACAAAGTTGCACATGTTTCTTTGTTCTGTTTTATGTAAATAAAGGCTATTGCTGGGGCAGGGAGATCTTGGAGGCCAAAGAGGCTCAAAAACTGGTGGGCACGAGTAGAGCATTTAAAGGCTGTTAGAGCACTCACCACCTCCAGAGGACTCCCATGATAGAATGTTAGACTTGGAACAAGTTAGATTGATACTAGGTTACCCACCAACCTCAAGAAAACTTCCATGAAATGAGGTACACTGTAAAACACACAATCCCCAAACCAGCAATGTGTTCTTTTTAGCTATTATTTTGGCTCTGAAAAACTCAAAGACCTAGAAAATGGGATCCTTAAATTCTAAAGAGTCAAATATGCCACCTTTCAGCACATCAGCTTATGTTATGTCCAGAAAATTGCAGATATCTAGCAAAAACAGCAAAATCTTACTAAACTTGTTTTGTGTTTCGAGGATGTTGGGCTTGGTAACTGTCAGGTTGGGTGTCCCAAAATAAGACCAGAGAGAAATGTGAGTTGCACTTCATTTGTGGATAGATATGGCAGGATAAAATTGTGGATTAACTCCATTTGTAGCCAGGGTCCTACCAAACTGTTGCCATCTGTGAGGGGAATTACAGCCTAGAAATATAATGACCATTATGGAAAATGTTCCAATTTGATAAAATTTAAGAAGTGCTTTTAAAAACAGGAGTTCCCTGGGGTGCCTGGGTGGCTCAATTGGTTGAGTGTCCAACTCTTGATTTTGGCTCAGATCATGATCTCAGGGTTGTGAAATTCAGCACCATGTCAGGCTCCACAATGGGCAAAGGACCTGCTTGGGATTCTCTCTCTTCCTCTCCCTCTGCCCTGGCCCCTCTAAAAACTAAATAAAACAAAACAAAGGAACAAACAAAAAAACCCCAGGAGTTGCCAAATTAAATAGAAGGCGATGCCTGTTTTAATGAGCAAGCAGAAATCTCCAAAAGGCTTTTAAAATTCTAAAATGTTCTCATTAAAAGAGTGATTACAAAAGGCTAATGAAAAATTAAAAATGTAAGAGGTACCTAAAACAAGACTGTAAAATTGATACTGCTTCCCCTTTTCTTCCATTAAGTATTCATTCTCTAAGTTGTCTTTCCACTCTAAAAGGACTACAACCATAGGGCGCCTGGGTGGCTCAGTGGATTAAAGCCTTTGCCTTTGGCTCAGGTCATGATCTCAGGGTCCTGGGATCAAGCCCCGCATTGGGTTCTCTGCTCAGCAGGGAGCCTGCTTCCCCCTCTTTCTGCCTGCCTCTCTGCCTACTTGTGATCTCTCTCTCTCTCTCTCTCTGTCAAATAAACAAATAAAATCTTTAAGAAAAAAAAAAGACTACAACCATAAACAAAAGTTTGTCAAGTTAATGGCCTTACAGAAACTCCTACATCTACTTTCAAAGGAGGGCCTCCGTATGGGCCTCTTTCAAAGTTATCAAAATGAGGGATTTTCTGGTAAACTGCTGTTATTCCCTTAAAGAGCCAAGGGAAAATCTGGTAAATACCAAAGCCAGCAGAGGGTGAAAACTCTTACCAGAATCAGCTCTGCCAAATCTGTCGGTAGTGACCAGCTGAAAGAGGAAAATAAAATTTCATGTTGTCCTTTCCTTTCCAAATCCATTGATCTTTTCTCTCCCAGAGGTAGCTATTGTCTTCTTGCTTTTCTCATTTGCAGAACTGGGTTTGGCTCTCAGCCTGCTTGGGACGTGCAGGTTGTTGGTTCTTTCTTTTGGCTATCTCCAGGAGTGACTCTGATTATAGGATATACAATTTTTAGTGACTGCTGCCTACCCTAACACTAACTTGACTGAACATAAACCCACTCCCCGGTTCTCAATAAATTTTTATTCTTATTGTAACTGCCAATTATACCTCCATTTTCCACTCGATTTTTTATTAGGTAGCATTTGTGCTCATGGCAGCCAACACAAATAGAACCCATAAGCACTTGAAAAACCAAACCACACACATAGTGATTTGGAAAGGCTTAAATTTGCAGAGTACTAGTGAAATTTATGAAAAATTTTAACCTAAGATTCATAAGTTTTTTACTTTCTGGAATTTTAGTAAAAGGGGTGGTATTTCAATGATTGTTCTTGTCTACTACTTCTGCCACGTTTAAGACATGTAACATCTAACCAAGATTTCTCATTTCTTCACCTGCTATACTGTACTTATATTACCCAAAAGCAACCTAACCAGTAAATCTTACATTTCTGAATATTATTATATATATGTTCTGCTAACAAAAAAAAATGGCACTGCTGTACTATTGAAATAGTTTCTCCTTTTCAAGTGCCAGGGTAAACTCTGGCTCATTCCAATAAATGATCTGAATTTTCAGGCACTGCACATGTCAGCATTCCAGTAGAGAACAAGGACAGAAGGGAGTTGTTTCCATTCACCCAAAAATTTCACAGGCTTGAGCTGACTTGTCTTGTGTGCTCAAGGAAACCACAAGTGGTGCTATACTGCTGAGAACCAAAATACTTCCTGCTATTCTTAACAGAATTTAAATTTGTCTCCTGGCTGTCCTGCAGTTCCCTTTGTCTGTTAAGCAAACCACCAAATGGCCTCTTTATGTCCCAGTTTGCCTCTTAGGAGAGGCTATTTGTTTAGAAAGCAGTTTAATTTAAAAGAGAACAGAATTGTTATTCTTTCCTAACTTTGGTTGAGAATGACCACATTTGTTTTTTGAGAAAATAACAAAAAATATGATTGAGAATAAGAGTTTAGTAACAAAACTTCCGTTACAAATCCACACAGAATATTTTCCCCAGGAAATAGACTCCTATCTACAGTCGCCTCAAAAGATTTACTATCGTGAGGATACGGGATAAAACAATATTAAAGGTCTGAGGAATTATTTTGATTTCAATTGTGGTTGAACATACCCTGTCGCATTGCTCTGGAATTGTCACAGATTAAATATTTTGCGAGTTTTGTGGACTATAAAGTTTGAATATAAAAAAAGCCATCCAGTGAGTGTCACTAGGCAAATTATGGGGTATGTTCTCCAGCTCCTAAAATTATACAGATAGAATTAGAGTAAAATGAAAAATCAAGGACAACTTGAAGAGAATAAATGTGTTACAAATGGATAATTTAGAGTCAGGAAGCAGGGGCAGGACAAATATGGATTAAAGGTCTATGAACCTGGTCCTTGAATGTTGAATGCTCTTACCCTCTGTCATCTAGGAGGAGATTAAGATGCATAAAATTAGCTCCTTTTTCCAGAGCTATCAACTATGAATGGTCTATTGCATGTTCATATTCAGCTCATGCTGTTAGAAAGATACACACACACACACACACACACACACATTTATTTATTTAGAGTGAGCAAGCAAAAGGGAAGGAACAGAGGGAGAGAGAATCTCAAGCTGACTCTGCACTGAGTGTGCAGTCCCATGCAGGCCCGGGTCCCAGGATCCTGAGATCGTGACTTGAGATGAAATCAAGAGTCAAGACGCTTAACCGACTGAGACACCCACGTGCCCCATTCTGTTAGACATATTTTTGTACATGTTCCACAGAAATGAATTAAACTACTACACCTATCCTTGGTATGATGGCTGCATAAGCATCAGGTTTATATTTAGTAGCAACTGTTACCAATTGTTTCTTCAACTCAGTTCCCCCACTGAGTCTCCATTACAGGACCTATAACAGGAGATGCAAGGAGAACACTTAAACATGTCATAGTAGAGCAGTGATTTTGGTAACAGGAAACTAACAGGCTATCTAGTTTATGATCTATTTCTTATTCATGAACAATTCATATTTTTGTAGTACATATATCTTGCTTTGACAGTCTAAAGCATATTAGGAAAAAGACAGCCTACTCAAACCCTCCTCTTCCCACTGTTAGCATGTGCTTATTCCTTTGTGTATTTGTATACACATATCTTCCAATTTGTAAGCTTCTTTAAGGAGAACAACTGTAATATCTAATTTCTTCTTATATCTAATTTCATCTTAACATATTAGTTGGTGTGGCTGCACACACACACACACACACACACACAGCACACATGACATTTTTTTTTTTAATGATTTTATTTATTTGACAGAGAGAAACACAGATAGAGAGGGAACACAAGCAGAGGGAATGGTAGCGGGAGAAGCAGGTTTCCTGCCGAGCAGGGAGCCCGATGCGGGGCTCAATCCCAGGACCCCGGGATCATGATCTGAGCCAAAGGCAGACGCTTAATGACTGAGCCACTCAGGCACCCCGACATTTTTTTTTAAGATTTTACTTTTAAGTAGTCTCTACACCTAACATGGGGTTAAAACTTAAAACCCTTAGATCAAGAGTCACATGCTCTACTGACTGAACCAGCCAGGTGCCCTGCACACGTGACACTTCAAAAATTTACTGATAATTTTATTCAGTAAGGCCATAGGAGTAGCTCTTTTAAAAAGCTAGTAGGGTTTGGTATTTCAATTTCTATTTCTTCAAAAGTTTTGATATTCAGGTATATACATACTTTGTTGACTATAACATATGACCTGAAAACTTTCTACTAATTTGGTGTCCTCTCTTGTCTCTGACCAATGTGTAACATTATACTGATAGAGAAAGAATGAACCTTTATTTTGTGCAAATGAAAATGCTCTTTCATCACTGGTGATGATGTATAGAAGGCAGAGTATCGTCAACACTGAAAGAGATCATATTTTAGGAATGTACTGATTTTAGTGCAAAGAGTTCAGAGAAGACATGGTTAGAAGACATGGCATTTAGTATACATTATAAAATTAAAAACATGTTAAATTTAACATGAACGACAAATGAATATGGCTTACATTTTCCTGCATATTCTGATTAAGCCTTGAATTTGTAGCATTATCAATGAATAATACCAACAAACTTTGAGAGACATAATAGCAAGCAAATATTCATTCACTCGTAGCAAGATGAGTGATACAGCATCATGAGTAATGATGTAATGGTTTTAAAATTATATTTGGGAAACATAGGCAAGAAGATCTGTTATATTTTCAATACAATTTTCAAACAGCCAAGGCACTGTCATAACAATTATTGTAATGGGAGACATGACATTAACCAAGAATGGCACATTTCACAATAAATGTGAAATAAAAACATGACAAGATGGTTCTGTAACATAAACCAGAAGAGATAGGGTCTGGATACTGCAAAGAATATACATGTGCACTGACTGTATATTAAACAAATAATAAGGGCCTCTTCACTATGTATTATTCTAAATTTAGATCAATAAATCTCCATTTACCACATTGGTTCAAAGAATTTGTTATACATTTTTAAAATGAAATTGTTAATATAGCTTTTACTTTTGACCAAGAAAGAGCAAGCAGGACCAGATATATCTTCACATCTTGGACATAATGACAAAAGAAAAGAGAAGCAAAGAAAAGAAAAGGAAAAGAAAAGAAAAGAAAAAGTAGCATTTTTACCTACAAATATAATGGATAAACAAACTATTTTTAAAAATGTACCTGAATACAATTTAGCATTATCCTCCTTATCATAATCTCCTGTAAGGTATACTGTGTGCCCTTTTACCTTTGTATAGCTTTTAGCAACAGTCCTTGCTTTTTCTGTTTCTTTCTCTTGTTTAGGCTTCTCAGTATTGAACCTTCCCAGATCCACTCAATTTTTCTGATATGTTTTTTTAATTAAAGTTCCTGAAGCTATCCTCAAAGCCATGCTTATGGTATGTATGAATAAGAGAAAACTTCAGTGTGGAGGAAAAGCTCTAAGTCTGTCATATTATTCTAAAAGAGTCTGCCTTCTAGTGTTCTTCCATGTGAAAGGGATTATGGAAACTTGATTAGAATTTTATTTTTTTAAATTTTAAAACATAACTTTTGACTATCTGTATAAAAGCCAACTGTCCTTTCCTGGTATGAATTTTAGTGCTAGTTACAGTGTTTCTTAGTACTTCAAACTGACTTACTTAGAAACCAGAATTATCCCTAATAACCATCTGATATAATGGTTATATAATATAATAACCATCTGATATATACTCAGCTATATGTTTTCCAAATCAAATGGCCTTTTTGTTATAGATGCAAATTTATGTTAAGTGGGGCTTTTAAGATACATAGTCAAAACCCTTCACAGATATGAAATTTTATTTTCAAAATAATTTTACCACAAGAAAAAAAAAAGAATAGATTGAAGTTGATCATGGCCTCTAGCCCTGAAGAATGGTACTAATCACTGACAGAAACTGGGGAAACTCTGACGAAAGAAAGACTTTAAGGGGATATTGATAGATTTAAGTACTATATATTTTGTTTAGGATGATGACAGTACATTTGAGAGGAAACATCTTATTTTTTATTTTTTATTATGTTCAACACAAGAGAAAACATTTTATAGGCCATCATAAATGGGAACACCTAGGGGTGCCTGGGTGGCTCAATGGGTTAAAGCCTCTGCCTTTGGCTCAGGTCATTATCTCAGGGTCCTGGGATCAAGCCCCGCATCGGGCTCTCTGCTCAGTGGGGAGCCTGCTTCCCCCCTCTCTGCCTGCCTCTCTGCCTACTTGTGATCTCTCTCCTCTCTGCCAAATAAATACATAAAATCTTTAAAAGAAATGGGAACGCCTAGAGCTCTGTCAGCAACTATGCTATTAGCATTATGATTACTTGTCACATCACCATGAGAACTGGGCACATGTTTCTTAAATACCTTTTGTGACACCAGTGGATTTCTATACTAAAAATATAGTACAGAAATATTCTTCTAAGATCTATCTATATTCTTGTTAACCCCATGCTCCAATTTTCTTGCTCTAATGAGTAATGAATAGAATCATAATTTAACTATACCATCTAACTTCCCTATCTTCTATCTTTTATTATAAATATTGGCACATATTATATGTCTACTACTCTATCCTAGTATCTACAATCCTCCATTCTTCCTTCAAACTCTTTCTTTTCCTTCCTTCCTCCCTCCTTCCCTCCCTTCTTTCTTTCTTTCACCAAATTTCCATTTCACAGAAAGTTCTCAGATTTTGAAACAATGGAATATTTTTATAGATGGAAACTCTAAATCATAGCAGAACACAAACTGTCAACTTTGTATGTCATGTTTCATAGTTTTTTCTGTGCATAGATTAAACAATACTAATTCCCAATGAAAAACCACTAGGGGGTGACCAAGCATCATTTCCTTTTCTTCTCTTGCTCTGGTTACTAATATTACTTAGCTAATCTAACATTTATAAATGTTTTACTCTCAATTAATTCATTGGTATGCCTGAAGATTTTCCAAGTTATTAAAAATGTCTGAACAAAACTGAATTCACTAAAAATTATTCACAAGAAGTTTAAGTACTTCAAAATACCGCATGTTGTTCAGTCTGAAATAAATCTTTGATTAGGCAATTGCAATCCTCTTAAAATCTGAATAAAGGTCAGATGTAAACTATGAATCATTTACTCCACCAGAAGTGAATTTTGTGTTCCGAGATTATGCATTACATAAATTAACCATAAGCCTGAAAATTTAATATGTAATTTGAAAACAGTGATTCTTGAAGGCATTTCCTAGCATTTGAAAAATTATATGCTAACATAAAGAAAATGAACTATAATAAATGGTAAGTTTGTTTTGAGAGAAGTAATCAATTGGTTTGCACACAGTTAAATTTGTTAATTCAATTTTTTCCTGAAGTTTGCCTTGAAAAACCTTAATAAAATACAAACTAGTAATCACAAATAGAAAAATTATAATAGTCTACTTAAAAGAAATAGTTTTTTGTTTCGGTTTTTTTTTTTTAGATTTTATTTATTTATTTGACAGAGAGAGATCACAGGTAGGCAGAGAGGCAGGCAGAGAGAAAGGAAGAAGCAGGCTCCCTGCTGAGCAGAGAGCCCGATGCCCCAGGACCCTGAGATCATGACCTGAGCTGAAGGCAGAGGCTTTAACCCACTGAGCCACCCAGGTGCCCCTAAAAAGAAATAGTTTTAACTCTCAAAGGTCTGAAGCTTAACAAGAAATTAGGGAAAATACAAATTAAATTATCTATTGACATTTCTGAAACGGTGAGCAAGTATACAATAAAGAAGTCTTTTATTTATAAAAATGGTATAAATATTTATTTAAATCCATGACAACAGAAAGAGAAGTGGTTAAAAAAAGTTGTCAAAGAATTGACAGAACCTGTCAATTCTCCCAGCCTTTGGACCATGAAGTAGGCTACTATAAATAAGCAAGTCAATACTATATTATTTCCCAGACAAAATACGCTGCTGGAGTCAAACTGAGCTTTGAAATCAATGAAATCAGGTTCTGTCATTTGCTAAGAGAGTGACTTTGAGAAAACTAGTTAACCTCTCTAAGCCACAGTTGGGAAAATAAATAGTTCTATCTCATGGGATTGCTCAGTGGATTAGCTGGGATACTATATACAATGTACAGCATATCTGGCACAAAGTTCCTGCTCAATAAATATGGAATTATTATTATATGGGAAGCTCTACATCTTGATAAGTTGGACAGAATGCATCATCTTCACAGTACTCCTAACATTGTCCTTTGGGCAAATTAATTATTGTTATATACCACTCCCTCCTCTCTTAGCTTCAAATTCTCCCTCACAGTTTCCTCAAAATATCCCATTTCAAGGATTTAAATGTTTAGTTCAATTCAACAAAATTTTCTGGAACTATAAAATAGAACTGTAGTGATTATAAATTCATGCTTAGGGCCTGGCACTGTGCTGGATTTAATGAAGGATTGAAATAAAATATAAAACACTTAAAGACAAAAATGAGCTAGTGTAGTTAATGGGAATGGAAGGGAGGGGAAGGTAAAGGAGGTGGGGAAGGAAATTAAATTTCTTTTTTTTTTTAAAGATTTTATTTATTTACTTATTTGACAGAGATAGAGATCACAAGTAGGCAGAGAGAAAGGGGGAAGCAGGCTCCCCGCTGAGCAGAGAGCCCGATGCGGGGCTCGATCCCAGGACCCTGAGATCATGACCTGAGCCGAAGGCAGAGGCTTAACCCACTGAGCCACCCAGGCGCCCCAATTTCTTTTGTTTTAAGCCACCCAATTTGTGGGAATTTTTTATAGCAGCTCCAGGAAAGAGGAAACTCTTTTCAAATCATCACAGTTATTAAGAAAGAATACATAAATGATTATAGCTAGGAAACTGAAAGATTTATGCAAGAAATATGTGTTTGAGTAAAGTAAAATTCTGTAATTGGATAGAGATGTTCTAATTGAAATATTAGTGACAGATGAGTTTTCCAAAGTACTCCTGGATTTTTATTTTTATGTTCACTGCTGGTGCTACAGAACAAGTGAGTAGTTTCCTATTTAAGGGACTGATTTGTTCACCTGGTTTTCTCACTGTTCTGCATTTCTGACAGACACATTTGTCTTGGCCTCCTCCTCCTGCAAATGTAGAAGCAGTAGTACACATGTTTCCTGATGAGTCTTTGATGCTATGCTTATCACTCCTGAGTAGTGAAAATACAGAGTATTTTTCTGAGTTTCCAATTACTTAATTTCAAGAAAAAAATAGAAATTGAAGTTTACATGATTTTTTTTTTTTTAAGATTTTATTTATTTGTCAGAGAGAGAGAGAACACATAAGCAGGAGGTAGCAGCAGGCAAAGGGAGAAGCAGGTTCTCTGCTGAGCAAGGAGCCCAATTCAGGGACTTGATCCCAGGACCCTGAAATCATGACCCGAGCCCATGGCAGATGCTTAACCAACTGAGCCACCCAGGCATCCCTACATGAGTCTAGTAATAGTAAATTCTTACGTGCCATTCTATTAGATATGTTCATGAATCACTTGACCTAATCTTTACAATAACCCTTTGAGGAGCTACTATTACCTCTAATGGAGTTTGTAAAAGTTGTCAAAAGTCACTGGAGACAGGCAATAGGATCATGATTCTAATATACATCTGTCCTTGTCTAGAGCCTTAGCATTTAATCAAAACAGCCTTTTTAAGTAGATAACTCGCCCTACCCTTAACAGTTTGGCTAAGTCAAGGTATTACTAATAATACTTAAGATTGGCTTTATATTGTCTAATGTAGCTATGCCTTAAGCAATGCAAAGATAGGCTTTTAGCAAGATATTTTTGGTGAAGCAGGTCTACCCAAAGCCATTCCTTCCACAAATGGCTAAAGAATACTACTAGAATCATGAAATGTTGATGTTTTCAGATGGAATGGGTCCTAGAGTTAGTATAAAATCCTTGTTTCATGAAAGAAGAAACTGAAGGTGCGGATGTTCATTGATTTGCTCAAGGACCGCACAGCTAGTTAGTGAAAGAACTGGGCTAAGAGTATAGGAATTCAAAAGGATCAAGAACACTAATGTCAAACCTCTTTGAATACATTTTTAAAAAGTTAAGTCTAAACTACTATGAAAGGAACCTCACATTTATAAACAGATTTGTACTAAAATTATTATGAAATAATATTTGCATTAGATGAATATCATACATACCAAGAGATCCCAAATATGACCACGAGAGAGAAAAATTATACCAAGAAGCTATTCACGTTCATTTTTCATCTTTGGATTCATTACAACCCTTTAAAAAATGCATTCTTAGTTCCATGTTGTCAAATAGCCAACCAACTAGTTGTGTTAATCTGTTTGAATAAACAATAAGTTCATCTTTGACCTAATTTCTTACTGCTGCCTCGTTATTTCTATTCTAATTAATGAAGTAAATAAATCCCAAACTGTCATTTGCTTTACTGTAACAATTTTTAAAAACTTAAACGCATACTATTTGTTTGGTGTAGTTCTTCAGGTTTTAACAGATGTTAAATTACTCATGTAACCGCCATAACAATCAGGATACAGAATATTCTGTATTTCTATCACCATAAAATACTCCCTTGTGCCACCCACTTTTAGCCATACATTCTCTCTCTTCATTTTTATTTTTAAATTTTATGCCATTCAGATTCTTTTTTTTTTTTTTTAAGATTTTATTTATTTCACAGAGAGAGAGAGATCACAAGTAGGCAGAGAGGCAGGCAGAGAGAGAGGGGGGAAGCAGGTTCCCTGCTGAGCAGAGAGCCCAATGCGGGGCTTGATCCCTGGATCCTGAGATCATGACCTGAGCCAAAGGCAGAGGCTTTAACCCACTGAGCCACCCAGGCGCCCCTAAAGAAGAATATTTTTTGCTGAATATGGAATTTTAGGGTGGCAGGTTGTTGAGGAATGCCACCGAAAAGATATGACCACCAATTGTCCCGTGAGCTGCACAAGAGCACTTGGATGGTCTTCACCCCCATTTCCTGTCTTTGGAATGCAGATTCCACTTGGCTTTCTTGCTCTCAGAGGCTGCTCTAAGGACATAGCCTTGAGAGAGTGATGTGGGGTTGAGAATACCTACACAGCACATGTGACTGAATTCGGTTAAGGCGTCTTCATAAATTTTAAAGATTCAGTGGGCAGGTATGGGGATCCATTTATCTTGCTGTCACCCAAGAAAAGCCTGTATGTAAGGTTTCTTTGCTTATTACAACTGCCACCTACCAACCTGGAGAGGCCTGCCTCTTTCTTTGGTCTCTCCTTGGCCTCCACTTTTGGGGGCCAGTTTCAGATTATACCCAAGAAGCTCCTAGAGAACTTCAAACCACCCTAGGTCATTTCTTGCAACAGTTTAAAATTGTTTTTCTACTGCTTTATGACCTCCAATGGTTTTTAATGAAAAATCCAGTAATTCAAATCATGATTCCCTTATAGTAGTTTATATTTTTCTCTGGCTGCTTTTAAGATTCTTTCTTTGCTTAGTTTTCAGCAGTTTGATTGTGATTTATTTTTTTCCCTTCTAAAATAGCCAGTTGATTTTTTCCTATAGTTTCTCTATCTCTAATGAGGCTTTCCATGTTTCTATTCAATAGAAATTTTCCTTATTTCTTGGAGCATGGTCATAGGAGTTGCTTTAAAGTCTTTGATGATTTTCAACATCTAGATTATCTCAGAGTTGATCTGTTAGACTATTCCCTTGAAGATTCTTGAAATTTCCTTGTGTTTTTTTTATGTTGAGTAACCCTGGCTTCAGTCTCCCTACTCTACCACATTCATCCTGACTTGAGCTGACCTCCAAGGCCAGTGGCAAGAGGATAGAGAGAAAAAACAAAAGCAATGGGGATTCCTTCCACAGTCTTCAACCATAGTCTCTCTAGTCAGAGACAAGGATTGACCTCTTTCAGAGATTTAGGGCTTTCTGGGCCTCTACAACTGCCCTGCTACCATGAGACTGTAGCTTCAAGACTGGAGTTTGCCTGATGGCAGGGCCAGAAGAGAAAACATCCAGTGGATTCCCCTTCTCTCTCTATTCCATGGACACTCCCCTTCCCACTCCTCAAAGCAGGCAGACAGCACTTCTACTGAAGCTCTTTTTTTTGTCCATGCTGGTGCACAGTTCTGAGATTTGGACTGCCTTTCAGTTTGGGCTGGGAGGTTAAAAATAGCAAAACAATAATAGGAAACTCTCTGCCAAATTGTACACACTCCAAATAATGCCTTTCTTCTCCAGTCTCACTGCTACCATATATTTTTCAGAGTCTTCAGATAGCTGCCCCATACCTCTGTACAAGGATTTTAGTTGCATTAGGTGGGAGAAACATGGGACAAAGTCCTTAACCAGTACTGGAGGCACTTCACAATATTTTAAAATCATAATAAAACTACTTGTGTTAAGAAACATAATCAGGCATCATACATTAAATTTTATGAATAAATATGGCATTTAGTCGGTATTTTAAAAAATTTATTTAGGCTAACAATTTATCCATTATAACATTAGTAAAGATTATGAATTATGTAGGCTTATAAATACAGTATCTATGAATAGATCTGTGAGACAATACAGAACAAAATGTGGCCTAACACAAACTCATAATTCCAGCTAATATTTGTTAATGCCATACTATGTATTAAGTGCTTCACCTGAACTTCCACGTTTAATCTTATAGTAACCTTGTAAATTAGCTACTATTATCCACATCCTACAAGTGTGGAATGGGTGGCTCAGAGAAGCTCAATCCATTTTTCAAGGAAAGGAAGGGTACAAATCCAGGTTTGTTGTGCAGGGGTGATTGACAAACTTTTCCCTAAAGGGCCAGATAGTAAATATTTTAGGCTTTAAAGGCCATGCAGTCTCTTGTAAATACTCAGCTCTGCCATTATACTGGGGGAAAAAGCTATTTGTAAATAAGTGTGGATGACCATATTCCAGTAAAACTTTATTTATTAAAAACAGGCAACTGATCCATGTACTGTAGTTTGCCAACTCCCACTCTAGAGACCAAAGGTCTAATCACTATTCTGCACTATTTCTTTTTCCCACACAATCATCTTTCTATCACCCAGCTCTATGAACTTGATCTCATTTTCCTTTATGACAAAAAATTAGAATCAGTTGTGATTACATTATTATGTTATTAGAAATATGTGTACTTTTTGAAGTCAGATTGAGTTCCTTAAATTTGAGATTTCTGTCATTATTTTGTTGTTTTTCACTGTTTTTGTTAAATCCATTCCTATAATTGACTGAATGAGATGAATTTCTAGTCCATCAAGTGCCTCTGTAGAAAAATACAGCCAACTAGAAAATATTATGCATAAATGGTCACTGACTCTGTTACCTTCTGAGATTTCAGGCAACGTTTCTTAACATCAATACAGAATTACATTGGAAGCTGCTGTTGGACAAGCAGCTAAATAGAATTTATATATATACATATAAAATTTATATATATATATATATTTGTGTATATATACATACATATATATGTATATATGTGGTGTGTGTATATATATACATATATATGTATATATGTGGTGTGTATATATGTGTATATATACATACATATATATGTATATATGTGGTGTGTATATATATGTGTGTGTATATATACATATATATATATATATATATGTATATATGTGGTGTGTATATATACACACCACATCTTCTTTATCCATTCACCTGTCGATGGACATCTGGGCTCTTTCCATAGTTTGGTTATTGTGGACATGGCTGCTATAAATGCTAGGGTTCTAATGGCCCTTTGGATCACTACATTTGTATCTTTGGGGTAAATCTCTAGTAATGCAATTGCTGGGTCATGGGGTAGCTCTATTTTCAACTTTTTGAGGAACCTCCATACTGTTTTCCAGAGTGGCTGTATCAGCTTGCCTTCCCACCAACAGTGTGAGAGGGTTCCCCTTTCTCCACATCTGTGCTAACACCTGTCATTTCCTAACTTGTTAATTTTAGTAATTCTGACATGTGTGAGGTGCTATCTCATTGTGGTTTTGATTTGTATATCACTGATGCCAAGTGCTGTTGAGCATTT
This sequence comes from Procyon lotor, assembly GCA_028646535.1. Lineage (NCBI taxonomy): Eukaryota > Metazoa > Chordata > Mammalia > Carnivora > Procyonidae > Procyon > Procyon lotor. The sequence continues at coordinate 116,491,471 of CM053606.1, forward strand.
TTTTATGCTGTTGGCCATCTGTATGTCTTCTTTGGAGAAATGTCTGTTCATGTCTTCTGCCCCTTACTTGATTGGATTATTAGTTTTTTGAGTGTTGAGCTTGATAAGTTCTTCATCTCATTTTCAAAATTTGAAGAAGTGATTTAACATAAAATGCAAATTTCCAATGATAAAAAATGCTATTAATTTATGATGTGGCTCAGCTGTTTTAATTTCTCCTAGTAGTAATTTCACCTATGTTAATAAGTTTATTAAAAATTGGTATTTAGAACCAGAATTTAATAGCTGTATTACATACAAACTGGAGAAGCTTATATAAAAGACTTTAACTATATCTTTAATATTTTAGTTTCTAGGTATCATTATCAAATCTGTGGTTTCAATGTATTGTTTTTAATACTAAGTTTTCACAAATCTACCATGCATGTAGATGTTTATGGGAATGGCATTGAGAGAATAAAAAAGAATGGAGTCTGAATTCCACATTGGGATCATCATGGAATGTGGGGAATGAGGACCAAGCAGCAGGGATAAAGTTGATAATTCAGTAAAACTATGTCCTTAGAATCAGATATGACTAACAGAATATAAAATCTATAAATCAGCAAAATTCTTGGAGAAAAAAGAGTGTTCAATTTAAATAAACTTCCAAAGGGCAGACTGACCTCAAATAGGTCAATTCTGTTCTAGAGTTGTGTTAACACTGTGATGGTGCTCCAATTTTTAGCCAGACTTCACAGAATTATTGGGCAAAGTGCTCATCAGTTGGAGCACCAAAAGTAATTTTGTAATTTCCCTCTGTTGTTGTCTCTAAGGAAGAACTATACAGTGTTTGATATAAAGATGCTTCATTGGGTGAAAATCCAAAAATTTCAACATAGAATATTTTTTCCATTTTCACATTCTAAGGTCCATTTGTAAAGGTTAAATAATGAAAACCTCATTTTTAATTTCAAACTAAATTTACTTTAAATTTCTTGGGTAAACTGGTACTAATAGATCTCAGTAAATAAAAATAGTAAAAAAAAAAGTATTTGAAACCTCGAAGAGTTAGACTTCATATTTATATACCACATAACTCAATACAGACCCAATCATGTTTATTTTTTTTTACTATGTGGAAGTAGAAAGTCTTAAACCCTAAATAAGTTATTTCAACTCTGGCTGTGAAAATATATCTGAAGCCAGAATCTACACGCTTCAGTTAGGAATTTAATGGCAAATCTTGAAAGAATGAAAGACAACTGCCATATTTGTTTTTGAAAAAAACAGAGTCATTATAATTGCTAGATAGATAAAGAAAAGTTTACAGGTATTTATAATTTAATAATGATTAGACTTGTTAGTAAACCCCCAAATTTTGGTTCTTCATATCTTGCTACAGAAATATCTGTAAAAAACACAGCTTTAATAATTTCTAAAAAGAAACACAAATCTAAGTCTTTCTTTGACAAAATATATCTTATACATTATTGAAAATACCATATTTAGCTTTATATAATTGTCTTGAAGTTTCCCATTATTATAAATTATCAAATGCATATTTTTGTTTCAAATGAACTTCTTTGCCAATTTCCCATTTTTTCCATTAGTATTTCCATCCTTCCCATCATCCAGACTAACCATCATATAATTTTCTAACTTGCCTTCAACTTGATGGTCTCACCATAAATTGCTTTTACAATTCAGTTTTAGGAGAAAATTTCTGAGGAATCATTTCTTAATATTTGATAAAAAAAGATCTTGTGACTCAGTTTGTTTCTTTTTAATTTGGGTACTCTTAATTGCCAAAAAGGCATGGAGTTATGGTTAATTCTCAGTTATAATAACCATTTTATCTAGTTTGGGCAAAACTGACAGATAAATTATTATTCAACAAATATCTAATGAACATGTATTATATGTAATAAATTAAAATTATATTTTATTATAATTTTATTTCAATGTCTGATATTTTTAATGGTAAGATTATATTTTAATTGTTATCAGAAGTTGTTTTAATACTTCTGGAAGTAGATAACTGCATGCAGATGACATGAAAAAAATGCATTAGACCCATCCACATGGCCTATGAATTCTCTTTGAAATACTTATTGTATCCATTTTGATTTCCATACTAATATTAAGGAAAGACACATTCTACCTCATTATGTCAACTTTTGCACAAACACTCTTTTTGGGTGACATTTAATAGCAAGTCACTATAAATTACGCTGTCATACACACTATATGTCACTTTTTAATTTCCCAATACTATGTTTAAATAAATGCTACTATGGACTGAATTCTGTTCTCCTAAAATTCGGATGTTGAAGCCCTAACCCCTAATGTGACTGTATGTGGACATAGGTCCTTTAGAAGGTAGTAAAGGTTAAATGAAGTTATAAGGGTGGGAGTCTACTTCAATAGGATTGGTGACCTTATAAGAGGAAGAGAGAAAGATCTTTCTCTCTCTCTCTCTCTCTTTTTTTTTTTTTACGATTTTATTTATTTATTTGACAGAGAGATAGAAAGCAGAGAGCACAAGCTTGGAGGGAACAGCAAAGGGAGAGGAAGAAGTAGGCTATCTGCTGATCAGGGAACCCCATGCAGGGCTAGATCCCAGGCCCATGGGATCATGACCTGAGCTGAAGGCAGACACTTAACAATCTGAGCCACCCAGGCACCCTGGTCTTTCTCTTTCTACCAGTGGAAGAACACAGCAATAAATTTATTCTTTATAGGCCACGAAGAGAGCTTTACCAGAACCCAACCATGCTAGCACCCTGATCTCAGACTTCAGCCTCCAAAATTGTAAGAAAATAAGATTCTTTAAGTCCAATCTATAGTATTTTGCTATGGCAGCCCAAGCTGACTAATATAACTTATGTTATATAGTCCAACTAAGCTTTATTGTAGTTCTAACAATGGAAGTATTGGATATTAGCCCAACCAATAATTTAAAAAAAATAGCATTTTGTTTCACATTTTGCTACTGTTTTTTTGTGGGTGATCTACTTAAAGGCACCCATTGGTGGCTAGTATAATTAGCAAGAGAAGATGTATACATTTGTACCCTGGAGATGAGGAATATTAATTTTGTAAAACTATACTCCTGAATCTACCAACTCTGTTACCACAATAGGCCAAACAATCATCCTTTTAGGTTTGGGTCATTTCCAGGTCCTTCCAAGAGATTACCCTATTCACTGTCTCTACCAGACATATTCATCTTAAATTATACTTAAAAAAATACTTATCCTGTATAAAAATCATCAAAGCTGAAGATCTTTCACTGTTTATGAAATAAGTTTTAGTTTGAAAGCTTCACACTCATGATCCTCTATAATCTGGGCCCAATTTATATTTCCCACATATAATAAGTACTCAGTACATAGTTATCTAATGACATTATCATTCCTGCTTTTTCCCTTTGCTTATCCTATGATCGGCTCGCTACCCAAAATACTTGTCATAATCCTATAATCCTACACATCTTCCAAGAACAAATACAAAATGTATTTCTTACAAGAAACTTTTCTGATTCCAAACCACGTGGACATTTTTCCCTACAATTGTTCTGCCCCTTTTGACTTAAACATTTCATTCTAGCAATGTATGCACTAGGGTATGTGAACATGTATTTGCAGCATTTTTTTATATATTATCACCTCATCCAGATTGTAAACATCTGTAGGGCTTCCATTCTCTATACTCATTACTCTTCATCAATTCTTCCCTGGAAACTCAGTCCCAGGTAATCTCTCTACTTTGAATGTTCAGTATAAATTTCCTATAGCTTTCATTTGGTCATTAATTATATCCAATATGCCATTAATTTGTTATCTGTCATGTGTTATTATATTCTTCACATGCTCTTGCTCTATTAACTACATTCTAAGTTCCCTGAGGTCACAGGCTTTTATTCATATAATGTCTAAACCTGAACTATGTAAAATTTTTTGTATGTGAGACATAAAATTATAGCCTGAAGGGCAAAGGGCTAGATGACAGAAGACCTCAGTTCTAGTCTTTGGTTTGGCTAACCAATCACCCATGTTAGAAGTCTTTTAATAAATCTTTCTTCATCTTTCTAAAATAAAGTTGTAGTGGGAGGAGATTGTTAAGATCTTTAAAAATTTGTTTTTTTATATTGGGACATAGTATGCTTCTTCTACAGTGTCCAAACTGATACACTAAGAGATGAAGTATGTCTCTCTTTAAAAAGAGGATGGGAACAAAGGAGACCTCTAACAACTAGAAGCAGCCAATAGAGTATTTGAATATGGCAAAGGTTATATAAAGATCATGAATTCTTCCAGAGAATATTCTTGGTTTTACTTTGTTGCTTTTTAGGTGTTGGTTACCCACCTATGTGGGTAGGCATGGAGTATTTTTTTTAAGCATGGAGTATTAATCAAGGTTTTCCAGAGAAACAGAACCAATAGGATGTATACATTATGTACACATATATGTACACACATGTACACACACACATATATACATGTGCAGATGTATATATGTGCATAAACATATGTCTATACGGAGTGTGTATACACATATATATGGAGAGAGAGACTTATTTCAAACAGCTGGCTCACATGATCGTGGAACCCTTCTAGTTCAAAATCTGCCAAGTTCAAAAAGGCCATAACCTCTTAGGTATGGCAGTACTCTTCATAAGGAAGGTAATTCTTTAGAGAAGGAAGTAGCTAGCTTTGGGTTATCAGCATTACCATTACCATAAACATTAACATTCTCAACAGCTGGGCTGGATGCACCTTCCAGTAAAGGGGATTTGAAACTGGCAACGACAACTTCTGCTATAAAAGGACACTGACATTCATAATAACAGAGGCACTGCGAAGGTGTTAAGAGCTCTCCAAATTCCTTTTTTTTTTTTTTAAAGATTATTTATTTATTTGACAGAGAGATCACAAGTAGGCAGAGAGGCAGGCAGAGAGAGAGGGGGAAGCAGTCTCCCCGCTCAGCAGAGAGCCTGATGCGGGGCTGGATCCCAGGACCCCGAGATCATAACCTGAGCTGAAGGCAGAGGTTTTAACCCACTGAGCCACGCAGGTGCCCCAGCTCTCCAAATTCTTAAAGAAAAAGAAAAAGACTGACACTCACTGTAGTCTTTTACAGTTTTGAAAACTGGTCCTTCCTTGAATTATATATAAGGTTCCTATGAATATTATTATTTTATTATCTGGAATTTCTCTTTCTTATGAAAATATAAACTTCATTTTGTTTTGAAAACAGAGCCAGAGGAAATCTTTATTTCTGTTTTCTTGATTATCTGTTAGCTGCTAAGAGACACAAGTGTACTTAAGGCTTAAGCAATTCTGTTTCTTAGAAACAGCAAGCAAACAACTGTTGGAGTCATATTACAAAATTAGATAGACAATATACTAAATTTATTCTAAATAAACGTACTTCTTACTTAGGACAGTAAAAATAGTGTACTTTCAATGTAAAACTGTAATATGCAATTTTTCTGGGAAGACAGGTTTGCAAATGTAGACATTTGTGTAGTTTATGGCAGATAACTCTAATAACACGAATAGCTACAATGAAAATCAGAGCTTTAGTTTTTGACTTTTGCCCATTTGTTCTTAAAACCAAGACATCAATTATAAATTACATATATTCATAGAGTGAATTCTCATATAGCCATTTCCATTAAAAGGTAGCTAGAGAAAATACAGTAACTAATAATTGTTTTAAGAAACAGATGCATAAAGCTTTTAAAATCATAAAGAAGTACCAAGATACACACTTATGTGATTTATAATGGGAGACTTTTCTTTTTCTGTCCTTAGTATAAATATCTTACCATCATCATTAATATTAAGTAATATTTATTTGCAATACATTGGAGCATTTTTAAGAAAACTCTTTTAAAGGCCCCTGGAAACTGCTATGATTAATAATATGGCCAGGGGGAAAGGACTCATGACATTTTTTTCTTCTTTTTTTTTTTTCTGTTTCTCTTCCTCTAGGTGGGAAAAAGAGCACCTAAAAACACTTGGCTCCCCTGGCGACAATAAGCAAAAAGCTGAAGTTCACAATGTATCAAAATTTCTTTGCATTGGTTCTGATTTGAAATTTTAGAAATATCCCACTAGTGTCCTCCCTAGTCTATATCTAAATTACCCTCGTTTTCTTAGGATTAGATTTGGTTATACTAATAGAAAAATGTGTAAGCAAATACTCTTATTATCTAGAGGCGAATAGAACTTTAATAAAAACTCAGATTAACCATCCATAAGAAAAATATACTGAAGGAATTGACATAATTAAAGTTAAAAATTTAAGGCAACCATCATGGGCCATATCATCAGTGGCCATTATTGTCTTATAATCCCTAATAGTTTTTACTCTGAACCTAAAGGGAAGTCTTTTAACTTAAGGATCCCTGAGAGGGCTTTCTTTTGCCTCAGAATTTGAAAGTGCCCTGAAATTTTTCCTTTAAAAAATTCTCTGTAGTTTTTTTGGGGTGTGCTACAACATTCTTAAGTATCATTCTGGGATTAAATTTCCAGGTTACTCTAAATGATACCTAAATTTGAAAGAGGCAATTATAATTATCCCAATGTGACCTTAATAAAAGTAAGAGAATAAACTTTATTTTTCTGCTTTTTTGTTGGACTGAAGTATTTAAAAGAGTAAGGTAGAAATAAGAGACAAAAAGTCCTGAACCTTTCAAAATGGAAAATTAATTTTAAACTTATATGTTCCTATTACCTATTGTTGAAACTGTCTTTGCATAAATGAATAAACAGAAATAAACTTTTTTTCCTCGAAAGCAAAAAAAAAATTTTTTTTTAAGTTAAATGAAAAGTGTCACAGACAAGGTTATCAAATATTTCACAAACTGAAAAAAGATTATTAAAATAATCAAAATAGCAAGGAGTTAACATCTAAAATATGCAAGGAATTTACAAATCCATAAGAATAAATGAGAACCCCAACATAAAATATAGATAAAACCAGGAAATTCATTGAAAATCAAACCTGAATTAGCAAGTATATAAAGAGATGCTCAAGTCTTGGTTTTCAACCAGAAATGGTAAAATTTACCAACCAGATTGGTAAAAATTAGAGGTAAGTTAGCTATTAACAAGTTATAGGAAGAAGAGTGCTCTTGCACATCGTGATGGCAGTGTATGCTGGTATAGCCATTGTAGAGAACAATCTGGGCATACTTACTAGAAATGAATATAATCCAGTAATCCATTCCAGGAATGCATCCCAGAGAAACTTGAGCCCAGGTTCATAAGGGGACAGGCACAAAGATGCTCATTGTAGCAGCAGGTTAGAGGCAACTGGGTGCTCATCACTACAGAAATGGGTAAATAAAATGTGGTGTATACATACGGTAATTCAGCACGCAGAAGCAATAGACTAGTGTTATATACAGGAGCATAGGTGAATCTCTAAATGAATATTTATTTAAAAATTACAAATTGAAAGCTATAGTATAATGTCATATATATAAATTAAGAACAGATGTACACATAAAACATTACCACATATGCTTCAAGGAACCACATATATCCAAAGATATCTGTGAGCTTTGAACTTAAATGCAATATAATGGTGCTTATAGTGAGGAGGTTGGTAAATAGAGTTAAATAGAGTTAAAATGGTGGATGAAAAGTCTAAGTAATAAAATGGGGGAAGAAAGATGCCTTTGTGTAGGCAGTTGACATACGTGTTGTACACTGGTAAGTATTATTAACTCAACACCCTGCATCTCAGATCAAAAATATATGAATTATACAACTATAATGCCTGTGATTTGTAACTTAGAAAAATTTTACATTATAAATAAATATATTTAATTACTCTTCTTGTCTCTTTACTGGTTACTCCAGAATGTGCCAGACTTCCAATAATTTCTTAAGTCTTATGCCATTGTCCTCCTCATCCTTGGTGAGCTTTACCCATCCAATGACACCCTTCAAGATATAATTTAAATTCTACTTCTTTTTTTTTTTTTAAGATTTTATTTATTTATTTGACAGAGAGGAGAGAGATCACAAGTAGGCACAGAGGCAGGCAGGGAGAGAGGAGGAAGCAGGCTCCCTGCTCAGCAGAGAGCCCGATGGAGGGCTCGATCCCAGGACCCTGAGATCATGACCCAAGCCAAAGGCAGAGGCTTAACCCACTGAGCCACCCAGGCGTCCCTAAGTTCTACTTCTTCATAAGACCTTTTAAATTGTTCTAGTCAGGCAAATGTCTCCCTGATACCTTAAGCTATACCAAACCATCTAAGACTTATAATATGTTACGTACATTGCCCTCTAACTATCACTGTATTATGTCTTGCCCAGAGCTTCCTCTACTAGATATTAACTGCACAGAAAGCAGAGAGACTTCTTTGGAGCTTCCTGTTGTGCCGAGAACAGAGTTGTGTATATGAGAGTATTATACTAACAGATTTTCAGATAAGATTTCGGACTGTGGTGGCAAGGGATGGATAGAAGGGACCATAACTGAAGGTTAAAAAAAAGTATCCTATTGCTGCTGAGAACTAGTTTTGAAAGTGGGGCAAACAGAGATTCCTTTTGGAATTGGAGTTTCTTTTGGAACTAGAGGAGAAAGAGTAGAATAATCATTATGACACCTTGAATGGAGTAGCTTTCCAATCAATGAAGGAGATGAAGCTTGCTTTAAGTTCCCCCTTTTTTTCTTTTCTTTTCTTAGTGTTTCCTTATTTATGACTATCACTATTTTTTTTCTGAACACTTAAAAATTTTCTTTTTACTTCAATCTACAAGATAAAACTACTAAGAGCCAACTCAGGAGGTGCTTCCTCAATCTAGAAAACTGTTCAACAGTTCCTTCTCCCCTTTTAGGGGAAATATGCTTCTTTTGTTTTTGATGAAAGTTATCATTTTTTTATGATTGCTAAATATATGAATTGCTAAATTACAGTGGGTCATTCCTCTGGAGGCTGTAGAGAGAAGAAACGCCTTATATAGTGGGAGTTGATAAACTGGGTTGGATTCTCACTGAGATTCAGAATTGCATTTAGCTATGCTCTGAAAATGATTTCAATGAGAGCCAAATGTCCCTGAAAGGGAAATTGATCTTTGGGTAAGATCCAACAGGAGGTTGGAGCTTTGAAGAAGATATATGTGGCCTTTGAAAGGTGCAAAAGAGATGCGGATTGGCTCCAGAAAATAATGATGGAAGAGAAAGTAATGCAAGGCATAAAGAATCAGGGAGATGATGTAATAAGACAGAGTCCAATATCTGTTTCAGCTACTTACTAATTTTGTCACCTGTATTGAATCAATAAACATCTCTGCACCTTTGCTTTCTTTTTTGTATGTATGATAAAGTGAGAAAATCTTTATTTTTGTATTCATCTATGAATGTAACCATCAGCCTTTAAAAAGAACACTTGGCAGCTAAAAAAATATGAACAAATAAGGAACATAAGACAAGAAACCGAGCTTCATTCATTTTAGTAACTGGCTAGTAAAGAAATGGACCTAAAAGATAAATAGTAGGTACTCAACAAATATTTGTTGAATGGATGCATCAAAAAATGGAATAGATCAAGAGGAAGTAAGTCAGGACAGAACACCAAGACCAGACTCTCTGGCCAGGCATGTAGGAAGCAGAGGATGGAATCTAGGAAGGCAGATAAGAAACTGTCCCCTTTGTTCAGAGGTCAGGACCAGGAAAAAAGCTTCAGGAGCCAGGATAGCTGCATAAAAGTGCTGAGAACCTATTATCTGTACAGGAGATTAGCAGGCGTGTTTTAAAGAATTAAGATTCACAGTAGTAATGCCTACCCAACTATACCTTCAACAACATGTCTGAACATTTAGAATTACATATAAAGCAACTAGAAGGCAAGGTGAGGAAGGGAAGTGAGGAGTCCCATGAAATTGCCATAGGTAAAATCAGACAGACCAGACTTTAAATCGAAGTTACATTCACTAGTAGTATAAATATGGCAAAAAATTAATCTGAGACATCTAGAAAATAAAGAATTAATTCTGAAAAATGAAAATTATAGTTCCTACTCTGAAGAACTGTTTTGAAGATTAAATAAGTGAATATATGAAAAGGACCTAAAATATGCCTAACATGATTTAAAGAAATTGTATTGTTATGATTATTATTATCTTACTGTTTTTGTTGTTACTGTAGTTATTATGCATAATAGAATATGTATTAGCCAACTCAATCTTTGGCTTGATTTCAGTTCAAGAACTTGCAATTTGTAAACTAAATTGTTTCTTTAATTTTGGGTTTTCTTCCAAGTGTGTTTTTTTCCTCTTTTGCGCTCTTTTAAAAGTTCTCCCCATCCACTCCCCCACAATTCTAGCTTTGTTTTAGCAACATCAGAGAAAAAGGACCTTTCCACTTAGGCCAGGGAGCTAAATGGAAGGTGGGTGTGGTCTGGCCAATAAGGCCTAGGATCTCAGATGTCAGAGGAACAGACAAGTCAGAGCAGAACCATGGGAAGGGCAGGAATAGAAACAGGCACCATGGAAGTTTTCCTTCACATGACTCTGTGTAAGAGATGAACCATACCAGATTCAACTGTACTTAGATAATCTTCTCAACAAAAGGTGATGTCCCCCTCTAGTGTTTGTTTCTAGTTTATATAGTTGACCCTTGAAAAGTACAGATTTGAATTGTGAGAGTAAACTTACATGGGGATTTTTTTTTTATATAAATACAGTACTGTAAATGTATTTTCTCTTTCTTATGATTTTCCCAATAACATTTTCTTTTCTCTAGCTTACTTTATTGTAAGAACCATATATAATACATGTAATATACAAAATAGCTGTTAATTGACTGTTTATGCTATTAGTAAGGCTTCCAGTCAACAGCAGCCTATTAAGTTTTGGGGGGAGTCAAGAGTTATACACATACTTTCCACTGTGCAGGTGTCAGCACCCCTAATCCCCATATTATTCAAGGGTCAACTGTAATACCTTCATTTGAGTCAGGTAGGAGGACCATGGCTTCCTAAAGCCTACTGCTTTGTAAGATACATACTTTTAACAGCAGACAAAGTTAGATATGATGTGAAAACTCTGCAACTGAACAGATAAATAAGAAAATTAATATAAGATCTGTTCCAGAAATTACATTAATACTGATAACTTGCCAGTGGATATACTAGGGTTAACAAATATGGTATATCACTGCTAAATCAGATTTTTAAAGAAATTTAGTTCTAGTGAAACGTGTTAAGACTGCTAAACAAAAGCCTTAGCTAGTTTTGAAGTTACCTTCATCCCCAAAAGGTTTTGGACTCTGACATAAATAGGCCTGATTCTGTAACTTAGTTCGGCCCTTAAACTCCCTGATCAAACACAGTTTTGGTATTAGTTCATAAGTTACAAAGCCAGCAGACTGTTTTAGTTCAAGGATGATTAAGTATAGGGCCTGGGTAGGCCTAGAGTAGATGAAGATGAAGGGTGGGCTGGGTTTCACTTCTAATTTTCGGCCCAAGCTTTCAGGTTGAGAAATTGTTTTCAGGTGTTTAGAGCAATCTCAGTTCTACAATCCCAGATACAAAGTATGATTTCTTGGCGGGGGGGGGGGGGGGGAGCCTTAACTCCTTAATCTGTGTGTGATTACCAGGTCTCGGGAATACACTCAAGTAACGTCGTATGACCAACTAGCGGAAAATGGAGAGTGCGCTGCACAAGCGTGTGTAGGGCGTGTGTCTGGTTTGCTTGTTTGCTTAGAGCCCTCAGAGAGGGAGAGAGAAGACAGAACTGCAATGACTCACTGAGGGACCGGGGAAGGGCTGCCCATGAGGTTCCGAGACATTCTAAATGGAAGGAGAGTGTTTGAGGGAAACAAGTCTGCGGTCAGGAGAACAAAGGCGTCCTTTAGGGACAGTACAAAACCTGAAGCGGTTTAGGCTTACCGGGAGGACAACCAGGAAAGCTCACGGTTGGGAAGCAGCGGTGCAACTGCAGCGGGAGGCGAGCCCCCCCTGGGGCCCCGCCCCTCCTGAGCCCCGCCCCGCCAGCGTCGGGCCAATGAGATCCCGGGATGTTAGCGGGTGGGAGGTGCGGCCGGGTTGCTACAGCCGGAGCTGGGCGGTGGCGGTGGCGGTGGCGGCGGTGGCAGTGGCGGCGGTGGCGGCGGGTGTAGGGGGAGGAATCTCTCGGAGCCAGAGGCGGCGGCGCAATGGAGGGACTGGAAGGTGAGGAGGTGGAGAGGTGCGGGCCGGGAGGTTAGAGCGGGCCTAGAGCCATCCGCAGTGCCCAGGACCGAGGTGCCGGGGTGGCGAGGGCTGAACCGAAGCGGTGGACCCCGCCGCTCCTCCGGAGGCCGGAGCGGGCGTTAGCCTTACAGCCCCCAACACCGTGGAGCTAATGATCCTCAGGCTGCCCCGCCTCAGACGGTCTTCAGCTGGGGTTCCCCACCGCGAGCCTGATACTTCTTTGGCATGTGCCCGCCTGTGTCTTCTACCATCTTTTGGTCTTGCCTGACTCCTGAGTGTCCTTTTGGTAATCACAGTCTCCGGCCAGATTTTATTTTTCTTGCAAAGTGGACTCTTCATTAATGTCCATGGCCTCCCTACTGCCAGCCTCTGTTGGGGCCCCTGGGTGTGTTTTCAGGCTCTAGCACCAGGCACTTTCCTTGGCCAGTTTCCCTAGGTAACCGTTTTTCTCTTTCTACCGCATCTTCTATCGGAGGCATGCCAAGAGCATCTCCCAAGGAAGAGTCACTGGCCAGCTTCAGAGCCGGGACAATAGATTAACAGAAGGATTTGAGAGCTTGTTAATGACGACTCTGTAAGGAAGAGCCGGCATTGATTCCTTATCTTTGAGTCAATCCTTATGCTATAACCATGACTCCAGATTTTGTTTTGTTCCCAATTCTTTTACTTCTCTATTATTTTTGGCCGTTTTATCCTCTGTAATATAACATTTGCCTAAAAACAACAATGGAAAAAAAAACAGTTTCAAGATTGTATTTCAAATTGTGGTTAATCCTTCTGATGAAAGATCCTGTCCTTGGTTTAGCTCTTTCCCCCTCACCTATTTTGCATAGATTCAGGTGGAATTAAAAATAAACAGAAGCATTGAGCCCTGTGTTGTTGCATGCCAGAAAACAAATTATTTCAGGTTGTGTTATGAAGTGAAAAGTAATAACTAGTAACTTTTTGCAGTTACCTAAGCATACCAAAAAACAAATGTAATAATGACTATGGTAGTTTTTAATGCTTTTACTCTCATAGTAAACAGCTTGAGAATGGTAGATAAGAATTCTGATAAATTTTCCATTTGTAGGCAGCTACGGTATACTGTGACAAGTGAAGGTCCTGTTCTCTGATCATGTAATTTATTTCAGAGAGATCATTAAGATTTCATGAAATAAGAATTGTAATGATCCCACTCCTGACTTTCAAGATACTATTTTTTAGAGGACTCCTGGAGGCACCTTATTTTTTAAATAAAATTTAAAATATGTGGTGGTCTTGTAACATAGTGGCTAGGATCATGGGTTCTGGAATTCTTGTGAAGTTATCGTAACACACATTAAGTGCTTAAAACAACTTTTCTGCAGATTTTTATTACTTAATTTAACATTTGTAATTAAGGCAAAGATCTTGATTTTTTTCACTTATTTATGCTAAGCACCTAAAACAGTGTCTGACACAGAGTAGATACTTAATAAATATTTGTTGTTAGATGAATGACTTTATCTGTCGTGGGCACCATTCTAGGCCCTGGGGACGTAGCAAAAAATAAAAAGTCAAAAGCCCTGCTCTCACTGAATCTATGTTTTAGTGAACCTTATATTCTAGCAATACCAAGACATTGCTATTAAAATCTTACTAGGAATTCTTCTAAAATATAATGAAAACCTAGTATAGTATTCAGTTACATTGGTGGATAAATACATGTATTCTGATGTAATATGTTATGAGGGGTATGTTTTATGGGCCCAGCTTATGATGTATCATGGTAAACAGTACTTGCTCCTACTTTTTGAGAGTATTTTGTTTTGTTTATTGTTTGTTTTAACAAAATGAGTTACTATCATTAACTATGATGTGTTTAGTTCTAATTAGGTTAAGTTAAAATATATGAAATTGGTTTTTTTAAGGACAAAACAATTGAATAATAGTAATTTCAAGTGGTTTAAACTAATAAAATAAAAGCTCTGAGAGTTTTTGTTGAAGTTAGGACAGCGCCTTTCTTCTTTTTTTAAAACCAGTCCCTATTAGATCCCATTTCGCAAAGATCAGAAGTTGAAATCTTAAGGTTCCATTCATTAATTCATTCATCCATGCCTTCATTTAATAAACATTGATACAAAGATAAATAAGATAAAGTTTTTCCTTTATTGGAAGTTAAAGTCCAACACTTGTTTTTATTTTTTTATTGTTTAAAGATTTTATTTATCTATTAGAGAGAGAGTGCAAGGGCTTGGAGGAAGAAGGAGAAGCAGACTCCCCACTGAGCAGAGAGCCAAATGCAGGGGCTCCATCCAGGATGCCAGGATCATGACTTGAGCCAAAGGCAGATGCTTTAACCAACTTAGCCACCCAGATGCCCCCAAAGTCTGGCACTTTGAAGTGTCTAATAAATGTTATATTGCAGTCCTGTAGAAAGTCTCCAGGAATTTGCTCACCATGTCATAGTAATTGAGCAAATATTGTGCTGTTTCATGTTAGACCTATGTTTCTAGTTGAAACCAGTTACTGGACTAATCTTGATTACAAAATCAGAAAATATATAGCTCCCTAAAAAATTCTATTGAAGATTATCATACTCTTTTAAAAATTATTTACTTATAAAGCATGTACCACTTACATTATTTTTGGTCTTCTGGGACTTTTCATGTTTCCTGGTCATTAAGAGATGAGGTAGTAGGCTGAACACTGTGTTTCAAAACTAAATATAAGTTATCGCTCATGATTTTGTGTAATCTATATTTGAGAACTTCTGTGTTCTGTGTGTAATTGGAGCAAAACCTTTAATTTCTTTTCACCTAACTCTTGTGCCCTGTAGGTATACCTAAGGCCAGTAGAATTAGTTCTAAACTTGAGAGAGTTTTAATCTTTCCTAAGCTTTGCATCCGTAAAATGGAGAGATGATAAACTTTAAGCAGATTTAATAAATACACTATTGTCATTTCTTTCATAACATCTTGGTGTAAGTGGTTATTAACAGTTGTATCAGAGATCAGTCTGCCCATTCCTTTTTTGGCTTACTAAATTAGCAGATCTTAGTGTACTGCTCTCTAAAACCTCATTTGAAGTCTAATTGTTCTTCCATAGTGTACCCTAGATTTAGTTGAAGAAAACATTCCTGTCCCATTAGGGTTTCCTTTTTGTTTTGTTTTTTTCTAGTCCAAACATGTGCAAGTTTACTGAGTAATTCTTCATCTTTATTAATTTATCTAGCATTCATTGTTTTTTAGTGCTGAGTTGGATGCTAGGTTATTTTAAAAGCCAGTGTATTGGAGAGGCCTATGCTTGGATCATTGTTTTATTTCTTTTTAGTTCTATGGTTTGGTAAATCTCAACTTCAGTTTCCTCAGCTATAAAAAATACTAATCTACCTGATATACTAATACTAAATACTAATCTACCTGAACTATATTAATATTAAATGATGTCACATATATAAAACATTCAGCGAAGTGCCTAGTACATAGGAAGTCCCCTCAGTACTTGTTTATTAGTTGGGAAAACTCATAAGAAGTGTGTTAGGAGCTTAGAAGTGTTTCAGTAGAGGTAAAAAGCATGCTTGGAAGGGATTGTAGGCAGTCTTACTCTATAGATGGCTATGGCAGCAGGATAGGCTGAAGAAGAGGAGATTGGAAATACATATATGGGATGAGGATTTGAACTAAGGCACAGATAGTGCGAATTAAAAAGGGAGGAGAGGTGAGATATGACTGTTGATATGAGAGAGAAAAAGAAACAAAGGGTTTTCTAGCTTTGATGAAGAGTTAGTATTATATCTGGAGGTCTACTTGAAAAGTCTCCTCATTAAAGAAGCTTTCCCTGATCCTACCCACTTTCCAAATACACTTACACATAACACTATGACTGTATTCTTTCTTCTTACTCTGCTTTATTTTTCTACATTGTGCTCATCACCACCTGACATTTTATGTATTTGTTTTTATTTTTTCCATGTTAGAAGAGTAGAAGTTCTTTAAGATCATCACTCTCTGCTTGCCTCATCGAACAGTTCCTCAGGGTACCTGGGTAGCTCAGTTGGTTAAGCTGCTGCCTTTGGCTCAGGTCATGATCCCAGAGTCCTAGGATCCAGCCCCACATTGGGCTCCCTGCTTGGCAGGGAGTCTCCTTCTCCCTCTCCCTCTGCCTGTCATTCCTCTTGCTTATACTCTCTCAATCTCTGTCAAATAAATAAATTAAATCTTTAAAAAAAAGAACCATTCCTGTCTCATACTAGGTGCTCAACAAATACTTGGGGAATCAACAAATTGATCTATTTTGGGTGCCTGGGTGGCTCAGTCGGTTAAGCGATGGCCTTTAGCTCAGGTCATGATCCTGGAGTCCTGGAATCTAGTCCCGCATCCGGCTCCTAGCTCTGCAGAGTCTGCTTCTCCCTCTGACCTTCTACCCTCTCATGCTCTCTCTTACTTGCTCTCTCAAATAAATAAATAAAATATTTAAAAAAACAAAACAAATTGATCTATTTTATTTTTTTCATCATTGCACCATTCTTTTATTTTTTTTATTAACATATAATGTATTATTTGCCCCACGGGTACAGGTCTTTGAATCATCAGGCTTACACATTTCACAGCACTCACCATAGCATATACCCTCCCCAATGTCCATAACCCAGCCACCCTATCCCTACCCCACCTACCCCCCCAGCCACCCTCAGTTTGTTTCGTGAGTTTAGGAGTCTCTTATGGTTTGTCTTCTTCCTGATCCCATCTTGTTTCATTCCCCACCCCCGCCACCTCCCCACGGCCTCCTGCCCTGCCTCTCAAATTCTTCATATCAGAGAGATCATGTGATAATTGTCTTTCTCTGACTGACTTATTCCACTTAGCATAATACCCTCTAGTTCCATCTACGTCGTTGCAAATGGCCAGATTTCGTTTCTCTTGATGGCTGCATAGTATTCCATTGTGTATATATACCACCTCTTCTTTATCCATTCATCTGTTGATGAACATCTAGGTTCTTTTCATAGTTTGGCTGTTGTGGACATTGCTGCTATAAACATTCAGGTGCACGTGCCCCTTCGGATCACTACATTTGTCAAATTGATTTATTTTAATGTAATGTTTAGGCCTGATAAAATTTGCCTGCAGCTTAGATAGAAGAGAAGGGGAGGAGGTGAAGAGGAGTTAGTAAATGTAAGCCAGTGTTTCAAATAAATGTGCTACTCAGGGCATTGGTCCTAAATATCTCCAAGGTCAGGATTTCTGTTAGGGAAATAATAGTATACCAACTCTCTTTTTTAGGACTGAGGAAGTTCTACTCTAAGAAAACCCATTCCTTTAATCTAGCATTTGCCAAATGTGTGACCGTGGATCAAGGGATTTGAAGGTGATTGGTGAAAGCGGAAATGACTAGTCAGATCCAGACTGAGTTGGAAGGAAAGTGCAGCCAGGAATGGGTTATCAAAAAGATGCAAATGATTCTGAGATCGAGAAAGTGATTTAGGGGCACCTAGGTGACTCAGTGGGTTGAAGACTCTGCCTTCGGCTCAGGTCTTGATCTCAGGGTCCTGGGATCAAGCCCCGCATCAGGCTCTCTGCTCAGCAGGGAGCCTGCTTCCCCCCCACCCCCGCCTGCCTCTCTGCCTACTTGTGATATCTCACTCTGTCAAATAAAGAAATAAAATCTTTAAAAAAAAAAAAAGAAAATGATTTAAAGAGAGGTAGGAGGTAGAAGTACGTGGTCAAAGAAGGTGCTTGGGTATTTTAAGAGTCCAGAGGTGGGCTGTTACTAAATTATTTTAACAGTTGTTATTTTTGTTGAACTGGAGTGGTAGACTAAAGAGGAGTGGATTGTGAAGGCTGTGGTTGAGCAGGTTAAGTGTGAATGTTGAAGTGTTGAAATCTAGGATGAGTTGAAAGAGGAAAGCCTTTTTTTTTTTTTTTTTAATTTCAGAGAGAGAGAGACAGACAGAGAGAGCGAGCATGAGAGGGGAGAGGTCAGAGGGAGAAGCAGGCTCCCCGTGGAGCAAGGGGCCCCATGTGGGACTTGATCGTGGGACTCCAGGATCATGACCTGAGCCGAAGGCAGCCGCCTAACCAACTGAGCCACCCCGGCACCCGAAGGAGGAAAGTCTTTTGAGAGTATTAGGGATTGTTGACCTGAAAGTAATTAGATTTTGAAAAGGATTGTTGGAAGAAGATTGTATAACAGATGCTGTATGCTTCAAAACGAAGGTTTGTTTTAAAGGTTGGATTCAGATGAACAGTGACCTGTTGTGAAGAAATAGACATGCTACACAGAGGCCAGAACTGTTCTTAATTTCTAAGATTTCTTTTCTTTTGAAAATGTTCTTTCCTATTCCTTAAATAGATATATTTTAGAATGTCATAACTATTTAGATAACAGCATATTATTTCACATCTATATATATGTTTTTATACACACACACACACACACACACACACACACACACGCATGCACAATAGTATTGTATAAAAATACCATTTCAAGCCTTATGGTGCAGGTTTTGAAGTTGCCGAATACAGTAATGTGTAACAGAATCAACATTGTGTGTGAGATAAATTTTATAAAGAGAAGTTAGTTGCTGGAGAGCTTTAGAATATTAAGATACTTTAGTTACTTGGTTTTGTCCATTAATTTGAGTACTTCTTTCGACAATGCTTGCTCTCTGCTACAACAGTCACCCCTCTGCATATCATCTCTACTATATTTTTATAAGCCTCACAATTTGCTAACTTTTGCCACACAAAAGAGATTGGTGTTTGCCTGCATGTGCTGGAAAAGAGTATTTTCTTGTTTTGTTGGTTGTAAAGCATTTTCATGTATAACATTTCAGATGATCCCTTAAATTTTAAGGTGGATAGAGCATATAATAGCCTCATTTAACAAATGTTAAAATAAGGCTATTTATATGATTAGTCAAACATTTTTCTTCTAATTCATGTAGTGAAGACTTTTCCAACAAGGAGAGAGACATCTTGTTCTTTGCTATAGTTCCTTGCAGATTCTCAGTTCTGTATATAGACAGTGGAAGTGATTTTCTCAACATTCTACATGCTACCTGAAGCATTCATTCCTCCATCTGTAATTGGTCAACTGGTTTAATCATCCTTATATATGACCGAATTTTTGTTTAATCTAATGCCAGTAAGAGCAGTTTGTTGTCATCCATGTACTTTTCTTGCAATGTGGTCTTAAGGTAGATTTTATTAAATACATATAGTATATTTACTTTGGCATATTAGAGATAGAAGGGGGCCATGTAGGTCATTTAACCTAACTTCCTTCCAAATCTTATAGAAGAGGAGGCTGAACCTTAGTGAGATTAAATATCTTCCCCAGGAACATATAGTTCTATATGATAGAGCTGGGACTTATGAGACAAACTTCAGTGCCTTTTTTTGCTAAGCTGTCATGTCTTTTAATGAATACCATTATAACAAAGTGTAGCTTTGTGACTCTGAACCTGCTTATCATGACCTGTTGGTAGAAGGGGGTGTTGACTCTAACATACATGTGCATGTTACAGTTTGTGAATTACCGGGCTATCCTGTATGACCAGCTAATATAAGAGGGAGGAATTTATACATTTATATCCTTATTTATTTTGAATGATTTAATGACTTCAAAATGTTTATAAAATTTTGCTTTGTTATTTATTTAACTGAAGTATACTTTAAAGCAAGTAAAATGATGAATTTTTAAATCATTGCTTATAATTAAAGTATTATATGAAAATTATAAATAAACAAGCTTAATAGATTAAGTATCATGTGGCATCACTTAGATCATCATTATAAGACATTCTTAGTGTATGTTACTGATAGATAGTGGAATGAAGTCCCTGCTCTCCCTAAATAACCTAACCTCTGGTATTGGAGAGGAACAATTCAGGCAAATCTTTCCTTTTGTAGTGCCCACAGCTTTACTGCCACCATAGAGACGTTGCCTCCATCTGAGATGACATCCTTTTGTAGTGCCCACAGCTTTACTACCACCATAGAGACGTTGCCTCCATCTGAGATGACAGTCACTATCTACCATTAAAATAGGGCAGTGGAGTATTAAGAGAATGAGAGAACAAGACAGTTTTTCTGTTATGTCTTGATTGTATTCCCACCCATGTCTATTTTGATTTTAATGTTAGTTTTCTTGTACTTACTAAATGCTTTGGAACAAATTATATGAAGTCATAATTGTACTTTTCTCATGAGTTTCTTTGGGTTACTTCTGAAAGTGGCTCTTTGTCTTTCATGTGATGAAGGAATTTTTTTTTTTTTTTTTTTTTAAAGATTTTATTTATTTGACAGCGAGAAACACAGCGAGAGAGGGGACACAAGCAGAGGGAATGGTAGCGGGAGAAGCAGGCTTCCCGCGGAGCGGGGAGCCCGATGCGGGGCTCGATCCTAAGACTCTGGGATCTGACCTGGGCCGAAGGCAGACGCCCAACGACTGAGCCACCCAGGCGCCCCAAGGAATTTTAACAGTAAAATATTCAGCAGAAAATATGTTTAAGATATAGATTCAAGTACCATTTTTAGAAAATTACAAGTATGGAAATAGATTTAGTTTTGATAATTGGCTAGAGAATAAAATGACAAATAGACTCAGCTGTGTAGAATGCCAAAGAATGTAGTTATTTCTTTTAAATCAATTTAGTAACAAAATGTATTGTATGAAAATGTGTGATAGGTGCATTAAGGTTTGATCAAGTAAAAGTTTCAGCTACTAGTCTTTATTTAATGAATTGTGCCATAGGACAGAATATCTCAGTTTGCTGGTCCATTGAATTCTTATATAATATATGTATAAAATGATGAACAATTTATATAATAAAGGTAGCATACTAACTAGGTGATTCTTTAAGGCATTATACTTCTATTGTCTGCTGTTAAACAAAACAAGATTTTTTTTTTAAGATTTTATTTATTTGTGAAAGAGAGAGAGAGGGAGCAAAGAAGAGGGAGCAGCAGGTAGAGCAGGCAGAGGGAGAAGTAGGCTCCTCACTGAGCAAGGATCCTGATGTGAGACTTGATCCTAGGATCCTGGGATCATGACCTTAGCCGAAGGCAGATGCCCAACGGACTGAGCCACTCAATGTGTCCCAGAACAGGATTCTTTTTATCTTAGAATCCTTAGATCATCTCAGGAAGCCATCTCACTGATCCCCAATGTTATAACTTAATGCTTTGAAGATTAGTAATATATAATATTAACCTCAAGGTAAACTTGGTGTTTAAAGTTTGGTAATTTACAGTAGAGAGAGGCTATAAGTTCAGAGAATGTAAACAGTTGGTTTGGTTAAGATTAAAGAAAACAAGATATTTCCAACAATATCAGTTTGGTGATACTTAAATCTTGACTTCAGTATTTGGTATGTCCTTTTTGACCCCTGATAATTCTTAAGTCTTGTGCCTATTTTAATAATATTGCTTATTCCAAAATGAAATAAGACATTTTCCATAAAAACCGACAGCTTACATATGAAGACATTAAAATTTGGAAGTTTCACAGTATGAGCAAAGAATTTATTGATTAAATTCCTTTCTGTTTTAGAAAATGGAAGTGTCCAAGTAGGAGAATTGTTACCTTGCAAGATTTGTGGAAGAACGTTCTTTCCAGTGGCATTAGTGAGTATCTTTTTCTTTTGGATTATGATAGATCTGTAATTATTCAATATTTCAGGACAACTCTCATGGAAAGAACCTCTGTGGAATAATTTAAAGAAATATTGGCCAGTGTTCTTTGTTCAAGAGTATCAGTTCCATCTATGTCTTTCTTCTAGAGTGGTCTCTTTCCTTTCTAGTTTCGTCTTCAAAACTACTCTGTTAAAGTATTTCTCTGTGGGAATATTAACAAAAACTCAGAAATGGTTTTTCAAGCCATTTTCAAAGCATTCAGCTCAGTTTACATAGGAAAGAAAATGCCTTCTTTTGCCCTTATTTAATATTTAATTAAATAATGTAATCACTATACAACTACAACTTATATAACACATCAGATATGGGAACAAGTACTGCATACTTTTGACACAACTCAACGTAAGAACAGAAATCTATTAGAAAATTGCTTGTTAGCCCACACTTTTATTTTTTTTCATATTTAAGAGATTTTTATTCTAATAGCAATAATTATAGTACTTGCTTTTTAAAATGAAAACTGAAAACAAGTATGTATTAATTTCTAAGTGTGTATTGAAAATATAAGAGATTGCATGATATCAAACCAACCAGTTAGGAGGTTTCCTCTTTTCTCAGATAAAATTTAATAGTTCTAGCTTGTTCAGTGTTTATCAAAATACAAAAGAAAAAAGTGCATATATTGCACTTCCATTAACATATTTTATTTGGAAGAGGGGAATGATTATTTATCCAGTAGGTTAATTGGAGGTCATTTATGAGAGTGTCCATTGTAATGTCCTTAAAATGAATACATGAATGATGAATGAATGAGTTGGCAGCCATATTAAAAAAAACAATAGAAGTGGAATGCTAGGTAGTTCAAGAAAAATCATAGGTAAAAAAAGGTAAACTTGTTCCAGGAGGGAAGGAAGAGATAATTGTGGAGGAGGAAGGACACAAATCAGACCACCAACTCCTATTATTTTATGTTAACTTTATGGTAACATGCTACTGTTATGTTAAGAACTTTAGTAACCCAGACTACTACTATTGTTTTAACTTTTTTAATCCTCACACTAATGCAGTCTCTGTTTACATTATTTTTCCAGTATCTATTTTCATGTATTAAATAATGAAGATAGCTTTTTCTTTTCACTTAAATAACTTTGACTTGATTACATTATTTTCCTTATTCTTAGCAGTGTGAAACTAGAATAGTCAATAACTCTTAATAAAATTTTGGAAGAGTATTTATCTATACTCTCTTGTTGTATATAGTTTTCATACTTTCTTGAGAAAAATAACTTAGAGCGTGCATTATATATACTTTTTAACAAGTTTAGTTAAAGCAAAATATCTTATTTATATGTTATTATTTTATCTTCTAATTTTAAATTGGTCTCAAATGACAATTTTAAGTTTCATAGGCTTCCTTTCTGTAGAAAAGAAAATGATACATTGCATTTCTTTATCTTAACAGAAAAAACATGGACCCATTTGCCAGAAAACTGCCACTAAAAAACGGAAGACTTTCGATTCGAGCAGACAAAGAGCTGAAGGAACTGATATTCCAACAGTAAAGCCTCTTAAACCTAGGGTAATTATATAGCTTTTTGGGTAGTATGAATTCTGCCTTGTGTTTTCAGTTTAGAAATGATCAGAAACTTGTTTATTTTAAACTTCTCCTAAGGGGGAACCAAACTACTATCTAAAACTCTATTACAGTGAGGTTTTTGTAGCATTGGATAGCCAGTTGCTTAGCTATAGGCTGGAAGTAATTAAAAAGTCCTCACATGTTCTTTTTAAGTCATTGTTAGTTATTGCAGCCTAATTTAAGTGCTCCAAGTTTAAACATCTTATCAAAGTATAGTCCATATATATAAAATAAAGTTATAATTTATAGATAGCTTAGCATAATAGATATTGCTTATCTTGACTGATTGTCAGTAATTGTGATCTTATGCTTCCTGGGGAAGTTTGATCAGTTACTCAACTGTCCATGTATAGCCACTGTCAATTGTCTTTGAAAGCACTAAATCTCCTTTAATAATCTCTTTAATACTACCTGTGATATGTTATATTGCCAAGAATAAAGTACATACATACTTTCTTCGACATAGTTTTGAAGAGTCAGTTCAGTGAAATAGTCAAAATTTGAGTGCCGCATTGAATAGATTTTTTAAATAAACCTTGCTCATTGGTAATAACTTCTCCCAGTGCTACAGGAAAACATTTCCCTGTGGGGCAATTAATCTTACTAATAAAATCATTTGATAATAGAAAAGTTGGATGTTCATCTTTTTTTTTTCAGGCTATATATAAGTGAAGATGAAATTTGAATAATGTACATAAACCATTATTTGATATTTTTCTTAGTATATCTGCAAGATATGTGATTATTTTGGTTTTAATTAGCTAAGAGGTAAACGATTGAAATTTTTAGACAGTGTAACATAGTGAGTGTGAAAATGAAAGCTGGCTCAAGAGTCATACTGCCCGGATTTAACCCTTGCTCTGTTACTTACCATGCTGTGTTGGGCAGTTCCTTAATCTATACATCTCTATCTGTAAAATGGTGTTAGTAGTGGTAGTATCTATCTTGTGGGGTTCTTACAGAATTTATCCATAGTGATCTCTCAGTAAATGTTAGTTATCCTATTTTTTTAGAAGATTTATTTATTTACTTACTTATTAGTGAGAGAGTGCATGCAAGCATGGTAGGGGCAGAGAGAGGGAGAGAGAATCTCAAACAGACTCTGTGCTGAGTGTAGAGCCTGAGGCGGTAGGGGGATTGCTCAATCCCACAACCCTGAGATCATGACCTGGGCCGAAATCAAGACATGGACACTTAATAGACTAATGGAGAAAGGTTCTAATGGTGAAAAAAAATTAATCTTCAGATAAAAGCAAAGTAAACACTATTGCTTTACATGAAGTAGTGTAATTTCTTGGTACTTAAAAGTGTGGTTCATAGAACAGTAGTAGCAGCACTAGTTGGGAACTTGTTAGAAATGCAGAATCTCAGGTCCCACTCAGAAATACTGAGTTAGAATCTGGATTTTAACAAAGTCCTTAGGCGAGTCATATGCACCTTAAAGTTTGAAAATCTGTGTATTAGAAGATTTTTTTAAAGATTTTATTTATTTATTTGTCAGAGAGAGAGCATGAGCAAGGTGAGCAGCAGGCAGAGGGAGAAGCAGGCTCCCCATTGAGCAAGGAGCCCGATTCGGGACTTGATCCCAGGACTGTGGGATCATAACCTGAGCCAAAGGCAGATGCTTAACCGACTGAGCCACCCAGGTGTCCCAAACACTATTTTTATTTTTATGTTTTTTTAGATTTTATTTATTTACTTGAGAAAGAGAGTGAATGAGGGAGAGAGAGCATTGGCAGGGGGAGGAGCATAGGGAGAGGGAAAAGCAGACCCCCCTGAGTAGGGAGCCGGACCCAGGGCTCCATCCTGGGACACTAGAGATCATGACCTGAGCCGAAGGCAAATGCTTAACTGACTGAGCCACCCAGGCGCCCCTATATTAGAAGATTGTAACATCATAGTACAGTTATTTCTATCTTTATCTGCATCAAATCCTACGAAATCACAAGCAGAGTGGAGAAAAGTAGATACAAAGTCCATTTTGGGAGAAACTAAAGGTAGGCCTAATCCACAGAGTACAAAATATATGTAAGGGCTGCCCAATGCAACTGTGTTCCAGAAGAACCTACCCACGGAGGAAGGGCAGAAGGTTGCTTAGGGACCCATGGCCCAGAATGGGAACCTGTCACCTTAAAGGTGAAGTCTCCTTGCCTTAAAGGTGACTCCTTAAACATGAAGGGTCTAATCGGGAAGTATAGACCCCTTGTTTGCTGCAGCCAATGCAGGAGTTGGGGTGAGTGTCAGAACTTGGATAGCCAGGAATTGGAATGAGCCTGGCTGAAATTGGACAAAAACCAGGAAGGAGGAAGTAGGGAGATAAGGCACAGAGAGTTGAAGGGGGCCCAATGGCAGAAGCTCTCCACAAATCACTAATGAAAAGAA
The DNA here is from genome assembly GCA_028646535.1 of Procyon lotor. Taxonomy (NCBI): domain Eukaryota; kingdom Metazoa; phylum Chordata; class Mammalia; order Carnivora; family Procyonidae; genus Procyon; species Procyon lotor. The sequence continues at coordinate 116,517,293 of CM053606.1, forward strand.
AATACGCTTTTTGAAGGTAAGGAGCCCATCTGAAGGACTAGGTCCTTTTTTTTTTTTTTTTTTTTGAAGTGATTAGTGTGGTTACTGAAGGTAGCATTGTTGGCGGTAGGAGCCTTCCTGGACCCATGTTGTTTTAGAGAAGCATGAGAGGTATGTCCAGGTAATCACAGAGAGGCTTTATTTGCATCTGTATCTGGAAAAGGAGAGGAGAGCTAGCTATTGGTTTGTGTAGCCTGGAAAGGGACTGTGGACCTCTCCTTCTCCCCAGAACCTCTCGTAAATAGCTGTAATAGGAAAACCTAATTCATTCAATGATGAGTAATAAAAAGCATTTATTTAAGCATTGACATAAGGATGGTGTGAGAAGAAAGGTAGATGAGAGCAGCAAAACTTATCAGTAGGTGAGTTATACTTAGGGAGAAGATGAATGTTGTGATCACGCCTTTCACCATAAAAATAAGAAACTTTAAAGAATCAGTCACATTCAACATCTGAATTTGCTTGTATTTAGTAAAGAATTTGTATCTATATTTATGAGAGAGGTAAGTTTGTTATTTTTCTTTTTATCAAACGTTTGTTGCCCTCAAAAGACTAGTTAGAAACTTGTTCTCAGGGCACCTGGGTGGCTCAGTTAGTTAAGCATCTGCCTTTGGCTCAGGTCATGATCCCGGTTTCCTGGGATTGAGCCCTGCATCAGGCTCCCTGCTTAGCGGGGAGCCTGCTTTTCCCTCTCCCTCTGCTGCTCCTTTAGCTGTGCTCTCTCAAATAAATAAATAAAATCCTTTAAAAAAAGGTTGTTCTCTTGGTTTTTTTATTTTTTGCAAGAATTTTTAAAAGATTGATGCTCTTTCGGGGTGCCTGGGTGGCTCAGTCGTTAAGCGGCTGCCTTCGGCTCAGGTCATGATCCCAGGGTCCTGGGATCGAGCCCCGCATCGGGCTCCTTGCTTAGCAGGAAGCCTGCTTCTCCTGCTACCACTGCCTCTCTTGTGTTCCCTCTCTCGCTGTGTTTCTCTCTGTCAAATAAATAAAATCTTTAAAAAAAAAAAAAAGATTGATGCCCTTTCTTCCTTAAATGTCTGCAAAAATTCAACAGTAAAGGCATCTGGGCCAATTTTCTTTGGGTTTTTAAATAGTAAATTCACTAAAAAAAATTAATGTAAAAAAAAAAAAAATTAATGTAAGACTGTTGGGATTTTGTTTCTTCTGGTATCTGTTTTATGGTGTTTGTCAAGGATATTTTCCACTTAATGTTATCAGATTTATTAGCACAAAGGTCCATTATAGTGTCTTCTTTTTTCCTCACGTTTATAAGAACTGTGTCATGTACTGTTTTCCATCCTGTGGTATTTTGTGATTTCTTTTTTTCCTTAGTTTTTATTAGTTCTGACTTATTAGTGTTTTTTACTAGTTCTGACTTATTAGTGTTTTTAAAGAATCATCTTTTGACTTTGCTGATTAATGTATATTCTTGATTTAAAAAATACATAATAAGGATAGTTGGGTATGTGAATAATATGACAAAATAAATGTATGATAGCACAGGAGCCAGCATTATGCATAGTAGAAAGATGCTTAGAGTTAGCTTAAAGACAGGAACAAGATTAAGCTCCAAGCAATATAGTAATTGCTGTAATTGATATAGTTAGATATTAGATGCATAGGGATTAGAAAAGAGAAGGTAAATGTATCATTATTAGGAGATGATATACCTGCAAAATCCAAGAGAATCAGCTCCTAAATTATTACAAACAATAAGAGAAGCCAGTGAAATCATGACATATAATGCTAATATACAGAAATTACTAGATTTCATATTTCAACAAACCCTTGAAACATAAAAAAGTAGAAAAGACTCTTTATAAAAGAACAACACAAAATAAAAAATATTTAAGGATAAACCTTTTTAAAGGTATAAGGCTTTTACAAAGAATATTTAAAAAAACAGAAAGACACAAATACTTCCTCAAATGGAAATACTATGTCATGTTTTTGGATAGGTAGATTCAACAAAATAAAGATATTAAGTTCCTTAAGTTGTTTATAAATGTAATGTTTAAGTTTTCCAGTTAAAATATAGTTTAAAAAGTTAGACAAGCTGATTCTGAAGTTCATATGGAAAAATGTACGTACAGGAATAATCAGAAAAGATTGAAAAAGAAGCATCATGACGTAGGGTTATCCTCTCAGATATTAAAATATTATTATGAAGTCTCAGCATCTAAAACACTGGTACTAACGCAAGCTTAGTCAGAAGAGAAAGTTCAGAAATGGGCACAAACAGAAAAGAGAATATGATGAAGGTGTTAATAGTTCAGTGAGGAGAAAGTCAATAAAGGGTGCTGAGACAGCTGCATAGCCATGTTAAAAACAAAAAATAAAGTTGAATCTATTTGTCATACAATAACTCATGATAAATCCCAAATGAATAAAAGATTTAAAATTTTATAATGAAACCATGAAAATTCTACAGGGAAACATGGGAAAATTCCGTTTTACTGTGGTGTGAGGTTGGGCCTTGTTAACAGTGACTATAAATCTGGAGACCCATAAAAGAAATAAGTAAATTAAATTATAGTTTAAAAATTAATTTCTCATATCAGAAGATCCTTAGACAAGGTCACAAGACAGCCATATTGTAGGGGAGGGCTGAGGCTAGTCTATAAAGAGTTGACTAGAAATTGCTAAAATTAAGACCAGTAACCGACAGGTAAGTTGACCAGGCACATAGACAGTTCACAAAAAAAAGGCAATGAAAATTATTCTTAATGATATAGAAAGATGCTCAACAACTTATTATAAGAGAAAAGCCTATTAAAACCACAGAGAGGATTATTCTTCACCTCTCCCGTCAGTTAAAAAAACAAAAGTTTAACATACTCTGTTGAAGAAAATGTAGTAAAATAGGGAAATTACACTGTTAGTGGCAGCTTAAATGGATGCAACACCTACAGAAGTTAATTTAGCAGTGTTTATCACATTATAATTGCATTTTAAAAATTACATATAAAATTACATGAAATTTCTTTTTAAAATTATAAATTTTAAGGAAATAATTTAAGGACCTCCTAATAAGAGAACCTTTAAAACAATATACCAGTTCCTCAAGTTTTATTTCAATAAACTTTTTTAAAAGATTTTATTTATTTGTTTGAGATAGAGCACAAGCAGGAGGGAGAGGGAGAAGCAAGCTCTCTGTCGAGCAGGGAGCCAGGACCTTGGGATTATTACCTGAGCCAAAGCAGATACTTACCGACTGAGCCACCAAGGCACCTTATTTCATTAATTATTTAAAAAATGTTTTGAAATGGCCTTTTCTTTGTTTGTAGCCTGAACCACCAAAGAAACCATCTAATTGGAGAAGAAAGCATGAAGAATTCATTGCCACCATAAGAGCAGCTAAAGGCCTTGATCAGGCACTTAAAGAGGGTGGAAAACTTCCTCCTCCTCCTCCACCTTCTTACGATCCTGGTATGTAGAATATTGTTGATGGAAATCTTCATGTAGAATTTTTATTAATTTATTAATTTTATAAATTTATAAAATTTTATTAATTTATTAATTTTATTAATATTAATAAAATTAATTTATAATAATGGAACCTGATGAAACATAATCTTTTAAAGTTTAACTATAAAATAATGATGCTAGTCCAGGCATTTAGGCTTATAAAGACACATTGATGTTGAACATAGAAATACTTTATCTTTTTATCTCAATACTGTTATTTAAACATAAAACATTATAATGTCATTTGAAAAATTATTGTAGTATATCCCAGGAAATATTTGAAGATCCTTACTATCATTTGAAATGTAGTCATTTGGTAAGATTCAGATTGTTATGTTGCGGTTCTTTGGTATCTTCTCATCTGGGAAGGAAAAAGATTCATGATATTGTTTCTAAGAGGTATGTGTTCATATGAGGAGACCACCATATAGATTGATTTACCTAAATTAGGCTTTAAATTCATATGTTAATATAGTTTCTTCATAAGGTGGATAAAAGTTGCTTATTTGTTACCAGAAGCAAGGCAAGATGCTGGAAACCCAATATGAGATATTGAGATACTGAAACATTCAAAATATGCACAACTGACAATTTGACATTGGCTAGTAAAATAGTTTAAAGAGGTAGTTATTTTAATGTAAGAAGTTACTGCATTAAAATTTTGTTAGTATGCTTGATTGAGATTTATTTCTTAGTAAAGGGAAGTTCTTACAACATAAGTCAGAGAGATGAAAAGCATAGCATAGGGAATATACTCAATAATATTTTAATTACATTATATGATGACAGATTGGTGGTGAAGATTGAATATCATATAGAATTGGCGAATCACCATGTTGTATACCTGCAACTAATGTAACATTGTATGTTGGCTATTCTTCAGTAATACATTTTTTAAAAAATTAAGTCATTTAGAAAATCTAATGTTTATTGTAGTGGAGAGGTTGACAAACTATTTCTATAAAGGGCCAGATAGTAAATATCTTAGTTAATGAGGTATATTTTTATCTCTTCTTTCATCTAAGAGAAAATACAACTGCATAAAGTTGATTGAACTATTTCTTTTTTTTTTTTTAAGATTTTATTTATTTATTTGACAGGAGAGAGATCACAAGTAGGCAGAGAGAGAGGGAGAAGCAGGCTCCTCGCCGAGCAGAGAGCCGGATGTGGGGCTTGATCCTAGGACCCTGAGATCATGACCTGAGCCAAAGGCAGAGGCTTTAACCCACTGAGCCACCCAGGCGCCCCGATTAAACTATTTCTTGATAATTGACCTCTAATTAAAAGATTTTAACAGCCCAAATTTTAAAATTTATTTTTAATGTAATGTGTATTACTGCTTAACTTAGTCTCCAGGATAAAAATATGTAGATATGGTGAAAGCATATGGTATATTATAAAGGCAAGAAGAAATCCCGTTTTTCTTCTATGTATTTATTCTTTTGTACTAAGGATTTTTATCTTTTGGGGTTTTTTCTCCTCGTCAAATTTGATTCTTGGTCGGTAGAAAATTAGAATTTATCGTATACTAGCAAATTTTTTTCTTAAATGTCTTTGCTGAGTTTAATAGTCAGGTTAGGTGGTTATAAGAAAATGACAAGTTTTGCTTATCAAATATAATACTTTGTCAGACATCTTAAATTACTGTTCATAAAAATTTATAATTCTTTGTTTCACTTCAAGAATTATGTTATTAAATGTTCCTTTTTTCTGTTTTAGATTATATTCAGTGCCCATATTGCCAGAGGAGATTTAATGAAAATGCAGCTGATAGACATATTAATTTCTGTAAAGAACAGGCAGCACGTATTAGTAATAAAGGCAAATTTTCTACTGATACCAAAGGAAAAGCGACTTCTCGAACACAGGTGAAATGCTTAATTATTTCTACAAATATAGTAGAAAAATGACTCTTTCAGGTTCATAATTTTTTGCTTATGCTTTACAGAACATTTAGCTATAGTTTTGTTACCTGCTTAAAGTTTAATATTACTGTTCAGGGATTTAGTAAGAAATTCGAATGTTTAATTGAGAACAAATAATTGAATGGACTTGAGTTCGTAGTCTTAAAAATAGTGCAGGTTGAAAAAGGTATTAGGAAAAGGTGAGAAAACTAGTTAAAAAGTAAGTGAAGCAGATTCAGAGAGTTTGCAGAAGTAAGAAAATGGCAATAAAAATCCACATTTGAAAATCACGTATGTACTGAAAGTTTCCATGTTATGTGTGACCATACACCCAAGGGAATGAAATCGTGGGGTCAAGCCTTTACTTCTGAACTTTTAGGCAAGTGACATTTCATGTATGAGAGCCTTTATGTCTTCATCTGTGAAGTAGAGAGGCAAATGAGATGATTTTTGTGAGAGGCAAATGAGATGATATATGTGAAAGCACCTCAAGAGCCATAAACTGTATACGGATTTTGTTATATGAAATTTTCACAGTACTGTTGTTTTTCATTAAGCGTATTGTGACACAAAAACTTTGATAATGTCATACTTTTTTTTTAAAGCTTTATTTATTTATTTTAGAGAGAAAAGAGAACATGAGTGGGAGGGGCAGAGGGAGAAGGAGAGAGACTCTCAAGCAGATTCCCTGCTGAGTGAGGAGTCCAATGCAGGGCTCCATCTCAGAACCCTGATCCCAAACCGAGTCAGATGCTTAACCAACTGTTCCACCCAGGTGCCCTGATAATGTAATACTTTTCGGCAAACTTCATTTTTCAGAAGGCTTTCATTTACAGTTTTTTTAGTACTATATATCTAGCAGGCAATAAAATAATCCAACCCATTTCACTTATTACTTATGAATCAAATATTGGATTAAAAGACTCCATTACAATTGGAGCCTCCTTGAGAGGATCTATGTTGAATTTTGGTTAATATTATTGGAAATAGAACATTTCATTCATTGTGGGGAAAGAATGAAGAAAATTCGTTTTGAAGAATTTCCAAAACAGATGTCAAAAACATTTATCTTTTACTTAAATGGTTAAGATCGTTTATATGATTTTTTCTTTTGTCATAATAAAATAATTAGCAGAGTAAAAGAAATAGAATATGTGTATTCCATCAACTTGGTGCCAAATGATTGTAAGTGTAGAATCCAGGTAGCTGATAGCTCCCACCTTAAGCTGTATCAGTTCTCATTCTGTGCCCAGTCATATATATTCATTTCAACGTAAGCCCATATTTTCTCATCTTCATTCATTCCAGAAAATGTTATTGAGTACCCTCTCTGAACCAGGCACAGTACCAAGTACTGAGTCTATATTAGTAAACTAAGTAGAATATTTTTCCTAAAGATACTTAAAATGCATTCTTATTGTATTTAGCAACTGTAATCTAATCCAGTAACAGCCCACTTTTTGACCCTGCTCTGATCAAAATAATGATGAAAATATAATGAAGATCTGTTTCCTATTGGTAAAAACAAGGAGTTCCCCCATTTAGTTAAATTTCCATCATTCTTCTTCATTAGGAATTTTATCAAATTCTGTCACAGCATATTAAAGTAGACTAACGAAGAAATAGAAACCCCAAAATATTATCTAGTATATACTAAATTAAAACATTTTATTATTTTAAAAGAACATATGTTGAAATAGTCCATTTGTAACTTAGGTTCTGAAGTACTCTTTTCTCACCTTGGCTAAGTTACCTTATGAGATTAAACCAATTCAATATGTATTTTATGATTTATGAACTTTTACGTATTCTGATTGATAATCATCCTACTCATTCTAAAGTAATAAGGTTTAAGTCTGGAAAGGTGGTATTCAATTTTTAATAAATTTTTTTTCTTACTAAAGGCATTCCTATCCCTTATGGAAAATTTGAAAAAAAAAATATTTTTAAAAGTCCTTACCATAATTGATATTAAAAATTTTAATTTCATGCTTTTATTTAATTTTTAAATTTTATTTATTTATTTTTATTAGAGAAAGAGGGGGGCAGAAGCAGAGGGAGAGAATCCCAAGCAGGATCCATACCCAATGTGGAGCCAGATACAGAGCTTGTTCTCTTGATAGTGAGATCATGACCTGAGCTGAAATCAAGAGTCGGATGCTTGACTGACTGAGCCATCCAGGCTCCCCTCTTATTTTGTTTATTATTTATTCTTATTTTTAAAGAGTTTATTTGTTTATTTGAGAGAGAGAGAATGAGAATGAGAGAGAAGACAGGAGATGAGGGAGAGTCAGAGGGAGAAACAGATTCCCTGCTGAGCTAGGAGCCTGATCCAGGACTCGATCTTGGGACTCCAGGATCGTGACCTGAGCTGAAGGCACCCAGGTGCCCCAACCCCTCTTATTTTATACAACACTTTTGTTCTGATGTTTTCCTCATTATTTTCCTCATTTTATTGTAAGTTATACATGTAGAAAAAAACATAAAATATACATTCATGCATAACTACAAGAAGGTTAAGAAATAGAATATTATCAATTTCACAAAGCCTCTACTCTAGTATTTCACTCCCAGAATTGTAATGTTCTCTTCCTCTTAGACCTTCACCCCATAAAAAAGGTGCTATTCTGATTTTACATATAAATCAGTCTTTGTTTTTTTTATGTAGTCTCCAGGCCACAACTGCCCCTTTATTTACTATGGCTTTATAAATCTTGATAACATAATGGATTTGTAGTTATTTTCTCCACCATTTTCTCTTCACTTGAAAATAGACAGTTGAAAATATTTTCTAATTTGTGATTTTGCCTTCATTTTTTTTTGTTATTTTGTTGGTTTTTATTTTTGTATTTTTTGTTTGTTGTTTTTGTTTCATTTTGTTTTGTTTTTATTTTTTAACTGGAGTATGATATACTCTGCCTGATCTTCCCCATCCTCCGTAATCCATACCTTCTCTCCCTCCCAACTGACTTAGTTCCCTCCATGTTCTAAAATACACCTTGATCTGGGTAAATTGGTCTCCTTCACATTCATATCTGTAAAGTGGGGATAATACATACCTACCTCAACAGTTACTAAGAGCATTCAGCGAAATAATTTGCCTATAGGTATGATTTCTTCTTTTTACTCATAGTTTGTTCAAATGTGAGTCACTTACATCCAGATACTTGGTGCTCTCCTAGATTTTTATTACAGTTTTTTTTTGCTTCATTCTCTTATGGTCTGAGAACATACTTGGTAAGATTTTCTTCTTTTGAGATTTGGTTTATTGCCTAACATGTGGTCTTTTTTGGTGAATGTTCCTGCAGTCTTCAGTTATGATTGTGACTTTTTCAGGATCATTAATTTCACCAGCTTTTCATTTAAGTATTTTGAATTTCTCTTATTAATTGTATTTATATTTACAACTTGTTATATCTTTCCTGTTTATTGACCTTTATATCATATGGAGTGGGCCTTTTTGTCTATGGCAGCATTCTTTGTGTTGAAGTATGTGTCATCTGATAGTGTATTGCTGTTTTGTTTGATCATGCTAATTTCCTTTCAGTTCTTTAACTTGAATTTGTGTTGTTGAAATGTGTTTCATCTGACAATGAATAACCATTTCAGCTTAATTATGCTAAATTTCCTTCTAATTCTTTCACTTAAATTTGTGTTTTTGCATCTCCTGGAGACAGCCTGTTATTAGTTCATCTTTTTTAAAATCCAATCTGACAACCTCAAACTGTTGGTTGAAGTGTTTAGGCATTTACACTCAATATAATTATTGATGTGTTTGTGGTTAAGTCTGCCGTGTTGCTATTTTCTATTTTCGTCTCTCTCTTTTTTTTATTCCTCTGATACTTTTTCCTTATTTCTTTTGTCTTAATAAAAGATTTGTTTGCTCTATTGGTTTTCAGTTGTCACATTTTTTTAAATGATTACTCTAGCAATAACAAAATAACATTTTTTTTTTTTTAAAGATTTTATTTATTTGACAGAGAGAAACACAGCAAGAAAGGGAACACAAGCAGAGGGAATGGTAGCAGGAGAAGCAGGCCTCCTGCCGAGCAGGGAGCTCGATGTGGGGCTCAATGTGGGGCTCAATCCCAGGACACTGGGATCATGACCTGAGCCAAAGGCAGATGCTTAATGACTGAGCCACCCACGCACCCCAACAAAATACATTTTTTAACTTATCTCCATCTGTGGATATTTCCACATACCTCTCACCGATCTTAGTGTTATTGTTATATATATGTAACTCTCTATATATGTGTTGTTATATAGTGTTATACTTACATCTTTAAAAGTCATCTTTTAAAGAAATTAGAAGAAAATAAATATATAATAAGTTACATACATATACGCATGTGTATGTTTATGCACACCCACATATACTTTTTTTTCTTCTTCCTCTGCCTCCTCCCCCTCACGTTCATATTTTGTATTTTACTTGCATATTATGTACTCCCATATTATCATTTTCAGATCTCTTCATTTCTTCTTGTAAATCTCAGTCGCCATATTTTGTCATTTGCCTTCAACCAGAAGAGGCTTCTTTAGCCTTAAGAGTGCAGATCTGCTGGCAAGGAATTTTCTGATTTTGGTTATCTGAAAAAAAAAAAGCCTGTATTTTGCCTTTATTTCTCTGTTGAGATTTTCTATGTGTTTATTCACTATTACCATGTTTTTCTTTAATTCTTGTGTGTGTATCCTTTTACCCTTTGAACATATTTATTCTATTTTGAGGGCCTTAACTGCTAAATCTAATATACCTGTGTCCACCTAGGTTATAGTGTTGACAATTTTTTACCAAATATAGGTCATGTTTTTCTCTTTCCTCTTTTCTTTTCTTTTCTTGCCTCTCCCTTCCCCTTCCTTGCTCCTTTCCCTTTCCTACAGTTAAACCCAGAATACACAGTTACCAGTTTTCCAGAAGAACCACTTTTAGGTGGTTTCCAGTCTCTTAAAATCTTTTTTTTTTAAGATCCTTTATATTGTCTATAAGAGAGTTAAGCTATTTCACTCCCCCACCGAGTTTGTAATTGGTTCCTGCATTTTTTAATTTCTTGAGGTTGGCTATTTTTCTAATTTCCTATTTTACTTTTTATAGTTTCTAATTCCTTGTTAATATTTCCAGAGTTGTCTTTTATTTCTTTAAATGTAGTAAGTATAATTGTTTTATATTATGTAGCTGATAATTGTAGTATCCTGTGATGTTTGTATATATGTTCTTGCTTTTTTTTTCTCAATCATGGTTTCTTATATCATTATGTATATAATTATTATTGATCATTTGGTGCTTGTTGCCCTCAAAAAATGATTCATGAGAACTGTTCATGTGAAGAACCTTTTTGTTTCTTCCAGGTTATCTAAGAGTACTACCAATTTGGAAGCACTTTAATTTTTGGCTTAGTTTGCCTAACCACCTAGTAATGCAGATTTATATAGCAAATCCATGTGATGGCCAGTCTGTTGTTAAAATCTTAAATGTTATTTGCCTAACAGTTTATTTTTTTCTTCTTATCTGACATTCATTGCTTATAAAGTGACTTTTTTTATACTTTTCAGAGCACTTTTACTTTTTAGTTGAAAGATCAGTCCAAATAGTGGCTTTTTACTATTTTATCAAAAATGAATGCCCTCCTTGTTCTTTTAGCTCTTTACAATTTCAAGAAAAAGTCTTTATAAACATAAATATTTGACTAAGGAAATTTATTGGATTTATGATCTGTATAAAACCACATGAAATAATGAACATCTAAAAAATACATATTTAATGAATGAAAGAAATATGGATTGAATATAACTGTATAAAAATAAAGTATTTTCATTTTTCTAATCACTAAAATGGATTTATAAAATTGTTGATTACTGGAGTCATCCTGAAAGCCTAAAGATTTGACCTCTGTATATGTAATATGCTGTACTAGCATAAACCCTTGGTTTATGCTAATCATTTTGCTCTTTCTTGGTAGTTAGCACGGTATGAGTGGCTCACCAATTCTATTTCTTAATCCAGTTAAACCTATTTTTAGTAGACATGCCTGTGATATTTTAACAGGTCTTTGGCAGGGCTTGTTTTCCGTATTGTTACTAGTTTTAAAATTTTTCATAATACCTTCATTGGTATTTTAGTGGGAGACACTAGTATTAATTAATTAACTGATATTAATTAAATTTAAATTAATTAAATTTAAAGATTTATTTATTCATTTTAGAGAAAGAGAGCACACAGATGTGTGGGGAAAGGGCAGAGGGAGAGAATCCCCAAGCATACTCCCTGGTCAGCACGGAGCCCGGCCCTGGTGATCTCACATTCCCAAGATCATGACCTGAGTTGAAGTCAAGAGACTGACACTCAACCAACTGAGGCACACGGCGGCCCCCAGATGCCCTCTTTTCCCCCTTTTAAAAATTTTATTTATTTATTTTTATTTTATTTAAAATCAGTTAATTAATGTATAGTGTGTTATTAGTTTCAGTGGTAGAGTTTAGTGATTTATCATTTGCCAGTTGCCTTTTTAAACTAGAAACACCCCTTAGGTTTTCAAAGAAACAGTGTCTTTATATGGCTTATCTCCAAAGTGTCCTAATCATGTGTTCATTTGACAGTTACTGAAGGTTTTCTAGTTGCCAAGTGCTTAAGAAATTTCTGCCTCTGGCATCATAGTGCCAAATGTGTGCATGGAATGTGTGTGTGTGTGTGTGTGTGTGTGTGTGTGTGTGTGTGTGTGTGTGAAAGAGAGAGAGCGAGAGAGAAAGAGAAAGAGAGAGAAGAGAGAAGCCTTTTTATCAAGATTTATTTTCCTTATAAGGTCACATACTAAATTTTGAGGGGTATAATATTTGACTTTAAAATTTTGTTTAGCTAGCAGTTTTTCGTAGTAGTGCATCTTAAATTTTATACTGATTATTGGTTATAAAATGTGATTTGAATTTTGAAGATTATGTTTAACAAAATCAGTTTTTCGCATAAAGTCCTAAGCAGTCTAACTATGGTATTAGGCTAAATCTCATGTACAGTCATCACTTTATAGTTGAAGCATAGGGCTAGAACTAAAGTGGCATGAGTTTTAATTCCTTTTCTGTTGTTAAGTGGGGATATAACCTTGGGCAAATTCATTTTGTTATATTGGAGCAGGTGATCAATAAGATACTTTAATATTCAGTAAGCAAAATTTGGCTCAAATAAGAGACAGTAAAATAAAATTGATAATGCTATCTTTCTAGAGAGTAGAGAAAAAAAATAGCCTATCTTTCCTCAACCCGTGTTCTATTCATCTAACATGATCTGGTGAGAATAATGAAGCCAGAATTAGTTCATTCCCTTCACGTTTGGGAAATCCATAAGGCAGCTATTATAAAACTTGCCCAGACTTATTTGTAATCTTAAGAATTATTATCAGTAGGAAATAGGGCTGAATTATATATATGAGATATAAGACCATACCCAGGAACATGTAAAAATTTTGACCTTTAAAGCTGCATTGCTAAGTGAGCATCACTGGGTGTTTCTAAGTTTTTCTATTAATATTTGGCATTTAAAATCTTAACATTGAAGAAATTTTTTCCATTTGACCTATTTTTTTTCCTGTGAACTTGGCAAAGCTGCTCTTAGTTTATTTTAGCAGTGGAATATCTGAGCCAAACTTTTAGTACACTAGTTTTGAGATGGAACATATTTTGCGAAACCTCTCTCTGAGGTGATAAATCTGTATACTTTCTCAATTTTGGTGATTCAGTAGCTAATAAAAAAAATATTCATTTAAGGGTATGTGAGCTTTTGAAATACTAATTAACAACCTATAATCAAAAAATAATGTTGATAAAATATTTTATTTTCATTATTTTAGTATAAGCCGCCTGCACTTAAAAAGTCAAATTCTCCTGGAACTGCACCATCAGGATCTTCACGATTACCACAGCCAAGTGGCACTAGCAAAACTGTTGTAGGTAATGAGCTCCATAAATAACTTTTATTTATTTATTTATTTATTTAGAGACAGAAATGAAGATAGTTTTCTGCTTAGGATTATTGAAATAGATTTATAATTAGGAAGAGATGTGGAGGATAAGTAATTCTGGGTAAAAATAAAGTTATTTTCAATAACTTTCTACTTAGGATACTTTATAGTCCTTTTTTTCCACCTTAAATGTCTATTCTTGATGTTGTTACTGATATATTACCTATTCAGAGTAGTCAACCAAGTTCTTTTCTTGATTCTTTGACCACAGTTTTTTTTCCTCATTTCTATATATACTGCTCTGAACTTCACAATTGTCCTAATAGATACATGCTTAATGACTTAAAGGAGATATTGACTAATGGAAGTGCACCTTTATTTATATGTAAATTGTAATAAAGAAATATGCAAAATTAGAAATGAAAGGTGCTATATGTTCTCTGGAAATTTCATTTTTAAAAAACCTTCTCTTAGTTTGATAACTCGTTTTAATTTATTGCTGCAAGATTTATTGCCACTAAAGCATTGTTTTCCTTGTCAGGTGCTCTGTTTTATGTAAGTTTTTCCTTTTCAGAATGTCATTAAAACCAATAACCTTTTTTATTATAAGGTGTGCCTTCAGGTAAAGTGTCTTCAGTTAGCAGCTCTTTGGGAAACAAACTTCAGACTTTATCTCCCTCCCATAAAGGGATAGCAGCCCCTCATGTAGGGTAAGTCTATTTGAATTTAATTGATTGGTGATACACACACACATGCAAATGATATTAAGGTTTTATTTAGGTAATTGGCTCTTTTATTAACCTTGATTTTCTTTCTAAAGTTCATTTGCCTTTTAACATATTGCTGGTCAGGGGCACATACATACATACACTACTGTTGAAGGTCTAAATTAGGATAACCATTTTGGAAAAAAATCTGGTGGCATGTATCAGGAGCCCAAAAAACATTCAGACTTTTTGAATAATTTTACTTCTGGAAATCAAGTCTAAGGAAATCATTTGAAATACGGAAGATTTTTGTAATAACCATTATTTTATGAAACATTATGTATCAGGCACTGTGCTAGCCATTTTTCATATATTTTTATTAAAACCACCCCACCACCATAGGATGAGGATCAGAGAAGCAAAATAATTTGCTCGAAGCCACACAGCTATTAAGAGTTAGAAGCAGGATACAAATTAGAATCTCTTTGGCTCTAAACATTGGTTTCTTTCATATGGTTTTATTACAATGTAAAAAAATAATAATAAAATCACCTAAATTTTTAGCTTTGTTTGAACAGCAAATTATAACAATCTATACAGGGATGTTATGCAACTATAAAATATATATACATTTTAAAGGGATGATTCTACTATAACAGGAGAAGAATGTAGGATACCAACTCCCGTGTATACTGAGATAGAAACTATAAAAATGTGTGTAGACAAAAAAGACAAAATACGCTGAAACATTAATAGTGGATGATTATTTTCCACTTATTTAGTATTTTTAAAATATTTTTATCTTTCTAAAATTTTATATAAATGGCTTTTAAGGAGGTAGCACTATTAAGCTTTCCATAATTATTTTAATGTGAAGAAAATTATTGGGAACACTAGAGATATTAAAAATCCTCTTATCTCAGTACCTTTTTTCTTCCATTTTGGTACATCAGAAAATTAAGGGTTACCTTATGGTCTTAAGAATTAGGGCTTATGGTGTATACTTTACAGGTACTGATAAAGTTGATTTAGGAAATATAGCACACATTATTTTTGGATATGAGTTATCACTATTTTTTTTAATGTAGGAAATATATATAGGGTTATTTATCAAGTGAGAGCAACTTTATTTTGTTTCCTAAATTGGACTACAAAGAAAATACAAAATCTAAAAGGAGTTTAATGTAATTATCATTATAGAAAAAGAAAAAAATCAACTAAAAAGATCTGATTAGTTAAATGGTTTTTCTTTTTGTTGTACTTCCAAAAAGAAGACACAGGCTATCCTTAAGAAAGAGACAGGCTATCAGTAGAACAGATGCTTGAAAAGTAAAATGTTCTCATCTTTCAGTGGTTAAAAAAAACCTGATATTGTTTTATTTTTTAGTTTCTCTCCTGAGTTGACTCATCATTTTTAGTTAAAGTGTAGACGGCAATATGTATTTTAACTTTTACAGATCCTTTCTACCATATCACAGAATTGCCTTCCATGTTGTGTTATAGTTTCATTTACAGTTGATTATGAAAAAGCTGATCTTTTTTAGTGCCTTTCCTCTCATACTGGTAATTTTATCAGATGGCCATATTAAGTTATACTCACACCCTCCCCTGTATTCTTAATAGGGCATGTTAAGCTGGCTGGTGTAATGAAAAGTGGCACTGGCTTTGGATTAGAAAATTAGGCTGCTAGATCCTATTTTGCCAATGAATACCCATATGACTTTGTGCATATCTCCTTTGTCTCACTCACAACATTCTGTGACTTTGCTTAGACATTGGCAACTGATCTAACACAATTTGACCAATATTTATATAATCCCTAGGAGAAAATTTGTTTTTACTAGCAAGCAAAGACTTTGAGCACAGTAATTTTATAAATTATGCACTGCTTACAATGCCATAAAGATTTAAAATTTCTTGTTGTCTCACATCATATTAAACTGTCAAACATAACTATGTAGATCCCAGTTGTACATTTTATATATAGGCCTAATGTTTCCAATTACTGTAAAGAGGCTTGGTGTTTGCTTATTACCAATATATTACCATATTAATTGGAACATTACTACATTACTACATTAAATAGAACCTTTCATGGCTATCTATTTAGTGGCAGAGTTCTTTTTTTTTTCCTAAGAATTAATTGAGTGTATTGACTTGTTATTTATTGATTATATTGTTTTTTTCCTTTGCTAGATTGTAAGCTCTGTGATAGCAAAGCTCTGTGTGTTTGCCTTTCTTACAGATTTAACTATAAAATGTAGTATAATGCCTGACATATAGACACACAATAAATTTATGGTGAGTAAATGCAACAAAGAATGAATTAACACGTTAAATCCCTCATTTGTCAACCTGTTGGCACATCATAGAACCATGATCCTGGTACTGGTGGGGTAATTGAGGGTTCTTGGCAATCATTATTTCTGTGGATACAGATGCTTCAGGATTGAGTAAAGGTGGAGTTAAGACATCTGGTTACCTGTAATGCTCAAGAAATTGAGCACCTTCTGGGACTGAACTGACGTTCTGTGAAATAGAGCTATTTCAGTAACTTGGGATTTTTTTTAAGCCTTGTGTATATAATCTTTATTGTGGCCAACTTTAATCATGCATACCAGTGATCTGTAATATTTAGCATATATTGGAATCATACTGCAGAAAAATTTATCTTGAAAAAATTATTTGTTAATTAACTTCTAGATAACCAGTGGGTCAACCGGTTTTATCAAATTTTTTTTAAAAGCAAAAAGCTCCCTCAATGGAAAAATGTTCTCTTATTGTAAAAGATGACTAACTTTAATCCTAGGAAATTTTAGAAGTATGGTGAAACACAAAGCTTTTAAATAAACACTACCACATTTGAATTGTATTAGCAAATTTATGCAGTCATGCCTTGAGATTTGTATTTTCTTAGTGGTCAGTTACCAGCTAAAATAGATATTTTAGCTGATAATTTTCAGTAGCTAAAATATCAAAGATTTCCTTCTGTTCAGTTGCTATGAAAAACAGACATTTACTTAGGAGATAGGCTATAGTAGAAAAAGCAAAACTAGAGCAATAGAACGGATTTAAGAAGCATTTCTTAATAAATCGGATTTGATTTCTCATACTTTAATTATATTGACAAAAGTAAGAAACAGATATTTGGGGGTTTTTGGTTTTTTTTTCAGATTTTATTTATTTATTTGACAGAGATCACAAGTAGACAGAGAGTCAGTCAGAGAGAGGGGGGAAGCAGACTCCCTGCTGAGCAGAGAACCTGAGATGCAGGGCTCCATCCAAGGATGTTGAGATCGTGACCTGAGCTGAAGGCAGAGGCTTAACCCATTGAGCCATCCAGCCGCCCCCAAATATCTGGTTTTTAAGAATATTTTTGTATAAGGAGAAACAGGCTTTTCTCATAAGCCAATCTTTTGATATGTGTGAATTGAATTTGTGTGGAACATTGTTTAGATTTTTATGAAGTTCTCTATCATTTATTATTGATCTAGAAATGCCTAAAACAACCTAGAATTGCAGTGTGGCTTCTTTCGTGGATACCAATGATTGAGGCTATTGGTTTTGCCATATGTGTAGGATTTGATAAGTTTAGGATCAAAAATAGAAGTGTGACACATTTCAAAACTTTGAATGCCTCAGAACATTATAACTATGGGAGTCAACAAAGATACAAAATACAAATTGGTAAACTTTTTCCCAGTATTCTTTCAGAAGTCATCTTTTTACTATATCAGGCTTGTGACAGTCGTACAACACTGAGTGACTTACATGCTCCTGAGTAATTCACTCTCATGGTATCAGCAATAAACAAGGACCTTCCCAAGGTCAAAGTTTATTTCAAATTAAAACCTATTCCAGTAGATTAATATCATTGCCTAGTATTTCTTAAAATGTGAATTCATTCTCAGCTATAAATATTTTGAAAGCTTGCTAAAGTATTATTCATTTTTAGATAAACTATTCATATTGGGGCAGTTATATGCAACTGCAGATAGTCATTTTATATTAAAAAGTCTTAGTCAAAATCTACAGTTTATCATCTATAGAAATATATTAGCTTGACAATTAGTAATATGTATTTGTCTGGAGTTACAAGGTAATGTAGTGATACCTATCGAATTTAATATAGAGAAAACCTTTAAAAATCATCACAGATCTTTCAAAATCTTAAAATACTGGCATCCTCTCATATATGGAAATTTTATATTTTAGAGCAAGTGTTCTTCTTGAACTATGGCCTGAGAGCCAAACCCTGCCCACCAACTGGTTTTATTGGAATATGGCCACACCCAATTATTTATGTATTGTCTGTGGCTGCTCTCATGCTACAATGGTGCAGATGAGTATTTGTGATAGAGATAGCTTAGCTATTAAACCCTAAAATATTTACTGTCTGGCCCTTTAGAGGAAAAGTTGACATTCTCTATTTTAGAATAAGTAAATTATCATAAGAATTTGACATTTATAATTTGAAGTTATGGATTTTAAGGATTCTTATTTAATGATAGAAATAAATACGTTTTTTAAGTCATATGGAATATCTGGAAACTTTGTAGGTTAGTGGTCCATGGAACCAAAGGATTTTTTTTTTAACTTTTATTAATCCAATGCTTTTCTGTGCTTGCATTGAAAGAATAGCAAGAACTTAAAAATATAATTTGATGTTGACTCTGACCAAATCAAGGTGCCAATTTAAGGACATATCCTTGAATTTCATATGGGATTGAAATCATATGTGTATTGAATTGCTTGGTCTGCACCAGATGTATGCCATGTGGGTGTGCTTAATTGACTTCAAGATACCCTCTTATGTTTTCCTTAGTAGTAGCAAGACTATTTCTACTGCTGAATGGATTTATTTATTTCTGCCTAATTTCTTTGAGCCCTTGGGTATATAATCAACATTACCAAATTGAAACTTAAAAGAAAAATGGCATAGAAGCACTCTAAAAACATTGATATTGATAGTGCCATTATGGATTACTGACATGTTGAAATTATGTTGCTCAAACTTCATGAATAATTTAAAAAGACATAATAACAAAGTAGGTTTTTTGTTGTACTTTTTCCAAATTTATTAATTCTCAAAGTAACTCTAGATGTATAAATTCAGTGTTAACATCAGTAAAGGTGATTTTTTTTTTCATAGCTTGAAATATCCAGTGCCCTTGAGGTCCAAACAAAACGTGAAATAGACGACAGTCTTCCTGGTTCTTATACTCATTTTATTTCCTTCCTTTATTCTTTTATTTCTTCCTATTCATCAGTTATTGATGATTTGCAAGACCAAGGAAGGCAAAGAAACTTCAACCAAGGATCAGTCTGTTGGGGTGAAGCCTTTGAACTCCTTTTTAAAACACGTTCACTACTTTTGTGAAGATTTTAATTACTTTCCAAATATCCCTTCGTCTTGCTGCTGCTTGGACTTACGTTAGTCTTGTTGGAGACTGAGGAACCGAAATGAAGGGATTTGATAGAAAAAGAGATGTGAGCAAGGAAGTGTTCATGCTCATTAAAATAAATATGAAGATGGTACTGAGAGATGGTCTGTCCTATCTTATGATTGGGTTTAGTTTAGGGAAAGATTTAAAGACTCGAAAGGTCTTCACTCATGAACTAATAATTTTTAAATTTATATAATTACCCCAATGGAGATTATTATTGCATGGCAAAAATACATATATATGTAATCAAGATTTTATATATAAAATATATTCAAATATATGAAATTTATACATAAATAGATTTATACAAAAATTATGTTTGGCTTACAAAAATAAATACACTACGTAAATTTTTACATAGTATATATATAATCTTGATTACATTATTGAGACTTATGAATTTTGTTTTTGTTTGGTTATACCTTGATAACAGCATAGCATAACAGAAGCAAATTATATGTGAATGTAAGTGATTTGAACTATATTACTGACATTTAGCCTAAGTAACATTTGAATTGTGTGTGTAGATATATATACAAATCACATGTACGTATACATAGGTAGATAGATCATTTGAGTTGAATTTATAACACAGCAAATGGACAACAAAATAAATCATCTTTGGAACTTGCCATTCATGTAGGTTTTCAAAATCTGAAAATACTGATTAATTCTCTCATATATAGAAAATATGTAATACTCACATTAGATAATTACTTTTAAATTTTTATTGGATTTTACATATTTCCCTTCTCAAATTGAACTTTGTTGTGTCATTTGTAAGATTTGAGTATTTCTTATTGTATTAGAGAAGTACTTTAAAAATTAATTTAAAATTTTCTAAATTTTAAAATTTCTAAATCTTAATTTCAGTCACTTTTGAGAAAGAAAATAAGATTTTTAGTCCTTATTCCAAAGCCACATATATCTTTTGTAAGAAAACCACTGTTTTGGAAAAATTAATGTTTCTTTCTTTACTTATTTTTTAAAGATTTTATTTATTCATTTGTCAGAGAGAGAGCACAAGAAGACAGAGTAGCAAGCAGAGGCAGAGAGAGAAGCAGGCTCCCTGCCGAGCAAGGAGCCCAATGTGGGACTCGATTCCAGGACACTGGGATCATGACCTGAGCTGAAGGCAGTGGCTAAACCAACTGAGCCACCCAGGCGTCCTGGAAAAATTAATGTTTTGATAATTGTTAAGCAATTCAAAGAAAAATCTGATTTTTATTAAATTTTACTGACTTGTACTAAATAAGTAAAATTTCTAGTAATCTTTTATAAATAAAAACCCATCAAGTTTTAATCTCAGATATTTTAGAAATTATGTAAAATATATATATTTAGTGAAGGCATTTTTAAAAAAGTTTTTTGAGTATAGTTGACACAGAATGTTACATTACCGGTGACTATATTCCTGACACGCTGTGCTTTTATTCCCATGACTTATTCATTCCTTAACTGGGAGCCTGTGTCTCCCACTTCCCTTCACCCATTTGCCCTACTTCTGTCCCCTTTGGCAACCATCAGTTCATTCTCTGTATTTATTGGTTTGATTCTGTTCTTTGTTTATTCACTTGTTTTTTAGATTCCACTTATGAGTAAAATAATATGGTATTTGTCTTTCTTAGTCTGACATATTTCATTTAGTCTGACATATTTCATTTAGCATAATAACCTCTAGGTCCATCTGTGTTGTCCCAAATGGTACAATCATCCTTTTTATGGCTGTGTAATATTCCTGTGTGTGTGTGTGTGTGTGTGTGTGTGTGTGTGTGTGTGTGTGTGTGTACACATGCCACATCCTAATGAAGGCATTTTTTTTTAAAGACTTTAAAATGTTTTGAATAATATGATGCAAACACCTAAGGCAAGCACTACCATCTGCAAAGTATTAATAACAACTTTTATAATAAAATACCTGGTACATATAGGATACTGTAAGAATATAAAAATTAATAAAATGTGTCCCTCTGTAGAGACCCTTATAATCTAGAACAATGAACAGCTTCTTTTTAGACACTAAATTCCATAAGAACAAGCATTGGGTCTGTTTCATTTACCACAATATCCCGGGAGTGTAGCATAGTGCCTGATACATAGTAGGTGCTAATGATTAGTAGAGTTAATGAATAAGTGGAAAAATACCTTGGAGCAAACAAGCATCCTTAAGAAGAGTATCCTTTTTAAGTTAACAAGCAGTAATGTGTTATTCAGTAGTTTAAGATAGTTCACCTGTCTTCCTAATTTAAGTTTCACTGCTCCCTACAAAGAATGAATATTGGTTGGTAATAGTATATAGGATTCAATTATTTGTTTGATGTAAAACAGTGGCATCTCTACAAACCTGCAGTTTTTCCTATTTTCCTCCAGATGGAGCTCCTTTATACTTTTGGTTTAAAAAAAAAAATAGAAAACTTCAGACGGCATGTCCACTTAACATTTCTACATGTGATTTTTTAGATTGCCAACCCTGTTTTTTTTCCATGCATCATGCTTTATATTCTCTGGACAAATTTTGTAGTCATTCTTTGTTACAAAGTCAAATAGAGTTAAATATATAAATATCACTTATTTGATTCTTTTATATTTGGAATTTTAAAATGCAGGGGAAATCATAAAATAATAAGAAAAAAGAGAAAAGTACTATGAAATCAGAGAAGGAGAAAAATTAGATTATTTGTGAACTCGAGAAGAAATATCAGCTCAGTCTTATTAACCAGGATAATAACTTTTAGTTCACTTCTAGCTTCACAAATTTTATTTTATTTTACTATTTTTTAAAAAAGATTTTATTTATTTATTTGACAGAGAGAGAGATCACAAGTAGGCAGAGAGAGGGGGAAGCAGGCTCCCCGCTGAGCAGAGAGCCCCATGCGGGGCTTGATCACAGGACCATGAGATCAGGACCTGAGCCACCCAGGAGCCCCCACAAATTTTATTTTAAACAATTGTTGTCTTTCCTAAGTTTCTTTATCGCTTACAATGCCCTGCTGTTTATATATGTGGCACTTATTTGGATGTTCATCACGACTGGCAGGGTGGCCAGCAGCGTCAGAATTGTCATATCTAATAGTGGACACCATATGAACTATCCAAGGATTCTTTTTGACAGTCCTTTCCCTGGCAGTCCGGTAATTAAGAGCTTGGGGGGTAGATTTCTGATGAACCAGAATAATGTTTAAAAAAAATTTTTTTAATATAAAGAAACAAACATTAGCAATATCCTTATGGGTACACCTTTATATATTTTAATAGTAAGATGGACAAGTTAGGCCCTCCACTTCGAACTGGAAGACATGTGCAAAGGTTGTATGACAGTGATACAAAATCAGACAGTGCCATCAAAAGACATGAGTTATTACCCATTTACAAGTAAGTATTTGTAACAGTTCGGTTAATCTTTTTCAGATATTTCCTTAAAGGCATTATATAATTAAATACTATAAACTTATACATTCCTATATTTTAAAAAATCTTATTTTAATCATTTTTAAGCCAAGAGGTGCTAAGTAATCTTACAGGATTTAAAACACTCTGATGTTAGATGAACATTTCTATTGTTCTAAATAAAGCTGTTTTTAGCATACATTTATTTCTATTAAATTTTAACTTTTAGAGGGCTTGAAATAGCAGTCACCTTCAGTGATTGTTATCTTTATGAAGCTTTCTTTTAGGAGTATATATATATTTAAAGATTTATTTATTTTAGGAAGAGCACAGGGCAAGAGGGGCAGAGGAGGAGGAAGAGAGACTCCCAAGCAGACCACACCCTTGCATGAAGCCTAATGCAGGTCTTGATCCCATGACCCCAAGATCACGACCTGTTGGAATCAGGAGTTGGATGCTTAACTGACAGCGCCACCCAAGCACCCTTTAGGAGTAATATTTTTAAAAAGAAGAGTACAGGGGATATGCCATACATAGCATGTAATATTGCTGTATTATTTTTTAGTTATGAAGATGATTAATTATTTTAAAAAGGCAGAAAACAAAAAGATTTTAGAAAACATTCATTCCAGGAATTCTCAGTCTTTTGGTTAAATTGCTACAAATTCCACATAAAATGGGGAAAAGATAAGATATTGCCAAGGACACTCTCCTCTGTACTGGCACAGAAAACTGAAAAGAGAGGTGAGTGGCAATGACAATCACCTTGAAACGCTTCCACAGAAGTCTTCAGGGTTTTCTAGATTGGGCTCCAATACCAAGTCTGGCTCTCTCATTTAAAATGTTGAAATTTGAATTGGATAAATTACTTATTAAAAGCATATTATTAAACAGTTCACTTAGTTAACTTTTAAACCAACTCCCTACGACAGCATTGTCTTACCACATATGAAAAGGATTAATTTAACTAAATATAAAATAAAGATGGGAGAAGTCTTTAAAATATTAGCAGCACCTGAGTGTTATTTTTAAGTAGTTAGTCATCAATCATACAAGGAAGAATTTGTGCCCTGAGCCATTTTTCTTAGTACTGTTGTTGTTTTCTATTCTCTCTGAAACATATTTGGAAGAAACACTGATTAGCAGTAAGGTAGCATAAGTATAATTCCAAAATTAAACCTTCTTTTGTTATTTTTGACCTAGAGCAAGCAGATTGCAGGTACAGAATAAGGGTAGCATTTTTCAAACTCTGGACAGGAGCAAAAATGTGTTGACTATGAGACTGGGACAACATGTTTTAAGTACTAATCAAAACTGTTTTTCCCAATCTCTTAAGAATGGTTCCTAATATTCAGATTCTACCTTTAGAAATTCTAAAAGTACATGATAGGCAGTTAAGAATGATGATTACTGATGATAATCTTATTTTTCTCTAATTTTTCTTTTCTTTTTTCCCTAGTTTTTATTTTCTAATTATTTGAATAACTTCATTGATATGGCGAGGTTATGTGTCTATATCCATAGGTGTGTTTGTATTATCTATGTATCTCATGTACATATTAAATGAAGGTGATAGGATTTCTAACAAGGCTTTGTTCTAGAGCCAAAAATTAAAAAATGTGTCCTTCCTATTCCTCTTACAACTCTCACTGGAGGAATCGCTATTGTTTGGCAATGACTTTTTTAGAGATCGAATTCCTAAGAAGGTACTGTAGCAGTTCCACAACATCCCTAAAGGGGCTATTTAAGAGTAGAGCAGAGTAGAGTATACATCATGGTTAGACTGGCCATTTGAAGAGGGCCAGCGTAACCCATTCATGTACCAAGGTGATTCTTGTCAAAGTTTAGAAAAAATTTAAGTATTCAAAGCAGCCTCTCTTTGAACAACAGACAGCACTCCATATTGAATGTAATAAGATTTGTAATACGACCCACCTAAATTTAAGTTCAAATACTGTGGCCTTGTAATAGCTTTGCAGCTTATTTAATTTTGATTAAATAATATGATTTTCTGCAACTTCAAAATGGAAATAATATGTTTCAAAATTTCTATGAAGATTAAACCAAGTAAAGTATGTGTAGTACCTGGCATCACATTTGGTTTTTGAAAAATAGATGTAGTTATTACCCGCATATATTTTGGAGGTAGCTATTGAGAATTTGCAGAATCTCCAGCTTTGCTTTATAAAGGGGAACAATTTCAGCCATAGTTTAAGAACTTTCAATCTAAAGGAGTTTTTATTAAAAAGTATTCTGCTTGTTGATAATAACACAATTATTGCATATCACTGAAATGAAAAGATTTGATTAAATCTCTAAAGAGGAGGGAACTAGCTCTTTATTCACCATATGACCCCTAGTTCAGCAACATACTGGATGTCACCTTGGTTAAGTTACTTAATCACTCTTTGCCTCAGTTGCCTCATTTCTAAAATGGAGTTATTAATACTATTGGGTTAATCCATTGGGTTATTACTAGGATAAATTAACTTTATGTATGAAAGCGATTAGAAATCTATACCAAATGTAGTCATAAGCACCATTTTCTAAGTGTTAACTAGGATCAGTATCAATAGCCATAATAGTAATAATAGTATCATCATCATCTATTCTGAATGTTTATATAAATTGCAGTTGGTATCCACAATTTCTTCTAAGGTAAGTGATGATAGTCATACTTTATAAATGGGGGAACTTGGATACAGGTTGGCCACTACCTCCACATTAGTCAGTAGCAGTTGGTATTTGAATCCAAATTCATTTGAATCCCAAATCCTATACTTTTACCATTGTACCATCATTCAGCTCTCTAAGCTTTCTTTGATTCCTAAAGTTTCATAAAGAGAATTAAGTGATAATCCAACCAGAAATCCTCTACTGATAGCAGATAGCCCAGGTTGTATAGCTGGTGAGATTAAGTCTTAAAAGGAAAAATTATATTAACCCATTTATTTTAGTTGCTATTTCCAAAAACAGGCTTTCATAAATTGAAAATTATTAAAGTGGTTAGCTAATGGTTTTTTCTTATTTTAAACCATATCTCCCAATGTATAACATATTATTTAACAGTTAATCATAGGCATTTAATAGAGATGCCTCTCTATTTTGTGGGAATTATAGATTTAAGCTTTTAAAAACCTGAAGCCTTTCAGAATTATTGACTTAAAATTTCATGTAAAGCATATATATATATATATGTATTTTTTTTAGTTAATTTTATTTGCAATCAAATTAATGTTAGTAAATGCAAAATGCTTTGGTTTATCCTTAGTTTTAACTACTGTTGTTTTCAGATTTAAAATAATTACTTGGATTTTACTCTTTTGATTTCACCTTTCCACAGCTTCAAAATTATTTTTCTAATCATGTAAATAAGCAATATAAGAAATAAATGCTTGCTCTTCAATACCTTTTCATTATGCCATCTTTTTCTCTCTTCTAGAACTAACATCAAACCTCGAAATTCCACACCACCTAGTTTGGCACGAAATCCTTCCTCAGGTGTACTTACAAACAAAAGAAAAACATATACTGAGAGCTACATAGCCAGGTATGTTTAGCTCTGAGATTCTAATAATTAAAATAAAAATGAATATATATAGTCTTCTAAGGACCAAATACAAAAATATGTACCAGGCTATTAATAGAAAATCTGATTTTTCCTTTGCTATATGATTTATTTTTGCTTTAAGCTGTACACTAAATAGTTTGGGCTTAAATGATATTTTTCTAGACCTTGTAATTATTATTGTAAATGCTCGAGGACAGTTTGTTCAGTGTCACTGCATTCATTTGTGTTTTATATCTTAATTTTAAGTGTAACATGATTATTTTTACCTCTGCAAATTGAGTAATAGACCCTTTAAACTGGTATTATAATTTTCAGCAGCATTTAAATATATTTAAATTACATGCTGAGCTTGTGATTATCCATGTACTTCCCTTTCTTATCTGTCACAATATTTGTACAACTTTGACATTCACTCTGTTTTTAAGTATAATACAAATCATTCCAGTTATGTGTGTGTGTGTGTGTGTGTGTGTGTGTGTGTGTATGTGTATAAATCCTTATTCCAGAGAGTTTTAATGACCTATAGTGAGATAAAATATTTTATAAAAATGAAAATATGAAAAGGAAAAATGAGAATTAAGAGATAAAGGGAAAAAAAGGAATGAAATTAGTCCATAAAATATGTGTTATGAGACTCTGTATATAGTCTAAGCTTTGGCCATAAATTGGGTCCAGATTTGTGGTGGCCAGAGTACAGGAGTAGTTAGTTACATAATTCATGTTGTATTAAAAAAAAAATCAGGGGCGCCCAGGTGGCTCAGTAGGTTGAAGCCTCTGCCTGCGGCTCAGGTCATGATCTCAGGGTCCTGGGATCAAGCCCCACATCGGGCTCTCTGCTCAGTGGGGAGCCTGCTTCCTCCTCTCTTTCTGCCTGCTTCTCTGCCTGCTTGTGATCTCTCTCTCTCTCTGTCAAATAAATAAATAAAAGCTTTAAAAAAATAAAAAATAAAAAAATCATTTCTCTGTGAAAGCACACCTAGTTCTGAGACCTCAAAAATCTGCCTATGAGTTCTCATAGAGTCACTGGATAATTTATTACTATTTTTAAAATTTTATTTACTTTCAATTAATTAACACATAGTATATTATTAGTTTCAGAGTTAGAGTTCATTGATTCATCAGTCTTAGATAACACCCAGTTGCTCATTACATCCTGTGCCCTCCTTAATGTTCCATTACCCAGTTACTCCATCCCTCCACCTCCTTTCCAGCAACCCTGTTTGTTTCCTGTGTTTAAGAGTCTCTTATCATTTGTCTCCCTCTCCGATTTCATCTTGTTTTATTTTTCCCTCTCTTCCTCTATAATCCTCTGTTTTGTTTTTTAAATTCCACATATGAGTGAGATCGTATAGTTGTCTTTCTCTGATTGACATATTTCACTAGCATAACACCCTCTAGTTCCATCCACATCATTGCAAATGGCAAGATTTCATTTTCTGATGGCTGAGTAATTTTCCAATTCCAACACACACACATACACACACACACCCACATCTTCTTTATCTATTCAGTTGTCTGTGGACATCTGGGCTCCTTCCATAGTTTGGCTCTTATAGACATTGCTGCTATAAACATTGGGGTGTAGGTGCCTTTTTGGATCACTACCTTTGTGTCTTTGGGGTAAATCCCTAGTAGTGCAATTGCTGGGTCCTAGGGTAGCTCTATTTTCAGCTTTTTGAGGAACCTCCATACTGTTTTCTAGAGTGGCTGTACCAGCTTTCATTCCCACCAGCAGTGTGGGAGGGTTTCCCTTTTTCCTCATCCTCGCCAACATCTCTTGTTTCCTGACTTGTTAATTTTAGCCATCCTGACTGGTGTGAGGTGATATATGATTATGATTTTGATTTGTATTTCTCTGATGCTGAATGATGTTCAGCAATTTTTCATGTGTCTGTTGGCCATTTGTATATCTTTTATTTTTTTTAAAGATTTTATTTATTTATTTGACAGAGAGAGATCACAAGTAGGCAGAGAGAGAGGAGGAAGCAGGCTCCTTGATGAGCAGAGAGCCTGATGTGGGGCTCGATCCCAGGACCCTGAGATCATGACCTGAGCCCAAGGCAGAGGCCTTAACACACTGAGCCACCCAGATGCCCTGGCCATCTGTATATCTTATTTGGAGAAATGTCTGTTCGTGTCTTCTGCCCATTTCTTGATTGGATTATTCGTTTTTTTATATATCTAGTATGTATGCTCTCTCTCTCTATATATAAGATACATAATAGATAATATGTCTATTATATATCTAATATATAAACTCTATAGATTTTGTATATTAGACCTTTTCTGATAAGACATTTGCAAATATCTTCTCCCATTCTGTTGTCTGTCTTTTGGTTTTTTCAACTGTTCCCTTTGTGTGCAAAAGCTTTTTGTCTTGATGAAGTCCCAGTAGTTCATTTTTGCCTTTGTTTCCCTTGCCTTTGGAGATGTAAGAAGTTGCTGCAGTTGAGGTCAAAGAGGTTGCTACCTGTGTTCTCCTCTAGGATTTTAATGGATTCCTGTCTCACATTTAGGTCTTTCATCCATTTTGAGTCTACTTTTGTATATGGTGTAAGGAAATAGTTTGGTTTAATTCTGCATTTGGGTGTCCAATTTTCCCAACACAATTTGTTGAAAAGACTGTCCTTTTTCCACTGGATATTTTTTCCTGCTTTGTCCAAGATTAGTTGACCGTACAGTTGAGAGTCCATTTCAGGTTTTCTCTGTTTTGTTCCATTGACCTATGTGTCTGGTTTTACATCCCCTGTACCTGTTTATATCTCCTAACTGGAAGTTTATACCTTTCGACCACGTTACTCTAATTTACCCTCCCCATTCAATGGATAACTTCTTAATTAACATCTCTACTATTAGTACAACAGTGCGTTTCATAAGATGTTTTTTTTAAGATGCCCTTAATGCAGGCTTATAACATGATGTCTTATGATTCATCAAAATTTGTTGTAATATGTGTGTGTTATATGTAACTATATGTATTGTCTGCTTTTGTTGTGAGTATATAACATATATAGCTATCCATTATTCACGTTTAATCCAGGGATAGATTTTTAAGTATCCAGGACTTTAGCTGTCAGTCTTGGTTGTTACCCTTTAGAAAGAGGCAACTATGGAACTTTCTAAAAATGAACATGTCCACGTCCCTCCCAGAGAGGTTTTGATTTCTTTGGTTTGGATTTTTAAAATTTTAAGAGTGATGTTTATGCATAACAAGGGATGAGAACCATAAAGGAATGGATGAATTGCTACCTTTGCAGGTAGACTTTTTCATACATACTATTTGTTTCACTTAAGGTTTTGATACATTTTAACTATTAAAGTGAACTTAATGTTTCTTGGGGTCCTGAAACTGGCTTACTATGTTGTTGTATATATGGAGCCTTGTGTTTTGAATCTATGCTCAGTGTACAATTAACATTCTCTTATAAAATGGGAAACTTGGGGTGCCTGGGTGGCTCGGTGGGTTCAAGCCTCTGCCTTCGGCTCAGGTCATGATCTCAGGGTTCTGGGATCAAGCATCGGGCTCTCTGCTCAGCAGGGAGTCTGCTCCCCCCACCCCTCCCCGGCCTGCCTCTCTGCCCACTTGTGATCTCTCTCTCTCTGTCAAAGAAATAAATAAAATCTTTTTAAAAATAAAAAATAGTAAAATGGGAAACTTAATAAACACATATGCTTGAATAAAAAGATCATCTTATCTCTCTAAAGAGGTAGACAGATGAAGTGACAACAGGCAGGGGCAAAAATCACGTTAAAAATGAGTTTGAATTCTTCTTTTTTTGTTTTCTTTTCTTTCTTTCTTTTTAAATGGTTAATATGTGATAGTAAGCCCTGAACCTTGTTCACTTGGCTTACTACCCTACCCAGATGGAATAATTATAACCACAACAGATGAAGAAATCTCACAGATTTCTTTTTCTGGAAGTGTGATAGACTACATTTTCTGGATGACCCTTCCACTGAAAACACCTAGAAATGCTACACAAAGTGGGACAAATATCCTTTTGAATGTGTAGCTTAGCTCTCAGAAGAGTAAGGGAAACTTCCACAGGTAAGTAAATAAAGGAAACCAGAGGTCGGCTGGGTAAATTAACCCTGACAGTGCACTTACATTTGAGGTTTTGACTGATCTTCCCTACTTAAAGGCATGGATTTAGTGTCATTGTTGGAGAGAGGGGGTGATTTCTTGGACTTGTACAAAGTGGAGTTTTGCAAACTCAGCTTTCCCTTCCCGCCTCCTCATGCTCTTTCTTTCCTCTAAGCAGGACTCTTCAAATGTCCCTCAAGAGGTTGCGTTAGGTTCCGCTAGAGGTAATCACATGGGTGATATATGACACTGGGATTATTTACAGGAAATCAGAAATGATAGTAGGCAGTCTCAGATGTTTCTCTTTCTCTTTCATAAACTCCAGATGAGTTTATGAGCCCTGGTCCAGGTCCTGGACCTGGTTTTCTTTGTCCATCCAAGTGACTGCTTAGGTGTGAGAGAACAAGATCTTAATAGGTGGGTGTAGGATCAATTTAATTGGAAATTCTATGTCCCCAAAGGGAACCAGTTTCTCTTGTAACAGCCCCGTAGACATAGCTTTCAGGTTGTCCTGAGGGATGTCTAATTTCCCTGGATTGCGTATAAGCACCGTTGCCTGGAAACACAGCTGGTCACCTTTTTAAAGGTTTTCATTAAAGAAAACTAGGAAGTTATCCCCATGTTAGATATGTCCAAAGAAACAGAAAAAGAGTTCTCCTTATGTTGTATTATATGTTAAAATAGAAATGATTATAGCTGGCATTCTTGTGACATTTCTGCTTTTAAAGAAAGTGCTTCTTAAATGTCACCATTGAATATGAAGACTGATACAGGATTCTGGTAACTACATTTTATCAGTGACATTCCTTTCTCTTCCTGATTTTCTAAATGTTTTTTTAAATAAAAAGTAGGTGGTGAATGTTATTGAGTATTATATATATATGTATATAAAGTTAATATTTTTAAATCCCTTAATCTGTTTATGTGATAAAATATAATGTTTCCTAACGTTAAATCAATCTTATTTTCTAGAATTAATTTAAAGTGTCTTGAATTGCATATGTTTGTAGATTGTGTTTGTTAAAATTCTTGGAGATTTACATGTATTTCCAAGTTAATAGTTATTGATTATAATTTTATATTCTCTCAGTCTGAATATCAGGGTTTTACTGACCTTTGAAAAGAACATGTGGAATGTTGTTTTTAACCTCCTCTGCTGGAAAACTTTAGTAGAACTTACCATTTTTTTCTTAACATTTTATTTATTTATTTGATACAGTGAGAGAGACAGAGCATGAGTCGGGAAGAGGGGCATAAGGAAAGGGAGAAGCAGACTCCTCGCTGAGTAAGGAGCCTGATGTAGGGCTCAATTCCAGGGTCCTGGGATCATGACCTGAGCTGGAGGCAGACGCTTAACAGACTAAGCCACTCAGGCACCCCTAGAACTTACCATGTAAAATAATTATGAGTCCACTGTGTGTGTGTATGTGTGCCTGCACATGCCCACTGATAAGGAGGAGTAGTGTGTTAATTACTGATTCAATCACTTTAATGATTAGGTCTGTTTAGTGTTATAGTTGGTTTGAAATCAGTTTTCATAAGATATTTCTCTACAAAATTTTTCACTTCATCTAAATTTCAAATTACTGGCATAGAATTGTTCTTATAATTTTATACCTCTGCTATATCTCTAATTCTCTCCCTCTTTTATTCTGAATATCGGTTATATCTTTTTGGTTGATTAATCTTGAGAGTTTATCATTTTAAAAGGACCAGATATTTTGATCTATCATCTTCATATATTACTCATTCATTCACTTATTCAAATAAAAATATTTACTGAGAGATGAGTTTATGTCAAGTACTTCTCTTGATCCTAGATATAGGGCAATAACAAAACAGATAAAAATCCCTCCACTTGGGGAACTTACAGTCTTACGGAGAAGATAAGACATAGTGGAAATGACATACGCTGCATGTCAGATGGAAAACAATAGCAAAAGGGGGGGACACAGTTTAGGGTGGCAGTGAGAGTGTCCAGAGCCATGAGGATTGTAGTACAGGGGATGAAGGATGAAAGAATTTGAGTGTGTATAATTAAATTAGAGCAAAGGACCTAAGATAAACTTGAGTAGTGAGGAGAATTCGAGTGAAAAGACTCCATGGATACAGTGAAAATAGCATGACACAGTGGGAAAACTTATGTATATACCCTGTTTTATAATATATATAACCATATATATACATATTTATTACAGTATATATTTGGAGGAAAGATGTCCATCTCTCAGGGTGAGGTTCCAGTTTTCTCTTTA
This sequence comes from Procyon lotor, assembly GCA_028646535.1. Taxonomy (NCBI): domain Eukaryota; kingdom Metazoa; phylum Chordata; class Mammalia; order Carnivora; family Procyonidae; genus Procyon; species Procyon lotor. The sequence continues at coordinate 116,550,104 of CM053606.1, forward strand.
GAGATGGTTTTGCAGAAGGGACAGTATAAATTTCCATTCTATTCCATTGTAGTATATGCCTGGGACATTGAACAGATGGAAAGTGTGGTGGTTTTTGCTCATGAAAAATTCTCATAAACAGGGACAAATATTTAAAGAAAATATTTAGAATTTCATTATTAACCAGAAGGGATTTTAAAAATTTGAACTAGAAAAATATTAAAACTGAGGTTAAGCAAGCTTTTCCTGATACTTAATAATAGGCACTGTTTTTAAGGGTTTTGAAAACTACTGACAAGAACTTTGTATTTCCACTTTTCTTCCTGTACCCCTTCAGGCCAGATGGAGACTATGTATCTTCACTTAATGGCGGAAACATTAAAGTCGTGGAAGGAAATTCGACAGGACACTTACCAAAATTCTGCCATGAGTGTGGGACTAAATACCCAGTAGAATGGGCAAAGTTTTGCTGTGAATGTGGCATTCGAAGAATGGTTCTGTGAATAGAGCCCAAAAGAAAAAGCTAAGTCCAGAATTTTATAACTGTTCCTGCTTGGACAGCTAGAGCACTTCCTTTGGTGATTTTATGCTAAAATTATTCAAAATACTTTTTTCAGCAATTTTTGGAGCATAATTCTTTGGCTGTGTAATGTGTGTGTATATATGAATGTGTACATATACTGTATATAATAAATACCTGGTACCCCAAACTGTGCCATTCAAGGAAATATTCACTCATCTGTCAGAGAATAATTTCAAAGTGGAATCATAACTTAGGTGTTCCTTTTCTGTTACTGTGGTTGAAGCACATTAAGCATACCTTCACGAAATCAAATGCCATTGCTCAACCCTTCAAGCTTTAGGATGATCATTACTTTGAGACAAAAATCAGAATAAACATTTTTATTATCAGTGCCTATTTTCACATGGTATAAGATTGGATGCTTGGAATTTTGGAAACGAAGAGAGTATTTTCAGTTACAGTTAGTTATGTAAGGTCTTTTCCTGTAGAGCTCTTTAACAATTAATTTTATAAATATTTTAAAAAGGAATTAAATCTCTACAGGTCTGTGTTGTCTTTTACTTGGTATATCATTAATTACATAATTTAGAGATCCTTTATTCATTGTTTAAAATGTAATTATGCAATTTTCTTTTCAGAGACACAAGACTGAAAATTATAAATGTATTTTATTCCAGTTATAACTTCATGACTTTTTTTTTTTACCTCTTTGTGTTACTTGAATGTATATTCTTTCTATTTCTAATTGTGTCTCCATATTTCACCTTTTTCTTTTTCCTAACCTCATGTCTGAGGAGTTTACTACTTCCTTATGTTTGCGAAGTTCGAAAATAATTATTTAGTATACAAGGCACAAAATTCCTTGCAAAATTCTACATGTTCATTTCTGTGTCTCAATTTAGAAGAAATTATTTTGATGGATTTTAAACCAAACCACCTGACCCTAATAAATAATTTGGATAATTAATCATTACCGCAGGGCATGCAGGTAAAGTGTATTTAATTTTTTAATTTCCCTTGAAGTTTAGTTAGATATAGTGATGAGTTGGTTGAGAGACTATCTGATTTTTCCCACTTATATTTTCTTTTTAGTCTTTAATATTGAAATACCATTCACATAACAGTAAAAAAAAACACTGAAAATGCACTACTTTAATGCATAGCTGACTTATGTAATTACACATTCACAATAACTTAATTATACCTTAACTTTGGCTAAAATACAGCTTTTAATCATTGTCACTTTCAGTGTGATAGTATTTAGTAGTAGAGTATTTGATTGCCTGTGCAGCCAGGTTCAGTAACTCCTTAGTAATTTCTGTGGAATGGAAAGAAAAGAACTTTGATCTTATTATAAAGGTATAAACAAATCTTTTATAGACCATTTCTAGTTTCTCATTTATGATTGTGATCAAATGTAAGGGTTAATGTAGAGATTTGTAGCTTTTACTTTCCTCAGAAATTTATTTGTGCTTATACTTTATAATTCATTAGTTTTTTTGGTTTTGGTTTTTTGTTGTTGTTGTTGTTTTCCAACACCTTATAGTTTCTTTCCTGACTTTTCATTAACTTTTTAAAATCTGGTTGTCTTTATTCAGTTATTGGTCTAAAAAAAGAGTCCATTAGCTAGATTAACTTGTAATTAATTTAGGAGAATAATGTACATAAATTAGATTTTCATTTCAATAATATATGTTATTCTGTCCTGTTATAAATCATACAAAGAACTTTAAACTTTGTTTTCCCTGGAACCGAGCACTATTTTTCTTTTTCCAAGTTTTTTTTTAAGACCACAAATTTTTTGCCCAAGGAAGGGGTAGGTAAATGAACTTAAAGTGGCACATGTTTGTTTCTCACAGAATTTTGCGGTAGCTGGTAAATGTTATAATGTACTACATGGAAAATGAGTTGGTAAAAAATCATCCAATTCTAGAACCCAGAGATTATTATAGACAGTAAATAAGTGAAGAATACGTATGAATTATGAAACATGTTGTGACGATGTATTTAAATGCATTTTTGTATTACATATATTATTCTCACATTGATTTGTTGTGCAGTAGTTCAGTTTATAAGAAATTTTCCTTGATCTATGCATCATTTATTTTTATTTATTTTCACAAGTATTTGCTGGTGTAGTAGAATAAAAAAATGATTGTAAGCTTAAATTAAAAATGTAAAAATTGCTTATATATTCTGAAAGTCTTTAGCTTGAAAAAATAAGATTATTATGGTTGCTGTTGTCTCTTATTCACTCTGTTTTTTATTACAAATACTGTCTTCATTTTTGAACCAATTCAATAAAGACATAAAGCAAAATTTTTTCAGTTGGTCTATATTGATGTCTTAGCTTTTAGCCAGACATAGGTAGTAGAAAGATAAGAGCACACTGGAATATGAAGAAAATATTCAAAGTCAAAATACAGATTTTTTTAATGAGATAATAGCTTTTCATTGGCAGGTTTTTTGTGCCATCAGTTTTTAAAGAAATTGCTATTATTTTGTTGAAGTGTTTTATGGCGTCGAAGTATTACAAATATGTTTCATTACAAGATTTCTGAGACAGAAAAATTCTCTTTATGTCCAGTAAAATACAGCAGTTGAAAACATTAGTGAAGTCAAGGTTGATAGGAAACACTGTGGATATTTCTAGTTAGATAATATACAGTGTAATGGCAAATAGTAATGGTTTGTGATCAGTACTTAGTGATTTAGAGAATCATATTTAAAATTTTAAACAGTAGCTGTCTCTAGTAAAATACAATCAAATTAGACATGTTTGGTTTGTACTCAATCTTCCCTAGGCTAGAGACGAATATTTTTACCATAAATAGAAGCTCTGGGAATGAAAAATAATAGAAGAGATATACAACTACAAAAAGTCAGCAGAACTTTTGTGTCTTTATTTGCATTGCAAGTATATATATTTTATATAGTGGATATATTTTTAGTACTAAGATAGGTTAACTTTTCCAACTGACTATATTATTGAATAGAGCAGTGGGAAAATCATTAAAACCAATTTAATGATAGCCACACTTACTTTTATTTAGAAATGTTTGAGGTTTCTGTAAGGATACTCAGATAATTTTGCCTGGCTTATATGTGAACTGCTTTTTTGCCACTAGGGGGTGCTTTTAGATAATTTAATATTGCCAGCTTCCAATTCTTACTTTAAAGGCCTCTCAGCAACATAGGTATGAGATAGATAGATATCTATCTGTATGTATATCTGTAGATAGATAGATAGATGATATAAATATCTATATCTATATCTATAGATAGGTATCTATAGTTACAGAGATTTATAAAGATAGTTTTTGTTTATTTTGTTATGATTTTAGTAATTCATATGTTGATTTTTAAAAACCTTAGTCTAGGGGTGCCTGGGTGGCTCAGTCCTTAAGCATCTGCCTTAGACTCGGGTCGTGATCCCAGGGTCCTGGGATTGAGCCCCACATCAGGAAGCCTGCTTCTCTCTCTCCCACTCCCTCTGCGTGTGTTCCCTTTCTTGCCATATCTCTCTCTGTCAAATATATAACAAAAATCTTAAAAAAAAAAAAAAAGAACCTCAGTCTAGCTCATTTTGGGTAGCAATTAATAGAAATGTTACTGCTCACAATATTTTGTTAGCAAATTTGTGCATCTCAAACATATTGCTCAAATACTCAGATGCTCCTTGTACTATTACTTTGATATTTCCTCTTAGTTGTACAAGAGTTGTCATTTCCTTTTAAGATAATTTTTTTCAATCATTTAACCCAACTTAATTGTATCTAATATAGGACAGTGACATCTACTTATTAATTATTTTTTAAGTTTTTTAACTTATTATTTTTTTAAGTTTTTATTTTAATACCAGTTAGTTAACATACAATGTTATATTAGCTTCAGGTATACAATAGAGGGTGGGATTCAATACTTAGATACATCACCCAGTGCTCATCACAAGTGCACTCCTTAATCCCCATCACTTGTTTCACCCATCCCCCAACCCCCTACCTTCCCTCTGATAAGCATCAGTTCTTTATAGTTAAGAGTCTGTTTCTTGATTTGTCTCTCTTTCTCTCTTTTTCCCCCTTTGTTCATTTAATTTCTTAAATTCCACAAACGAAATCCTATGGTACTTGTCTTTCTCTGACTGACTTATTTTGCTGATCATTGTACTCCATGTCATTGCAAATGAAAAGACTGAGAGTGACATCTATTTAAATAAGCTAAGTTGTTAGACCAACTAATATGATATACACAAAACTAAAACTTTAACTTATACTTACTTTATACTTTAAACTAAAATTTTATACTTACAAATATTAAAAAAAAGACTTTACGTGTTCTTCATTCTCTGATATGCTAGGGATTGAGAGCAAGAAATAAGATGTGATTAAGTCCTTGCTATAAAGTTGATGTAACTTATTTGGAGAAGCCGATATATACACAGACAATTACAACTTAGGACAAAAAGGAGGATTTTTATTACAAAGTACCAACAAAATACTGCAGAAATGTTGAAGGTAGATCTTCTCAATACCACAAGTTATACAGCTGACCATTTCCTGCTTTTTTTCTTTTCATCCCTGTCCCAGTGCTTAGGAGGAAGTCTGGGAGAGTGGGAAAGAGATGCACTTTCCCCACCTTTGCTGGGGAAAAGTCAAGTGGCAATTTAAAAGGCAATTGGGGTCCATTGGAATGTAAAGTGTGAACTATGTGGGACTCTCCTGATTGAAGAAAAATGATGCTGAGTAAAAATGACTAATTCTAACTGTTCATCTCACCTCACATAACTCTCCACCCTCATTGTCCTTTTTTCTCTGCTCAAATACTTGTTTCTATGCCTGTTTTGAATTTGCACCGATAAAGTTGGAGATTGCCAATAGTTCTGAGTAGTGGTGCATATGCTTAACAATGAAAAGCTGATTTTCATTCATCAAATCAATAATCTTAAATTATAATAAAACAGAACTGTCATGGTGCACCAGGATGAATGCCCTGATCCACTAATGGTGGAAATAAAAATTGATAATACTTTTTGAAAAGTTGACTAATTTTATTTTAAAAGCTTTTTAAAATAGTCATGCCTTATAACTTAGTAATTTTGTTTCCGAGATACATACTGTTTCTTGAGAAAGTATTCTGAAGTACAGAAAAATACTTAATGTAGAACATGTTTAATAGTACTATTATTTATTGTGATAAAAATTAAACCATTCAGCCAACCTATAAACACAGAGAACACACTGATAGTTGCCAGAGGGGAGGAGAGTGGGGGGAGGGCAAAATGGGGAAAGGGGTGTGGGAAATCTAGGCCTCCAGTTATAGAATGAATAAGTCACAGGAATATAAGGCACATCATATGGAATATGGTCAGTGATGTTGTGTTGCACAGTGACAGATGGTAGCTACACTTGCGGTGAACATAGCATAATGGATAGAGAAGTGGAGTCACTTATGTTGTACACCTAAAACTAATGTAATATTGTGTGTCACCCATACTTAAAAAATAAAAAATAGTAATAAAAGGCCAATTGAAATCACAAAAATTAGTAGGTTAATAATTAAAGTGCTTTCAAATAATTTTTAATGGTATTTTAAAGGTGCTGTTTTACCACTAAGACAACTAGTCTAAAAGAATACATATGTAAAGAACTGCACAGATACACAGATACAGGCTTGAAATATATTCCTCAGTGTATTGTATTTGTTTCTACTGGAAGGATTTTTATTTTATATTTTTTTATATTTTTTATACTGTCAATTTTTAAATGAATATACATTCTTTAAAAAACAGAGTTATGTTTTCAAAATCACTTGCGTGTGATATAGTAGTAGTTTCTTTAAAATCACTACCTCATCTTTAGTTATTTTGTAGCATTCACAAATATAAATGGTAACTCTTATGATCAAGTTAAGCTAGTTTGTTTTTATAATACCTTGGTTGCTGAAAGTATCTGTTAACTCTAGGTGTAATAATAATGAGATTATTTTTCCTGAATTTCACACAAAGGACATTCTAATATAATCCCTTCCCCCTTTCTAATTGTTATTACCTATGTGAGTCCATGGTATGCAAGTGAATTTTTACTTCTCAGAACACAAAAACTAAACTGGTTTAAATAAGACCATTTTATTGTTGAGCTGGAGGGGGACATATATGTATATCTGAAATATTTAATATCTATTTTCACATATTTACCCATTATGCTTATCTTTTAAACTTTAAAAAGTGTTTGACATTATCTTCTTATTTTTTTTTGTTTTTGTTTTTTAAATTTTTATTAACATATAATGTATTATTTGCCCCAGGGTACATGTCAATCTTCTTATTTTCTTGTAGTTATTCTAGTCAAGAAAAATAATTTTAGAATCAGTAAGTTTAAAAAAATTTTTGCTAATATTTCCAAACTTATATTCCTTCTGGGGAAAATGCATATGAACTCCACAAGAAACATTTGTAAACCCTAATTCCTAACGGGTGATTCTCTGGAGACATACTATTCAATTAACTATTAACTTGAAAATTTAAAACAATAGGCTTATTTTTTTAATATGTCTCACTACAGATAAAATCAAAACTCCATTTGAATGAGCAGCATGTATGCTAGACCAGCTCTTTATCTTTGGTGAGGCACTATATTCACATGGTCTTCCCTTGGTCAACACTGGCGTAGTTCTCCCTCCTGAATCAGTAGAAAGGTTCTATCTCACTGATGCCATTACCAGAAAACCTACATGAAGAGGAGGGGTAGTTATTCATTGCCTTAAATATTTTACTATAGTTTAAGTAGAAAACATTGAACAATACTAGAAATAAAACCTGTCCCAAGTCCTACCTAGTCGTGAGAAATTTTTTTTTTTTTTAAAGATTTTATTTATTTGACAGAGAGAAACACAGCGAGAGAGGGAACACAAGCAGAGGGAATGGTAGCAGGAGAAGCAGGCTTCCTGCCGAGCAGGGAGCCCGAAGCGGGGCTCGATCCCAGGACCCTGGGATCATGACCTGAGCCGAAGGCAGACGCTTAACGACTGAGCCACCCAGGCGCCCCAAGAAATTTTGATCTTTTGTCAGGAGCTTGGGGGTGGGACGGGGTTGGTGAAGTTTGCTGAAGAGACACGAGCTTCAAAGGTGGCAGTGGCGGAGTCCAGACGTGACTTGTGCCCTGTGGTAACACTTGAGCTGCCTTTCCTCCCCTGGAGTGGTCTGTCAGTCTAAACTGGGTCTTGTTTCTGGCTACAGAGCCACCAGCCTTGATTATCTGGCTCGCCTACAGATTCTGTGGATTACCCAACAGCTTTTGATAGGTACCTTTTTGCTTAAACTAACTGGTTTGCTTAAACTAACAAATCTAAATAAGATTTGTTATTTGTACTTAAAAACTCCAGTGATAAAATTTGACCTGACTTCATGCTTCCCTTTGATAATGGCCGTGGTAATGGGAGAAATGTTTACAGTCATATTCTGCAGGAGGGAATCTTCAACATATTGAACTGAGATACCTTTCCTTATCCCAATTATGGTGTTTAATAATCACAAACTGAATTTTTTTTTTCAGGAAGATAGAAACCTTTTTATTTATTTTTAATTTTTTATTTACATTCAGTTAGCCAACATTGGTTGGCTAATCATTTAGCCATCAAAAAGCCATCATTGGTTTTTTATGTAGTGTTCAACGATTCATTAGTTGCATGCATATAACAACCAGTGCTCATCACATCACATGCCTTCCTTAATACCCATCCCCCAATTACCCCATCCGCCCCCCACCTCCCTTTCCACAACCCTCAGTTTGTTTCCTGGAGTCAAGAGTCTCTCATGGCACAAACTGAATTTTAAGAAATATGCTGTAAGCATTAATTATACCTATTGGGCAGGGCTAATTTGAGGATTATCAGAAATGTGTCTAAAATCTCTCTGCAATGATTGACACTTAACAGGCTATCAGTAAATGGCATCAATTATTTCGTAGTATTAATAATCTTGGATATATGTGTATGCTACATGTTCATCAAATATTTTAATTCCTATGATGTGCTGGCCACTGTTCTACATGCAGTGAATGAAGCAACTGAAAATCCCCATCCTTTTGAAGTTCACATTCTAGTGGAAGGATATGAAAATACAGTAGATAAATTAGTAAGCATATTTATTATTAGAATGTGACAAGTGCTATGGAGTATTCTAGTGGCAGAGGCAGCTAAAATGATTTTGGCTTACTCAGTAAGATAAGAATCAGGAAAGGACATGATCTGGCTTCAGCATACAATCTGTATATATGTTCTTTGGCCTCTAAATTATTATGCGAAATAAAAGACAAGAGGAAATAACTGTTGCCCATTTCACCCTAAGATGTCTGTGTGTGTTGATCAAATTAAGTAAACACTCAGCTCTCAGAAAAGTGTCATATTCTACAGTGTAGATTGATATTTGATTATGTATAATTTAGATTGAAACAAACCGAGACTTTTCAACCCCACCTGAATATAACAAAAGGAGAGGTATCCTCATTTCTCAGACCGCCATCCCGTTCCCTAATCTCCCACTCATTAGAAGTAAAAACCCTATTTTTTTAATTGACAATTACCCTGTCTCATTGAGGGAGGCAGAAGTTAATGATTAATTCTACTTTCTGAATTTAGTACCTAATATTCATAAACTTGTCTTTTGTTCTTATTTCCTTATTCATCAATGTCAATCTGAATAGAACCTTCAAATGTAAGGGACAGATATCCTTCTAAGTTACCTTGAGAAAGAGGGTTTAATATAAAATGCATGTGAATTAAAAATGGAAGGTCATTAGGTGCTGAGGCAGCTCCAATAATTAATTGGTCTACCTGCCAACCTGTATTCTTCTCGGAGCTCATTTATACATTCTCTGTTGTCTATCTTCTTTACTTTCTGCCATATATCTTTTTTGCTCTCCCATTCATTCAGCTTGTCAGTATCCAGCTTAATTAAACCTCACAACTTTCTCTTTTTCAGACTCATTTTGGGCAAATTCATTTAGGATTGTGGTTCAAATTCCTGACACAGAGCACCGGAATTACTTCATCTTTTCAAGCTACATGACCTACATCATAGATCATTAGTCAGTCTATCAATTAGTTGTACTTAGGGCAGATTTCCTTTACTCCCTTCTCATTAGTTGGGATAGAGGTATGAGTTCACATCGCAAAAAACAGAGCCACTTAGAAGAAGTCATAGATGTTGGAGAACTCCTTACACGAAGTATGGACATCGCAAAGAATGACTGACGTATTTAGAAAACATTTGTTTATATAAACAAGTATTTGTTTGTATTTAATAGTTTCAAACTAGCAAATCTGAAAATTGAAGTGAAAGTGTTTTATATAGAAATGTATCAATAACTATTAATATTAATTTAGAGCAAATATTCTCAATGGCAGTGGAGAGATAAAGCCCCGGGAAATATGTAGCCAAAAATTTGTGAAGATGGAACATTGGATAGTTTTAAAAGGCTAATTTATTATGCCTGTTATTTTCATAATACAAACATCAGAAAGTAATGCTTGACAAAATCTCTGCTGGTGGGGCTATGACTGAAAATTAAGAACTTAAAAAATGAGGAGCGCCTGGGTGGCTCAGTGGGTTGAAGCCACTGCCTTCGGCTCAGGTCATGATCTCAGGGTACTGAGATCGAGCCTCGCTTTGGGCTCTCTGCTCGGCAGGGAGCCTGCTTCCCCCTCTCTCTCTGCCTGCCTCTCTGCCTGCTTGTGATCTCTCTCTGTTGAATAAATAAATAAAATCTTTAAAAAAAATAAAAAAAGAACTTAAAAAATGAAAGTTTAAGTTCTACATTCATGGAAGACATGACCTCCATTTGCAGATGACATGACTGTCTATGTGGAAAATCTCAAAGAATATATATATATATAAATTTTTATATATATATATATATATATGAACTAGAACTGATAAGTTTAGTTTTAGTTTAGTTTATAAACTAAAACTATAGCCATAGACTACAAGGAAGATATAAAAAAAATAAGTTTTTCCTGTATACCAGTGATGAACAGTAGAATTTGAGCTTTAAATATCATTTACAGTAGCATGTGGCATGCACACACAAATAGTTATACATAAAGCTAACAAAATACATGTATGCTGAAAACTCAAACACTGATGAAAGAACTCAAAAGATCTAAATAGAGAAATACAGTATTTATAATTCAAAGAATAAACGTAGTGAATATGTCAGTTCTCCCCCATTTAATTTAGACTCAATGCAGTCTGAATCAAAATTTCAGCAAGCTTTTTGTGGTATGACAGGTTGATTCTAAAATGTATATGGAAAGGCAAAAGGACTACAATAGCCAAAACGATTCTGGAAAAAATTCCGAGGATTTATTCTACCCAATTTCTAGATATTATAAAGCTATAGTAATCAAGTCAGTATGGTATTTGGAGAAAGGATAGACACAGATCATTGGAACAGAATAGAGCATCCATAGGTTCAGACAAATACGATAAACTGAATTTTACAAAAAAGCAAAGACAATTCAGTTCACAAAGTACAGTTGACCCTTTAACACTACAGGTTTGAATTGCATGTGTCCACTTATACATGGCTTATTTTTTAATAAATATTTTAAATGTATTTTCCTTATGATTTCCTTAACATTTTCTTTCTCTAACCTCATTAGAAGATTACAGGATATAATACATATAACATACAAAATAGGTGTTAATCGACTGTTATTGGTAAGGCTTTCAGTCAACAGTAGGCCATTTTGTTCAAAGGCCAACTGCATATAGTCTTTTCAGCAAATGGTACTAGAACAACCGGATATCCATATGCAAAAAAAAAAGAAGAAGAAGAAGGAGGAGGAGGAAGAGGAGGAGGAGGAGGAGGAGGAGAACTGTGATACACACCTTATATTAAAAAATGAGTCATGGACCTAAACTGTAAAATGAAACTTCTAGAACATTGGTTCCAACTTTTTCCCTGAGACACTTTGGCAATGTCAGCAGACATTTTTGATTATCACTACTTGGGGGAGGAAGATACTGGCAGTTAGTGGGTAGAGACCAGGGATGCTGCCAAACATTCCACAATGAGCAGCACCCCCACGCCCACAACAAAGAATGCTTATTTCTTGGTTTGGATAAATGTACCATGGTTATGTAAGGTGTTAGCCTTAGAGGAAACTTGTAAAGGGTATACAGGAAGACTCTGTACTATCTTTGCAGGTCCTCCATATATCTGAAATTATTTCAAAATATGTAAGTAATAAATCTTTAAAAAATTTGTGGTAAGTTTCAAAGGTAGAAATTGGCAAACTCATGTCCATCTCTGATATGGTAGCACCTGGTAGGTTTATTGAGTTATTTACTGAGCTTGGCAATGAAGGCACAAATGAAGGAATCCTCAACCCCACCTGGAAAATGTGGGAAGGCTTCAGATAGGAGGAAACCCTTAGACTAGGTCTTAAGGGAAAGAAATAAATCAGCAAGCAACAGCAGTAAATCCTAAATTATAAATGTTGCCACTTCTCTTAATTTTCATCATTTAAAATATAGATAGAAAATTGATTCATTTTGATGGGGCACCTGGGTGGCTCAGTTAGTTGGGTATCTAACTCTTAATCTCAGCTCAGGTCTTGAGTCAGGGTTGTGAGTTCAAGCTCCACTTAAAAAAACTGATTCACGGGGCACCTGGGTGGCTCAGTGGGTTAAAGCCTCTGCCTTCGGCTCAGGTCATGATCTCAGGGTCCTGGGATTGAGCCCCATATCGGGCTCTCTGCTCGGCGGGGAGCCTGCTTCCCTCTCTCTCTCTCCACCTGCCCCTCTGCCTACTTGTGATCTCTCTCCTCTCTGTCAAATAAATAAATAAAATCTTTAAAAAAAAGTTTAAAAAAAAATTGATTCACTTTGAGAATAAGGTCCTAAAGTATATCTAACTTTTTCCCCACTTAGGAAGTTTGTCCTATACAGAAAGAATTCACTTCTTACCATTTTGTATGGAGAGGATGTAAAACAAGCAAGTGAAAATAAATCCCAGGTTATTCCCAAACCAAAGTAACTATTTTGCATCTTTCTCAAATACTAAATAATTCACGAATCTAGGTGCATACATATATTTTGATATTGAGATGTTAAAAACTATTGGAATTGATGATTATCAATGTACCTACCTATTTTATTTTTCTTATCCTATAATATTTCTACAGATTCTACTATTCTATTATATTCTAATGTATTATTATTCTAATGTAATTTTTGATAATTAAATTCTATTAATACACTGGTTTAATGCAACTTGTCTTTACTTATTAACCGTGATATGTCTGGCTTTTCCCACTAGGAGCTGAAGGGAGCACAAAAGATCATACACTCTTTCAAGAGAAAACATAAATAGAATTATGTAAATAATAGTTATATATAAGTTAAAATATTAAGATGAATCTGGTAATAATGCATGATACAGGCAATTAAGTGCTAGGCAACTAAAGGAAGAAATATTAATATTATCTAGAATTCTCATGGAAACCATAGCAATCGAGGAGAAAGAAATCGAGATGCCCATTGAAGTTTGAGCAGGATCTGGAAAGAATTTGGGAGAACTCTCTAAGCAGTAAAAGCATAATAACTAAAGACGTGAAGATTGCACGGACAGAGTACTATAAAGACTATCTGACTTAGAGTTTCTGGAGAAATATTTCCAGTAGATTTGATGAAATGTCCATTGTAAGCTGGCTGTCAATGAAAGTATGAGCTAAGGCAAAGAAACTTCTCTAGTTTTAATAGAACTATCTTAATCCTGAAAGAAGTATTTCCTTCAACAGATTCCTTGAAAGCCTATTTTAAAAGGCTTTTAACTGAATCCCTTTGTATAATTCAATATTCCCCAAAGTACATTTAGGTTATGGTTTTTACATAAAAGTAGCATTCTCTAGTCAAATATTGGAAATGTTATGTTAGTGTTAAGCATTAAAAAAAAAAGTTCTATGAGCTTACACAGCCTTTAATATACTTGTATAAATTGTGACTCTCCAAAAGAAATTTATCTGACCCGGGAACACAGAATCCTCTCTCTTTTTCTTTTTCCTTTTTTCATTTCATCTCCTCCTTCCTCTTTTTTCTTCATCTTCTTTGTGTCATTGTCTTCTCTTTTTGTAGCATTGTTGAGGATTAGAGTTTCTTGGGACAACCTTTAGAAAATGCTGATTCAAAGCATCCACATACATATTTGAAAGAAAATGTTCATTTAAATAAAACAAGTCTTTAACTGAGGAGTAGAAATAATAAAAATATAATATCCAAGTTCATTATTAATTAGCCTGCCTGTCTCTACTTACCTTGCTAGTGGGTACAAAACAAAGAAAGCAAATACAATTATAAATGCGTGGGTATTTTGTTCCCCAAGCATTTGACACAGCAGTGTAGGCCGAATACTGTTTTAAGTATGAATTTTCTCTAAAATTCAGATCTATCATAAACAAGTGAAAATCAAGGAAGAAAATTTTAATAACTTTTAGCAAGCATTTGAAAATATTGTTCCTTATTTTACACAATCTCAGAATGTTTTTTCAGCGCTTGTTAGGGGTGTTTTAGACGGCCTTTAAGGAAACACTTCCAAGACAAAACTTTTAAGAGTTTACCTTTAGAAACATAAAGTTCCCTCATTTCTATAGCTAATGGTTTACCAACAGTGCCAGGTCATGAGGGTAGAGGTGTATCAGGCAGCTGGCCATGTTTTATGGTAGAAGGAAGCACAGCTTGCTTGTAAAAGTCCTTCTCAAGAAGGAGCTTGGTGAAGAATCGTCTGCTCCTAAGAGTATTCATCAGCACCTTTTTCTGGAGTTAATAATGTAAACCAAACAGAAAACATACTTGATTCAAAGCCCTGTGCATGGTGCACCCGTGAACTCCATACAGCTTCCTGTACAATTCTACACAGCTGTCTGCACCCGTGAGGGTGAAGGGCATAGGGGTTCAGGAGACTGAGACGTACACACAGACTGAGAGGAAGGTCTTCGCCATCACACAGTGAGGGCGGCACCTGAGCATCACCTGAAACTCAAATCAAGCCAGTCAGCACTTAATGAGGGGCTGACGAAGGTGTACAAGAGCAGGAAGGTGGGGCACCTGGGTGGCTCAGTGGGTTAAGCTTCTGCCTTCAGCTCAGGTCATGATCTCAGGTTCATGGGATCAAGCCCTGAATCGGCCTCTCTGCTCAGCGGGGAGCCTGCTTCCCCCTCTCCCTCTGCCTGCCTCTCTGCCTACTTGTGATCTTTCTCTGTCAAATAAATAAATAAAATCTTAAAAAAAAAAAAAAAAAGAGCAGGAAAGATGTGAGTTGAACAAGCTGCGACAGGACTCTGACCCATCTCCACTAGGGTTTTCATTTCCCTTTATAACTAAGTGAAGACCGTTGACAGACTTTCCAAACTAGATCTGGTATACACGAAAGTCTCTTTTAAAAGATTAAAATTTTAACATAGAAAGTAATGATCCTGTTCTTATATAGTTTTGGTCTCATGTACATTCTGAGTAATAAGGTATGAAATCACAGATTCAATGACAGGGAGAGCTCAACTAGTAGTACAATATTAAACACCTTGTCTTAAAAATTCTTAAAAATTCATGAAGTGAATCTGACAGTGTTATTACACAGGCCATTTATTATCAAAGGAAAAATGTTATCCAAAGCCAGCAATTTGTTTGTAATACTGTATGAAAATATTTTTATATAATACAGATACAGCGTCAAAATTAAATATACATTCCATTAATTAAAAGGTCAACATATATTATTCTTAAAAATATACTTCCCAAATTGCAAACTCATTTAGAAAAATTTTATTACACAAAAATGACAAAAGTAACTCAGTGTTATGGTTTGGCATCCTTAGAACAAGGGGACTTTCTATTTTGTGAAATCATTCTTTATGGTCATCTTAAAACATCTGCTATACCATTAATGAAGGCACTGTCTTATGCATTCAAGTTTAATTACATGTCTTAATCTCTCTTAAGTATCTTGGACTCCTTCATACTGCTATTTCTTTAAGGTATATAACTCTTACTCTCGTTGGCATTACTCACATTGTTAACTCTGAAAGACTTCCAGCATAGAAGATGACAGTTCCCACTCTCCTTGTAGTATATGGGTGCATAAAGTTATTTCGATAATAAAACAAAGTTAATTTTTAATTCCTGCAACCTTCATATACTTCACAGATTCTACATGTCTTCTTCTGAAATTTTAAAACAGGTTTAAAAAGTGTTATTGCAACCAATACCTTACTTGGATTGTCTTGCAAAAATCACAGAGTTGAGACTGACTGATATACATCCAGAAACATATGACGGCCTGTCGATTGCAGCATTTGGTTTCCACTGTTTACATCCATCTTCTAGGACTATGGTATGAATTTCTCAATTGCTCTAATCCACTTTTACCAGGATGCATTCTGTAACTTCTGCGGTATTCTATGTCCCATATGAGTAGATAGATTCTTGAAGAATACAAGTGAAGTTCATATGTCTTTATATTGCCACTCCACATTTTTCAATGTTCTTTAGAGCCCCTCAAAATTTTATTCCAACAAGTTTTTATCTTTTGTAGTAGTATTCCTAGGGAACACAAGCTCTTCTGTTTTCTCTGTTCCTTTACAGATTTACTGTCTTCCTAGAAAAATATATTTAAAAAAGTTTTAAACTTACATTGAAAAAATGCACACTTTAAAAGGTTCAATCTTTAAATTTCATCATGTTAGGTTATGGAGACCTAAGTGGCTCAGTTGGTTAAGTGATAATAAAATTGACTCTCAATTTTGGCTCCGGTCATGATCTCAGGGACGTGAGATGGAGCCTTGAATGGATGTGAAGACTGTTTAAGATTCTCTCTCCCACCTCCTGCCCCTGCACAGTCTCTCTCTCAAATAAATACATAAATGAAACTCTAAAAAAAATTAAAAAAATAAAGTATTGACTTTTAAAAATGTAGCTTAAAGGGATCCAGTTTCTAAGTGGTACATCCCATTTCCTTTTATTAACGATATAATGAATATCTTCAAAATGAACCATAAAAAGGAAAAAATTCAAAGGGAAACATAAAGGAATTAAGTTGAATAAAAAGCCGATGAAGAAAGAAAATTATATAATCATTCTCACCAAATTTTTAGTGGGTTGGACTTCACGCTGGGAAGATAGTTTTATTCCTTCCTTAAAAACAAAATCATTTTTATAACATTGAATATTAATACTTTATTGCTCTTTTCATTAATGTCACTGCAAAATTTTATATTGCTGTCAAATTCATCTAATCTATTTGAGAATCTATTTTTTTATAGTATAGAAGAAGAATAATTTCATTTAGAAACAAAATCAGGGAAAAGGAAAAAGCAAGACAAGTTAGTTTTTCCTTTTTCTTTTTAACAACTTAGGATGTTTATCTTTAACTTTTTTTATTTCAGGTTTTTATTTAAATTCAAGTTAGTTAACATGTATGGTAAAATTGATTTCAGTGTAGAATTTCACTCCTGTTTTCTTTTATAGAAAAGAGAACAGTAGAAATTTCATATAGAGGACTAACATAAGTAAGGGGGCAAAATTGGAAATAAACTTGACGAATCCAGGACACGAAGAGGGGACTTATACATCAAGTAGATAATGTAATGATAAATGAAGTGGTTCATATTCTATCATCTTTATTTTCATCACTGTCAATCAGGCTCAAGGATAATATAACTATCTTACTCCCTGGGGGCAACTACTGGTATTAAAAAATAGAAACACACAGGACCCTTTTCTGTCATGAAAATGTTAAGAAACCTTTTGGCTTTGTGTGGCTGCTGGTAAAATTTCTGAAAAGGGGGTAGTGGTAAAAATAATATATCATTTAGGGGCACCTGGGTGGCTCAGTGGGTTAAAGCCTCTGCCTTTGACCCAGGTCATGATCTCAGGGTCCTGGGATCGAGCCCCGCATAAGGCTCTCTGTTCAGCAGGGAGCCTGCTTCCCCCTCTCTCTCTGCCTGCCTCTCTGCTTACTTGTGATCTCTCTCCCTCTGTCAAATAAATAAATAAATAAAAATTTAAAAAAATATATCATTTATTGAAACCTTTCTAGTACTAAGCACTTTACAAGAATTATGCCATTTAATTGAACTTTCATCATCCTATAATGTGGATCCTATACATTTTCCTCCATTTTGCAGACGAAGAAACTGTGGCCTACTATCAAGATTGTGTCTTCCAAATTTTGCTTATATTTCATAACCACTAGCGGACAAGTAGGGAAAATTAGCCCTATACTTAACAAAATTATTAAAGCAAAAAAATAAAAAATTATTGGACATACATATATATGTTTTAACATGTAAAGTTTTAACATATAAAGATATTTGTTAAATACATTTGGTTATCTGTTTTATTCATTATGAGTTCTTATAAATATGTACATATATGGACTAAAATTATTAATGAATTTTAGAGGTAAAAATTTACCATTCCCACCCAAGTTATGACATTAACCTCCTTCAAAGTTATTAGAGCAATGAAGTATGCACTCCCTTATTTTTACTCCACTTCCATAATCTATTTGCCCTAGCTAAGAATAGGTGTTTTCCAAGTTAAGACTTTCCTCTTCTAGAGTTGAGTAAATGTATTTCAACTTTAGGTGATAATAAGAATTCTATAATACCAGATATGATCATCAGAGAATTATAGTATCCTATCACAGGACTAGTCGATGTTTTTGTTCAAAATAAGCAACTTACCTTGGGGGTACAGTTCAACAATTGTAATGTGCCCTGTGAAACTCTCGATAAGTGGAGATTGAAATCCTCACTGTTATTCACTTTCACAAACTGCTTCAACTTGCGAGCAGCACGATATAAAAATATACCTTCCTAGTACAGAAAAAAAAATCAGAAGGGTTGTGGTTCCAACAAAATATTAAAAAATGATAAGTTTTCATAAGGAGCCTACAGCCAGAGCAGTATTGCCAAATATGCCCCATCTCTGCCAGATTTCTAGTCCAGTTAATCACATGACTGACAAGTAACTAGACAAGTAACTATTTAGCTCCTAAGTGACAGTCTGGAGTGCCTAGAATTTGGCTTAATGGTTATTTGACTTTTTGAAGTCTCCTTTCTTTATAATATAAATTTATGATCTTATCACTTATGGATGAACATATAGCAAGATTATTCCATTGTACATGAGACAACCAAAGGAGAGGGCTTCTGGAGGCAACAATAATGGAAGGTACGTGGTTTCTCTTCTTATTTTTGTACCTGTTGAGTTATGGATGAATAGCTGGCAATTAGGAAAAAAAGGTCCATATTCACCTCAAACAAGTCTTTCAAATATTTAAACTGAGAAATCAGAATAAAAAGAATTTATGAACATACAGTGTGATACTATGAGGTTAACTCAGCTACTGTGAGTTTAAAAAAGACTATTTAATATCATACCATACTAGTTTCTGTAGAAGGAAATAACACAAACTTTTGTTGTAAGGTTTGTAAACTGTAGTATTGCACCGACCAGAGGTAGTAGTTGTTTGAAGATAAGCAAACGTTGAAAGAAGAAATTTCAAAGTCCTAGAAATAATTATGCCCATGACTTATGTTTGTGTGTGTATGCAAGCAGTCACTCTAACAAGGATTTTCCTGCATACGAATGTCACAAATAAGGGATAAGTGTGTCTTTGAACTCAGCAGTTCTAGCATTTTCAAAGTGAAAACTGAAATGCTAAAAATAGAAAAAATATTTATTGAATAAGCATAGGGCTTTTTGTAAAATCGAAGTATAAAAGAGGACCATAGTATAATTTAATAGGCCAGTGGGAATTATCTGGTTAGAAAGAAAAGAATATGTTATTAATATAATCAATATAATTATCTAACACATATGAATAATATAAGCTTCTATAAAATCAAGTTTGAATGACATATAAATCCCAAAAAATTATTATTACCTTATTATCATCACATGCATGTTTTTTTAAAACTTTAGGTTCATTATTCGGGCAATTGGTACGATTTTTTATCATGGTGTCCTGTAAAAAGTAATTGTATAATAATATGGTTAAATTGGGGACTTTTCTAATATGTAGCAATTTTAAAAACAACAACGTTATAATACTTGGTTTTAATATGTGCATTTTAAGGAAAATAACTTCAGCATGACTCAGCTGACTAGGCATAAAGAATAGTTTTCTATAGTTAAAGAATAAACCAGTATATACACAAACCCTCACATATTTAGAGTTTCCCCCTGACTCCATAATTTAATCCCAGAAATCACTGTGAGATTCTGGTACATTTGGGGGAAATAGAAGTACCTATTTTAGAAGTTATACTATGTAGACAGAGTACAATAAATTCTGAAATCATGAAGTTGAGATGTATTTAAGAGGTTTTCAAGTCCAATTTCCTGCCACTACAAGACAGCAACAAAAAGAATTTACATCAGAATAAGAGAAAAACCTCTTGACAGAGGGGGAAGCTGCAACTTATTCTACAGCATTTTTAACAACCCAATTTGTTTGGGATGCTTGAGATAGAACTTTGCTACGAAACAGTGGGACCGACTGTGTGTGTATTGTTCCGTAGGAGTAGGAAGGTAGACAATACAATCCTTTCCTAAGGATTGAGATTCTCTTATACACAGGATTAGACTGGTTCTGTCAAGCAAACTAGCAATTCTACGCTATCGGAGCTTCCAGAAGGACGTCAAGCAATCTCAGCCTATATGTTGTTACTGCAGAAACAGGGTAAGTGGCGTAATGGCAAGCTTTAGCCGTGGGCTTCTAGTCTTCACCTGCCTCTCAGGAAAGGGCGCATTACTCTGCACCAGTGAAAAGTGTGAATGGTCTCTGGGTTTATCCTGACTTTAATTATATTTACTATCGGCTTTACTGTGGGAAGTGGCATGTGAACATTCATTTAGCCACTCAACACTTACGATCAGTCAATGTGCACGTTCCCTGCCAAGCCTGAGGAGTAAAACAGTCTAAGAAAACCCAGTCTCAGTTTCTTGTGCCGTTTGATATAAAGGGCAGCTATTGCATCATGCCTTGGACACTTCCATATCACTTCTTACCTTTGTAAAAGTATGCTTTGTAAACAAAATGTTCGTTAGTGCCAACCTCATACTGCAAATATCTTAAATGCAAATGAATGTATTTACTCAAACTAACTTCATGTTGCTATTATGCACATTCCTGAAGAGGTAGTGAAGAATTAACATTTGCCTATGAAACCATCTTCCTATGGATTTCCATTTAACTTCAAAAAACTCCCAATAAACATACATACGTTTCTCTTCGATAAAACATAGAGCATTTCATCTTTGCCATGCCATTATTAAAAAAGAGAGAGAGACTCTTTAGAGAACAAATTGAGGGTTGATGGAGGGAGGCAGGGGATGGGTAAATGGATGATGGGCATTAAGGTATCATACACTCGTGATGAGCACTGAATGTTTTGTGTAAGTGATGAATCACTAAATTCTACACCTGCAACTAATATTACACTGTATGCTAGCTGAAATTTAAATAAAAATATAAAACATTAGAAAAAAAGAAGATAGGGGCACCTGGGTGGCTCAGTGGGTTAAAGCCTCTGCCTTTGGCTCAGGTCATGATCTCAGGGTCCTGGGATCGAGTCCCACATGGGGGGGGGGTCTCTGCTCAGCAGGGAGCCTACTTCCCCTCTCTCTCTACCTGCCTCTCTGCCTACTTGTGATCTCTCTCTCTCTCTGTCAAATAAATAAAGTCTTTAAAAAAGAAAGGTAGACAAATGTGCATGTTTTCCAATTTACCAAAAATATTATACAAAAATATATCACAGAATTAGTACTCGTTTCTTGGATCATTTTAACAAATTGTATGCCACATGAATATATGAAAATCCACTTGGTTAAGTCATTGTTCCAATGAATTTAAAAAAGACTCATTTATATATAGTCATATGTTGTTATATGTATGTATGAAATAAGAAAGGTAATATTATGCCAGTTGATTGTTTGCCAAATGTTTGCTACACTATATAAAAATGTTATTATACACTAAAAGATTGCCTCCTGTAGAGGTAACAATTTATTGACTTCAATGCCTTTTATGAATACATTCACAGGTGTACATGAGTGTCAATTACAGTTAGGTTTCTGAAATTGCTTTTATGCAAGCCTGATGAGAAGGATGGCTCAGACTAAGATTCATAGAATCACAGAGTTGGAGAGAACCTTAGATATCCATCTCTTGAGTTGCTTTACTTGATTTACTTTACCAATAATAATTTCTTGTAAGCATCATGGCATGTTTGAAGATTTCATCGTATTTCATATGGATATGGAAAATCAAAAGAGAAAAGCCAGGATCACAATGACTGTGAACTGAAATATTTTCCAATATAAAACATGATGTTTTATAAATGTTCTAAAAATACATAATGTCTTTTCAATCTGTAGACTTACATATCTTTCATTTCAGCATAGTTTTCCTCTTTGAATTTTTTCCATTGCATTTGTAACAGTATCTTCTTCAAAAACACAAATTGTGTTTACAATGGATTTTCTATTTCACCTTTTCTTTTTATATATTTGTCTTTGATTTTTTAAAATTTCATTTTTTCTGGTTTTCTCCACCATGTCTTCCATATGTCTGTTCTAACGGGGCACTTATTTCTGGTTTCCATTTTATTCTCTGTATTTTCCCTAAATCTAAAAGAGCTCGCCTTCATTTTCGCTGTTATCTCTTTTCATACTGTATTGTTTTTTAGATTTTTTTAGTTTCTTAAGGAGTGTTAAGAAGAAAAATTTGACACTTTCTACTGCTTTCATGGATAATTAATCTTTGATCTGAATTATTCATTTTTGTTATCTATGTATTCATTTGCTTATTTACATGTTCAGTTGCTCATTTATTTTGGTAGTATCAATGCATAGTCTTTCCTTTTTTATTTTCTGGTTACATATATTTTTAAATTTAAATTCAATTAGTTAACATATAGTGTATTATTAGTTTTAGAGGTAGAGTTCAGTGATTCATCAGTTGTATATAACATTCAGGGCTCAGTACATCATGTGCCCTCCTTAATGCCCATCTCCCCACACACCTCCCCTCCAGCAACCCTCAGTTTGTTTCCTATGGTTAAGAGTCTCTTTTGGTTTGTCTCCCTCTCTGGTTACGTCTTGTTTTATTTTTCCCTCCCTTCCTCTATGCTCCTGTTTTGTTTCTTAAATTCCACATATGAGTGAAATCATATGATAATTGTCTTTCTCTAGTTGACTTATTTCACTTAGCATAATACCCTCTAGTTCAATCTATGTCATTGCAAATGGCAAGATTTCATTTTTTTTTTTTTTTTTGGATGGCTGGGTAATGCTCCAATGCATACACATACATACCACATCTTCTTTATCCATTCATTTGTCTATGGACATCTGGACTTTTTCTATAGTTTGACTATTGGGGACATTGCTGCTATAAACACTGGAGTGCAAATGTTATTTTCTGGTTATCTTTTGAAGGGATGCGAAACTAAATTAGATTATTTTTCAGCCAAAATTCAACTCTTCCCTCTACCACATCAGAGGATCTATGAGTTTCCTAGGGCTGCTGTGGCAAATTACCAAAAACAGCAGAAGTTTATTTTGTCACAATTTTGCATATCAGAAGTCCAAAAAGAAGGTATCAGTTGGAGAATCTAGGGGAGAATCCATTTGTTTGCCTCTTCTTTCTTCTGTTGGCTACCAGCATTTTTTTGGTGTTCCTTGGCTTGTGGCCACATGGCTCCAGTCTCTGTGTGCAACTCTATCATCTTCTCTATGTGTCTGTCAAGTCTCCCCCTGCCTTTCTCTTTTTTCTTTCCAAGTTTTTGTTTAAATTCCAGTTAACATACAGTGTAATATTAGTTTCAGGTGTAGAATTTTGTAATTCAACACTTACGTGCAATACTTGGTGCTTATCACAAGTGCCCTCCTTAATCTCTATCACCTCTTTAACCCATCCCCCCACACTTGCCCACCTCCACTTTAGAATCAATTTGTTCTCTAAACTTAAATGTCTGTTTCCTGGTTTGCCTCTCTTCCCCTCTATGTTCATTTGTTTTTTTTTAAATTCTACATATGAGTGAAATCATATGGTATTTGTCTTTCTCTGACTTATTTTGTTTAGCATGATACTCCCTAGCTCCATCCATGTCATTGCAAATACCAAGATTTCATTTGTTTTCATGGATGAGTAATATTCCTGTGTGTGTGCACACATACCACATCTTTATCCATTTACCAGTCAATGGACATTTGGGGTTTTTCTACAATTTGGCTATTTTTTTCTGTTTTTTTTTTCCTCAGATTTTATTTATTTATTTGAGTGAGAGAGAATGAGCATGAGAGGGGGGAGGTCAGAGGGAGGAGGAGACTCCCCATTGAGCAGGAAACCCAATGCAGGACTTGATCCTAGGACTCCAGGATCATGACCTGAGCTGAAGGCAGTCGCCCAACCAACTGAGTCACTTGGCTATTGTTGATAATGCTGCTATAAACCTCAGGATGCATGTATCCTTTCAAATCAGTATTTTTATATCTTTTGTGTAAATAACTAGTAGTGCAATTGCTGGCTCATAAGGAAGTTCTATTTTTAACTTTTTTTTTGAGGAACTTCTATACTGTTTTCCAGAGTGGCTACACGAGTTTGCATTCCCACACCTAGCTTTCTCTTATAAAGACACTTATCACGGCCATTTAGGACCCAAGTAGATAACCCAGGATAATCTTATGTCAAAATTCTTAACTTAATCACATCTGTAAAAACTCCTCTTCCCTATGAATTTCTAAAGATTTGAACCTGATATCTTCAAGTGTCTGCAGCCTCCTATAGAACTATTTCCATGACAGTTGATGTTGAGTTTGACCAAAAAACTGTGCTTTGGATAGTGGCCATTTGCAAATTGGACAAGAGCAGAGGTTTGAAATGTATTTGCACAACTGAATTTGCCTACTTGCACTCAGGCCTTTCGACATGAGAATAAACCTCCAGTAGCAGTTTGTTCATTATCTATTACTACATAATAAATTATCACAAACCTTAGTAGCTTAAAACAAAGATTTATTATTGTATCGTTTCTGTGGGTCGGGAATTTGGGAGGCACTTAACTAGGTACTTCTGACTCTGTTTTCCATGAGGCTACAGTTAAGATGTTGGCCATGTCTATAATCACTTAAGGCTTGAAAAAGAGTAGCGGATCCACTGTCAAAAGGCAAGATTTTTGCAAATGGCAAGATCTCATTCTTCTTTTATAGCAGAGTAATATTCTTTTATATATTTGTGTGTGTGAGTGTGTGCGTGTGTGTGTGTGTGTGTGTACACACACCCCCACATATTCTTTTTTTTTTTTAAGATTTTATTTATTTATTTGACAAAGAGAGAGATCACAAGTAGGCAGAGAGGCAGGCAGAGAGAGAGGGGGAAGTAGGCTCCCCGCTGAGCAGAGAGCCCGATGAGGGGCTCGATCCCAGGACCCTGAGATCATGACCTGAGCTGAAGGCAGAGGCTTTAACCCACTGAACCACCCAGGCGCCCCAACCCCTTACATATTCTTTATCCATTTTTTAGTCAATAGACATTTGGGTTCTTTTCATAATTTGGCCATTGTTGATAATGTTTCTATAAGTATTGGGATACATTGCATGTATCCCTTTGAATTAGTATTTTTGTGTTCTTTGGGTAAATACCTAGTAGTGCAATTGCTGGATCATAAGGTAGTTCTATTTTTAACTTTTTGAGGAACCTCCATATTGTTTTCCATAGTCATTGCACTAGTTAGCATCCACCAAGAATGCAAAAGAGTTCCCCTTTCTCCGCATCCTTGCCAACACCTGTTGTTTGTGTTGTTGATTTTAGCCATTCTGACAGGTGTGAGGTGATATCTCACATTGTAGTTTTGATTTGTATTTCCCTGATGATCAAACGGTGCTGGGAAGGCTGGACAGCAACATGCAAGAGAATGAAACTGGACCACTTTCTTACAAAATACATAAAAATAAATTCAAAATGAAAAAGAAATCCTCATAAAAAAAAAATATAAATAAATAAATAAATAAATTCAAAATGGATGAAAAACCTAAATGTGAGACAGGCATCCATCAAAAACCTACAGGAGAACACAAGCAGTAACCTCTTTGATATTGACCATAGCAACTTCTTACTAGATATATTTCTAGTAAGGCAAGGGAAACAAAAACAAGAATAAACTATTGGGATTTCATCAAAATAAAAAGCTCTTGTGCAGTGAAGGAAATAACAAAACTAAAAGGCAACTTATGAGATGGGTGAAGATATTTGCAAATAACATACCTAATAAAGGCTTAATACCAAAATGTATAGAAAACTTATAAACTCAACACCCCAAAAATCAATGATCCAGTTAAAATATGGGCAGAAGACCTGAATAGACATTCTTTCACAGAAGACATACAAACAGCTAACAGACTTATGAAATGATGCTCAACATCAGTGGTAATGACTTTTTAAATAAATTCCAAAGGAATGATTCATGAAAGAAATAACTGATAATCTGGATTTCATTAAAATAAGAGCTTCAAAACACATACATATACATATATATTTCCCCTGATTATAGTAATTATAGTAGCACTATCCATATTTATATATAATGTAATATTTAATGTATGTAATATATAATATAGTAGCACTGTGTCCAGTATAATTATATATTTATATTATGTTATATGATATTAGACACACACATACACCTGTCTCTTTGAAAACAAAATTTGCAAAATAAACTTTTTTAGAGAATTGTTTCCTAAGGTTGTCCACATAGATAGGCAGGGAATCAACAGAAGATTAATATGCTATCATCTAACGACTGCATCTATGATTAGCCTTGCAGCCATAGTAACAAATTAAGAATCTAAGTGTTTCTAAGTGATGCTTTTCCATCCAGAGGTGATTTTTACCTAGATAAGATGAATACCAACACAGAAGTATAACATTCTTTTGCCATTCAAGGTCATATCAATTGGCTCAGCATACATTCCAATGGTAGATTCCTGCCTTACCCATATTGACTCCCCCAGGCATTTCTTTAGCTAGATGTAATTGGCATGTAACATTAGTTTCAGGCATACAACAATGATCAGTATTTGTGTATACTCCAAATAATCATCACAATAAGTCTAGATAACATCTGTCACTATACAGTTACAATTTTTTTTCTTGTGATAAGAAGTTCTAAGATCTACTCTATTAACAACTTTCAAATATGCAATACGGCACCAAATAACCATAGTCACCATGCTTTACATGTGACATTCCCAGGGCTAATTAATTTTATAATGGGAATTTTGTACCTTTTGACTACTTTTACCCATATCCCCCCACGCTGGCAGTTTTAGAGCTTATTTGCCTCTATGCCAGGCACTAGCACACAAACACTCTGGAGATACAATGTTACACTTTTAGAGAGCAGCCTGTAGACCTGAGGAGGCAAAAACAATTTTAATTGGACTAAACAATTTTAATTAAACTTTCCTTTAATTGGAAAGTTTATGGAAGAGGCGCCTGGGTGGCTCAGTGGGTTAAAGCCTCTGCCTTCGGCTCAGGTCATGATCTCAGGGTCTTGGGATCGAGCCCCGCATTGGGCTCTCTGCTCAGCAGGGAGCCTACTCCCCTCTCTTCTTCTGCCTGCCTCCCTGCCTACTTGTGATCTCTTTCTCTCTGTCAAATAAATAAATAAAATCTTAAAAAAAAAGTTTATGGAAAAAGTAGAGAAAAGAGGGAAATAAAGAGTTGTATCTTAGTAATAATGATGATATAATTGACTTTTAGAAAACTTAATAAATATTTTCTAACCAACTTCAAATTTCAGGTGTGGTTCTAGGTACTGAAGATCCACAGATGAAAAGTACTCCTGTGGTACTTTCAATCATGGTGTTGAAGGTGTGTTTCTGTAAAAGACACAAAGCCTAACTACATATCTCTCCTATTCTCAGAAAGATCCTTTGAGTTCACTGCTATTATTACTCCTTTATTACACTGGGTTATAATATACAATATATTTCAAAGGAAAAAATGGAAGCATAAAAAGACAGGGTAATTTGTCCAAAGGCACAGTTAGTGGATGCTAGAATAAAAAATTATGCCTATATCAGCTAACTTCAGAGTCCTTTTCATAACTCTAATGCTATAACTGCTTTCTTTTGGAATAAATGACACATTTGTTATATAGTGGGAATTTTTCAGTGGAGAAGCCAATGTTTCAAAGAAAAGAATAGATAACTAATTAAATCAAAATTGAGTCTAAGAGGAGGCCATGTGGAATCTCAAGTGCATTTTTAAAGTTGTTACTTTTAGGATACAGGAAGATATGTCTTTCTCCAAGACAGAAGGGAATGAGAAGATGGGCTTATGTCTAAGAGTTTTTGCTTTGGTATTGCCATATTTTGTATGTAAAGATTGTGACTAGTCTCTTGGCTCTTTACAATAATTTTTTATTGAAATAAAATATTCTTCTTTGTAGACATACAGATGGCCAATAGACACATGAAAAGATGCTCAACATCACTCTTCATCAGGGAAAGACAACAACAACAATCAAAACAACAATAAGATATCACCTCACACCAGTCAGAATGTCTAATATTAAAAACAGGAAACAGTAGATGTTGGTGAGGATGCAGAGAAAGTGGAACCCTCTTACATTGTTGGTAGGAATGCAAACTGGTGTAGCCACTCTGAAAAACAGTGTGGAGGTTCCTCAAAAAGTTGAAAATAGAGCTACCCTATGATCCAGCAATTGTACTACTAGGTATTTACCCAAAGGATACAAAAATACTGATTCAAAGGGATATATGCACTGTGATGTTTATACATTATCAATAATAACCAAATTATGGAAAGAGCCTAAATGTCCATTGACTGATGAATGGATAAAGAAGATATGGTTTATATGTATAACACACACACACACACACACACACAGACATATTACTCAGCCATAAAAAAGAATGAAATCTTGCCATTTACAACAATGTGGATAGAGCTAGAGAGTATTATGCTAAGTGAAATAAGTCTGAGAAAGACAAATACCATATGATTTCACTCATATGCGGAATTTAAGAAACAACAAACCTGGGAAAAAAAGTAAGAGGCAAACCAGGAAACAGACTCTTACCTACAGAGAACAAACTGATGGTTATTGGAGAGGAAGTGGGCAACAAGATGGGTTAAACAGGTGGGGGGTATTAAGGAGGGCACTTGTGATTAGAACCAGGTATTTATGTAAGTGATGAATCACTAAATTCTACAACTGAAACTAATATTACACTGTTTGTTAATTGGCTGGAATTTAAATAAAAACTTAGAAAACAAAAGAAAGAAAATATTCTCCTTTGTTGTATTTGATAATACTGCTGAAGTTTAGTTTATTCATAGAGTGACCACACACTCCAGTTTTCTGGGACAATTCTGGATTGTACCAGAATAGCAGCCTATTGGTTAGCTTCCTCTTACATTCTTAAAGGTTTTCTAGATAGAGCAATGAATTTTTTTTGCTCACCTTATTTGTACTACAGTACTTTGATTTTTGTTTTTTAATTACTTTTAACACAACTCAAAAATACCTTTAATGTCAAATATATGACTTGCTTGCCCATTATTCAAACAATACTGAGATGTATGATGAAAACCTTTTTAATTTCTCTCCACTGTCCCCACTAGAATCATCCACCTGAGGTGACTGTTATTAGCAGTTTGATGAAAATATCCTTCTTGCTCAAGAAAACCTATGCTTATATATAATGTGCATAAAAGCATACAAAATTCACTCATATATCTGCATATATAGGATATATGAAGGTATTTTCCTTTACCATTTTTAAAAAAAGGTTCATAGTATATACATTACTCTTTTTGTTATATATTATTTTCACTTTATATAGTGACTATCATAGGCCAAATATATCTAGAACAATTTTTTTCATAACTATATTATATTCCATATCCAGTGTATTCTACAATTTATTCAACAGTTTTCTTAATGTTGAATAGTCAATATTTGCTCCAACAAACAGTGCTATAATAGGCATCTCTGTGTGTGTATACATATATATTTGCATGTGTGTATTATCCCCTTTGAGATGAATGCTTACATTTCTGTAGAATTGTTTCCTCTCATTGAAATTTGCTAAAGAAAATGGTATATTCATTTTTAACATTATTCACACTTTGACCAGCAAATAAGGGAGCCCATTTTGTCACATCTTTGCCAGCAACAGATGTCATCAGCCTTTAACATTTTTACCAGTCTTGATATGTGAAAATCTGTGCCTCATTGTACTAACAGACACATGAAAAAATGTTCATCATTTTTAGCCCTCAGAGAGATTCAAATCAAAAGCACAATGAGATACCACCTTACACCAGTTAGAATGGCCCAAATCAACAGGACAGTAAACAACAAATGTTGGAGAGGGTGTGGAGAAAGGGGAACCCTCTTACACTGTTGGTGGGATTGCAAGCTGGTGCAGCCACTTGGGAAAACAGTGTGGAGATTCCTTAAGAAATTAAAAATAGAGTTACCCTATGACCCTGCAATTGTACTACTGGGTATTTACTCCAAAGAAGCAGATGCAGTACAAAGAAGGGCCACATGTACCCCAATGGTCATAGAAGCAATGGCCACAATCACCAAACTGTGGAAAGAACCAAAATGCCCTTCAACAGATGAATGGATAAAGAAGATATGGTATATATATACAATGGAATATTGTGCCTCCATCAGAAAGGACAAATATCCAACTTTTGTATCAACATGGATGGGACTGGAAGAGAATATGCGGAGTGAAATAAGTAAAGCGTAGAGAGCCAATTATCTTATGGTCTCACATAAGGAAAAACATGGAGGGCATTGTGAGAAGGAAGGGAAAGCAGAATGGGGGAAATCAGAGGGGGAGATGAACCATGAGAGACCTTGGACTCTGAACAACAAGCTAAGGATTTTGGAGGGGTAGGAGTAGGGGGCTGGGCGAGCCTGGTGGTGGGTATTGAGTAGGGCACGTATTGCATGGAGCACTGGGTGTGGTGCATGCACAATTAATCTTGTAACACTGAAAAAATAAACATATTCGGGAAAAAAAATCTGCCTCATTGTTGTTTAAATTTGCATTTCTATTACTATTAGAAAATGAGCATCATTTCATGTTGACAGTTTGCATTTCCTTTTATATGAATAGCTGATTCTTATCCATTCTTAGGTTGTTTGTCTTTTAATAACCAGTGAGTACATTTTATATAAGAAATATTTTAAAACTTTTTTACTTTTATTTTATTATTTATATATTATATATATTATTTTATTTTCATTTATTTTATTTTATTTCTATTTTTATTTCAGTTGTATCATATAATGCACATTTTTGTACATTAGTTTTAATTTCAGACCTTAATTCTTATTTATTGTTAGATATCCATTATTATTTTTTATGTTCCTTTTCATTTGTTTTGTAATTTTGTCATATAAAAGATAATTCTTAAAAAGTGTTTCCCAAAAATCTATTAGAACCATATTCTTTCTCAATATAAATAGTAAATATATCTCATATAAATGGTCATTCTGAAACACAAAGAGGGACATATTATCTATTTTACTTTCTCTCAGTCCTGTAACCGCATGATTTGCATGTCATTTGTTTTTAGGTAAAACATGTTATTGTTGTGTTCCTATATTTATAATAACTATCTAGACATCATGAAACAGTTCAGTATTTAATAGTAGTCATTTTATAGCATCATTTCTTCATTATTGAAATATATTAGTATCTTGTTTGGCAGGACTAATCTTACATTCAGATTTTTGTTGATTGTTTTAGATAAGAGGGCTGTATCTTTTCTGAGCTCTGTGTATTTTTATTTTCCTTGGCACATTGATTAAAATTTGCCTATGTGAAGGACTGTGGATTCATGCTCTTGTTATTACAAATAGAGATTATAGAGATTGGTCAGCTGGAAGTAAAAGTGGGTGAAAAATCGGAGGGTGGCCTAATATTATTTTCCTTTATTGGAAACCTTTTCTCTTTATCCTTCCAGGATGATGCTTGCTTGAGAAACTTCTCTTTGAAATATACTAGTGTTTGTTTCTTCTTATTATTGTTGACATAATCAACAGAATTTTTGTATATATTTTTAAAATACAGAAATAGATCTCTCTTTAATTCTGGAATTTTTGCTTCTATTTTATTTGTTATTTTTTTCTTACAATATGTGTCATTACATAAAATCTTTGCCCTTTCATTTCTTTTGGGAGATTTTTACATGTGTGTCCGTGAAATGATTACAGCATAAAGTTGCTCTTCTTTTTTACACACATATTATTATAACATATGCCTTTACCTTCCTATCTTATTGAGATAAACTCCTCTCATTTGCTAAGTTCTTTCTTTCTTTTTTTAAAGATTTTATTTGTTTATTTGAGAGAAAGACAAAGATAGTGAGAGAAAGAGAGAGACAGAGAGACAGAGAGAGAGCATGAGTGGGGTGAGGGGCAGAGGAAGAAGTAGACTCCCTGCTGAGAAGGGAGCCCAGATGAGGGGCTCAGTCTCAGGACTGGAATCATGATCTGAGCCCAAAGCAGACACTTAACTGAGCCACCCAGGCACCCTGCCATGTTATTTCTGAAATTCCTCATGGTATTATCTAATGTGTGCTCTGTAATAACTCCTCAGTTCTTCCACCTGATTTCTTCAACTTGTCAAGATCATCCTCTACAGATGATGATGTTGATGAATTCACAACTTTCTTGAGTAAAGCTAGTAAGAACCGGTCATATTTCCCATCTAGTTATGGAGAAGAATCACAGCCTTTTGTGTCAAAGCATATTTTCTGGCTGCTAGAACTCCAAACACTCCTACTGTAATGCACATTGTGTTTTCTTTCCATATCTTATCAATTCCTCCCCTTCGTCATTACTCGGCAGTCACATGATTTCTGGGATGTAATCCACTCCCACTTATGGGTTGGACTTTAATTGGTCTAAGACTTAGATACTAAGTCAATAAGGGTTCTCTGATCTTCCTTGCCAAAGTAATTGGCTCAAATAACCAAGATCTAAAGCATTCAGGTCCTTGGGGTTCTACTGTCATAACAACTGTTTCATAGGTAATCCAATAAAAATAAAGTGAGGGCCTTGATTAAATTGGTTATACACAAAAGAATGATCATTCTTCTGCATCTGAAGGAAGCAATAAACTCTGGTTGCTACTGGCAAGTCGCAACATGAAGCCAAAGGACACGTAGACAAATGTAGAGTGAAAAGAACTATAAAGAAATGAATAGATGAATGGCTAAAAAAGATATGGTACACACACACTGGAATATTACTCAGCCATAAAAAGAATGAAATCTTGCCATTTCCCACAACATGGATTGACCTACAAGGTATTTTACTAAGTGAAATAGACAGAGAAGGACAAATGATGCATGATTTCATTTATATATAGAATCTAGAAAACTAAAACAAATAAACAGAAACACTCACAGATACAGGAAATGCGCTGTTGGTTAACAGATTGGAGAGATCTTGGGGGGAAGCAGGTGAAATAGAGGTACAAACTAGATTAAGAGGTACAAACTTTCAATTATAAAATAGTCATGGAGGGGCGCCTGGGTGGCTAAATGGGTTAAAGCCTCTGCCTTTGGTTCAGGTCATGACCTCAGGGTCCTGAGGAATCGAGCCCCGCATCAGCCTCTCTGCTCAGCGAGGAGCCTGGTTCCCCCTCGCTCTCTGCCTACCTCTCTGCCTACTTGTGATCTCTCTCTCTGTCAAATAAAGAAATAAAATCTTTAAAAAAAAAAGTAAAATAAAATAGTCATGGAACTGTATAATATACACCACAAAAATATAGTTAATAATATTATAATAACTTTGTATGGTAACAGATGGCAATTAGACTTATCATGGGGATCTTCACAGTGTATAAACATATCCAATCACTGTGATGTACACGTGAAACTAATAGGATACTTTATGTTGATAATACTTCATTTAAAAATAGCCAGTAAATACTCTTTCATCTTGAAGTTTATTTATGCTCAGTTTTCTACTACTGGTAAGTGAAAGCATACTAACCAACAGAACTTCTTTAGCCTGAAGGATTTCATGACTAATATTCTGGACTTTGGCTTCTCTAAAAACAGCCCCCCTTCTGATGCAGCTACTTCTACCAATGAGAATCTGTGGCTCACTTTTGCTCTACTTTTACATGTCACCTTTAGCATTAGAAAAGCTCTCTAGTTCTCTTAACTGAGATTTTTAGAGCAACTCATTTCCAGTTCCAAAGAGAGGAGGGAGTTCCCCTTCTCTTGTATTAAAAAAAGAAAAGAAAAAAAAAGAAAAACAACCCAGAAAACAGTCACATTTCTTATCCTCCCAAGCATGTCCTCTTCCTAAAATGATTGATGGTGCAAACAACACCCAACACAACAATGATCACCACCACCATTACACCCGGATGCCAGACAAAGCAGATTCACAAGCAGACTACCTGAAAAAACTAATGAGTGGCAGGGCTAGCATACAAACACAAGTTGGCTCAGTTATAAAGCTCACGCTTTTTCTACTACACTGAGGGTGCCATTCAAGTAATTTGAACTTGATCAAAAATTTTTAATCAACCAAGTTTAGTAGAAGAGTTGAGAATATAAGTTCTAGCCAAAAGCCAAGAAAATAGATTCTTCTCTATATCCTGAACCCTATTCACATGATATAGCTTATAATCTTTTTTGTTTGCTTATATATTCATTTATGTACCTACTTAAAAAATTTACTGGATATATATGCATATTCATATTTTATGCATATATTATAGAATGATAAATATATTAATAGCGGTCAAGATAAAATGCTATAAAAGATTACTTTTGACTGGTCTTATGAATGAAGTATAACCTGAGCTTGATATTAAAGTGTAGTTAAATTTGAACATGTGAATATTTAGGGAGAAAGGGGAAGTAGAAAATTCCAGATGAGAGAAGACAGAGCAAAGGCACTATGGTACAAAAATGTGGAGCTCCTCTGAAAAACAGTAAGTAGTTTAGTTTGGTTGTGGTATAGAGAGTGTAAGGGGCAATGTGGAATGGTAGTTAGGCTATAAATTCGGACTGGGAGCAAATAATGCTTTCCAAATGCCCAGATAAGGTATTAATCCTGCGTTCAGTAGGCAATGAGTGGTAACCTACGGAAAGTTGTGGGGCAGGGATATTAAGTGATTTCAACTCTGCCCTATGAGGATTAGTACATGTTGGGCAAGTATTCCCCCTTTATTCTTGACTGTGATGCTCATCTACTTTGCCCAGAGAAGCAAATTAGGTGGTGGGTAGATGTAAATTATGAGAAATGTGGTATGAGGAGGTAGATAAAATTTATATGAGAAATACAGAAGAATTAGAAAGAAGGTTGTAAGAATTCTGTCTCACTGGAAATATACAACTGGGGTAAGTCCCACTGAATAAAGGTCCAAACTCCAAGATGTTTGGAAATATCTTACTAGGTTAACAGGCGTTCTTTAGTTTAGAATAGTCACCATGAAAAAATGATAAATTAATCAACTCCAAATGTATAACCCTGTCCTATATTTTCTACCAAAAAAGAGAAAGAAAAAATATGTATATACTATACACACACTCACACACACACACACACACACACACACACACACACACTCAACTATGTCTTGTCTAATGTTTTGGATTTCTCTATTTCTGAGAATTCATCCTCAATAGGTTTTTAGAAGAGAACAGATACCAAGTATATGCAAATGCTAAAACAGCA
Organism: Procyon lotor; assembly: GCA_028646535.1. Lineage (NCBI taxonomy): Eukaryota > Metazoa > Chordata > Mammalia > Carnivora > Procyonidae > Procyon > Procyon lotor. The sequence continues at coordinate 116,585,427 of CM053606.1, forward strand.
CATCCTTGTGAAACTCCGTATCCTTGCTTTCCCTTTATCTACCACCCAATTTCGCTAGGTTAATCAGGGGGGTGCAGAGTGGCTGAAAATTTTGGTTTTAGTATTTACTTTTTGTTATGGTGATGAATATATATTAATTATGCTCTGACATTCAACAGGAGATACTTAATGGCCAAAATGTGTTTCCTACTAAATTTTAGGCTAAAATTCTAAGTTAAATATATAGTACTATTAATTAACAATTGTAAATTTATTAACCAAAGTTCTGAGACTATCAAAGTATAATAATGTTAATTTCCCAGTCCTTCCAATGACCAAGTAAAGCAGCACTAATTAAATATATAATAATTTTGTTTCTCATTTAACTTATATTCAGAAAATGGCATGTTTTAAATAATTGCAGAAATAAAAAGTTAAATGCTTTAACAATTAAAATTAATCATCATTCACTGTAGAGAGTACATTTGGAATAAAAACAAAGAGGATCAGTCCAAAATAACATTGAAAATGATTCTTATCAAATATTTCAAAATAATATCATGACAGTGCCTCCAAAGTACTTTTTATGCAGAAAAGTTAGAAAAGAAAATCTGTGTTTGTGAGTTCCCACTTGTAGAAATACCTCTCTAATGAGGCTCAAAATAAGAAAAATCAAACAATCAGCAACATTCCTTAAAAATACTTATAGTTCCATGAATGCATAACAAAGGAAGACACTACAAAAAGATAATAAATAAATCTTAGTTATTAAAACCATTCTTTATCTTGTGCAAAATTATATAAGCATTGGATGCCTTTTTCGGAAGAGAATATATATTTTCTATTCATGAAATCCCTCTCCAGGATTACCAACACACCCTAGATACATAACTTGGTATTTTACTCATTCGTGTTAATCAAAGTGTGATCACCTAAGACTGGAGATAAGAAACTGTGTTCCAGGAATTCTATGATTCAACAATTGGCAGATTTCCCTAATCCTACATCAATGCAATGCAAAGAAGATTGAAACAGAGGTGTGGACAGCTGGATCTTACTGGCATTAAATAATTCTTCAGCAGTAATGGACCTCAGAAATTATGCAAGTCAAAGTTCTAGTTTTATGAATTATAAAAGTGAGGCCCTATAGCAGTTAATTGACTTGTTCAAAGTCCCAAAGCCAAAGTAGCAAAGCTGGGACTCTGACCGAAACATTTTTATTTCCAGACCAACAATCTCCCTATAACAGTATGCTAATATACTGAGCTAGCCTCTCCTTGAATTACCTCATCCGTAAAGTGAGTACACTGAACTTGAGCAGTCGTTTTCCAAACCCCTGTTCCCTGTAATCCTAGAGTTTAAGAGGCCGCTGAAAATAGGCATAAGATGATACAGAACACTCAAGGCTCGAAGTCTCACTGGAGTCCTATGTAAGATTTATTTGAAAAAAATTCATGGATAAATAAAAATTTGAAAACCACAGTTATTGATGGTTCACTTCTAAGGTGGTTTTTTTTTGGCATTAAATGCAAAACTTTTATTCTACCAAGATTTACTGAAGGTCAAATAAGTTTTTGTGATCTCTGTCACAATTTGTTAACAGAAAGATAACTTAAAATGATGGTTAATTTTATGTCTTAAACTTTTCATAGATAATTGTTAAGATAGCTTTATTTTTTTAATTTTCAATTTTTTAAATTTACTCAATGAACCCCGTGTGAATATTCAGTGTAAATCTGCCACTTGCTAGCTATGTGACATTGAATAAATTACTTAACCTTTTTATGCCTTTGTTTGACATAAATAGGTTCATTCTAAAGTACTTGATTGAAACCTATCTGTGGTCTTCACAGTACACAAAAACCTTTTATCTCTATAAACTACATATCTAACCTCATAGTACTTAACACCAATGATGGTCATTTGATTTAATAACCTTCATAAATAGTCACCATTAACAGAAAACAACCGAGGATCGCATACAGTTTTTACATGATCTATAACATCTGTAACATCTTGATTGGTTATCTGGTTAAGATTTACCTTTATATGCATATGATAAAGAAACCAGATTTTATAAAGCTTATGATATGCTAAATCTAATAATGACCTAGGTCTAGGTTCAAAACAAATTTAAAAATTACTAATACAATAATTCTCACAAAATTACTCTTAAAGCATGGGAGTATTAGAAACACCATTGTCCTCAAAGATAAAAGGCACAGACTTAGTAGAAGCCTGGCCAGATATGAGTAAACCAAGTTTTTACAATAATAAGCACCTGTAAAACAAGAACTCTGAAAAGCCCTTTCTCCTTCACTGGGACAGACTTTGTAATCACATTGTGGTGCTAGCATTCATTTCATTGCCCCTACTTAGAAAAGTGTCTTCTTTTTCTAACTGCTGGGAGTTATTTCAGTCCCACTAATCCTATGGAATCTTGCTTTAGAACTATATGATCCTCTCAAGAGATGCAGAAAAAGCATTTGACAAAGTGCAACATGCATTCATGATTAAAAAAAAAAACCAACAACTCCTCAACAAAGTAGGGATGGAGGGAACATACTTCAACATCATTAAGATCATATAAGAAAAACTCACAGGTAATATCATCCTCAAGGGAGAAGAACTAAGAGTTTACCTCTATGGTCAGAAACAAGACAGGGATATCCATTTTCACCATTGTTATTAGCTAAGTACTGGAAGTCCTAGCCTCAGTAATCAGACAACAAAGAGAAACAAAATCCACCCAAATCAGCAAGAAACTAGTCAAACTTTTACTATTTGCAGATGACATAATACTCTGTGTAGAAAACACAAAAGACTCCACCAAAAAATTGTTAGACCTGATACATGAATTCAGTAAAGTCACAGCATACAAAAATCAAAGTACAGGAATCTGTTGCATTTCTATACATCAATAATGAGGCAGCAGAAAGAGAAGTTAAGGAATCAATTCTATTTATAATTACAACAAAAACCATATAATATCTAGGAATAAATCTTACCAAAGAGGTAAAAGGTCTATATTCTGAAAATTATAAAACACAAAATTGAAGACACAAGTGACAAAAATTGAAGACACAAATAAGTGGAAAAACACTCCATGCTCATGGATTAGAAGAACAAATACTATAAAAATATCTCTACTACCCAAAGCAATCTACACATTTGCTGCAATCCCTATCAAAATGCCACTAGCATTTTTTTCACAGAGTTAGGACAAACAATCAATGGAAAAAAAAGACTATCTCTTCAACAAATGTTGCCAGGAAAACTGGACAGCAACATGCAAAAGAATAAACTGGACCACTTTCTTACAAAATACACAAAAATAAATTTAAAATGGCTGAAACACCTAAAAATGAGACAAGAAACCATCAAAATCCTGGAGGAGAACAGAGGCAATAACCTCTCTTGGCTGTAGCAACTTCTTACTAGATATGTCTCCAGAGGCAAGGGAAACAAAAACAAGAATGAACTATTGGGACTTCATCAAAATAAAAAGCTATTGCGCAGTGAAGGAAAAAAATCCACAAAACTAAAAGGCAACTTATGGAATGGGAGAAGATATTTGCAAGTGATGTATCTGATTAAGGGTTAGTATCCAAAGTATGTAAAGAACTTGTAAAACTCAATACCCAAAAAATAAATAATCCAGTTAAAATATGGGCAGAAGATATGAATAGATATTTTTCCAAAGAAGACATACAGATGTCTAACAGACACACCAAAAGATGCTCAACATCACTCACGATCTGGGAAAGAAACACAAGTCAAAACTACAAATGAGATATCACCTCACACCTGTCAGATTGGCTAAAACTAACAACACAGCAAACAATAGATGTTGGCGAGGATGTGGAGAAAGTGTACTGTTGGTGGGAATTCTAACTGGCGCAGCCACTCTGGAAGTCATGGAGGCTCATCAAAAAAGTTAAAAATCGAACTACCCTGGGGTGCCGGGGTGGCTCAGTCAGTTGAGCATCTGACTCAGTTTTGCTCAGGTCATGATCTCAGGTTCGTGGGACGGAGCCTGCATCAGGCTCATGCTCCTAATCCTGTCAAGGACTATCAGCACTCTATGCTGATATTTATTTGACCCCATATGTCCCTTCTCACCTAGTTTTGAAGGAAAGATAGACTCTTAAAAAATTACAGCACAAGGGGATAATGCTGATAATAACAGTTAAAAATGTTTAGAGAAAGCAACTAATTCAATATTGGGAGCTAGGGAATTGCATTAAAAGTCAGTGATCCTTTGCAGATTAAGCTTAGGTGGAGATTTGGGTGTAGAATGTTTAGAAGTTAGGCTGTGATCAGATTGGGAAAGCCTTACATGCCAACTTGAGGAATGTCAACTTGGTTTTCTACGGCTAGATAATAGGGAGCCATTGAAGACTTTTAAAGTTTAGAATGGCAGAATGAGATCTGGGCTTTCAAAAGGTAACTTATATAACTCGTATAAAATAAATTAGAAACGGGAGGCACCAGAAAGATGGATTATTTCAGCATTGAGTTTACATATGGCAGCTGATGTCCTGTGAAAATTTAGGAGTATCTGACTAGTGATATTG
>CM053606.1:116598345-116618556 GCA_028646535.1 Procyon lotor
CTTATGCCAAACATTTCCATTTACAGATAACATTTAAGTTGAAAATATAACAGTTTTAGTTGTAAGGTCTACTTTAGTTATTTTGTCCTCCTTCTATTCCTTCCCACAAATAAACAATTTGAAATCAAGGAAACTGGCTCTAGAAATTATTCCAGAATCACTTGTTTTTATTTGTAACATTTGGTTTGCGGGAATTATTTGTTATAGCAATATTTATGATGACTAATAGTGGTTTCTAGGCAGCATTGTAAATAGAATTTTATAAATATGTGTCTTGGCAGATGGAAGGTGATGTTGCACAAAGTGAATCCATAAAATATGTTTCATAGACTAGTGTAGGTGTTGGTTTTGCTGTTGGTTTTGAAGTTTGTTTGTAATTTGTAATTGTGAGTTAAAAAATATTCTATCTGAATTGGATGGGCAGCAATTTGATAACCTTCACACTGCATTCACTGATGAGCAGATATTTGCATCAATTTGTAATTAATTTGGTCAGACCTCCTTCATATTGTCCAATATATATTAAATACTTTCAAACTATGAAATACTATGTCACTATATTTTATATGTCACTATATCTTAGTAATGCTGATAAGGTAAGGGTGATCACAGGAAGAAACTATGATTCAAAACTAACAATTTATGCTGAAATAGACACATATTGAGGAATATGAATATTGCTACAATATTATACATCTCGATTACTAACAAAAAGCATCATGAATATTTTAACACTCTGGAATTTTTACCTCTTAATGTTTCTTTCCCCTTTCCATTTCAAGTGGCCATCTTGTAAATTTATACATCTGCTTTATATTCATGCTACCATTTTTCAAAATGTATTTTGGAAACCCCTTGTAAAGTAGGTTGCAGAGCCTGGAATGTATTACTTTCCAGAATTTATGGTTTGGTTTTCAAAGACAATGAAAAGAACAATTCAAAAACAAAAAAAAAATCTTAAAAAATAATTATTAATTAATTTTGGCCAGGTCACAAAGTCAAATAGGTGCAAGGGTCATGTAGGTGATGTAAGGTGAAACAGACAGACAGCCTTCTAGGGACTAGAATGCCTGCCTGGAGAGCTCAGCCCTTGTCTAAAGGACATCAGAATGCTGTACCAGCATTGTCTGGCTTTCCAGTCTTGCAAGGAAGCCTAAAATTTTGCATATTTACTGGACTTTTCCAGGTTTTAAATGTTGGTTCAATTCTTTTGAACACTTTATTTGGAATCTCTGCTTTAGAGTAGTATCTCTTCATAGTGCTTATACTCTTTGTGAGCTCTTCTTAAAGTTTTCATAAATTCAGCTCTCTCTTTTTTTCTCTCTAATTTATCAAGAGCTGTACGGCCAAGTGTGAAAACAAAGAGTAAATTTTTCATGTGGTCTTTTATCAGTGAGGCCTTCCTCTGAATAAAATATCAACCTTCCCACCTTATCCCTATATATTTTTCTCCATATCATTTATCAATATTTTACAGATTATATCTTTACTTATTTGTTCATTATCTTTTCCTCTCCACTATTACATAAGCTCCATGAAGATATATTTTGATCATTGATGTATGTTTAGTTCTTAGAACAATTACTGGCAAATAGTAGGCCCTTAATAAATATCCATTGAAGGAATGAATATTCCACAGATAATCAACTGCATAGAGGAAATAACTAAGAATTAGGGATATTTTACCTTGGCCAGAAAAGACATAATCAGGAATACAACCAACAAGGTGTTGACACTGGCTCATATTGGCCTGTGAGAGCTGATTGAATGTATCTCTTCTCAGCTCTGCATTTAGTGACATCCTATTGGTTACTTAAAGCAAGTCACAGTGAGAGGATTTCTGCTACAGAATCTAGTGAATGATACAAACGTGCCATTTACCAGCACAACCTGGACACAAGAGTTATGAGATACTGGCTTAGCAAAAGAAAGTGCTTTTAAACATTTAGAACTCTCCAACAAAGAAATGGCCTAACTCACAGGCAGTATTTAGGTCTATTTTAGAGATTTACTTCTTCAGATTATACACTGTAAAACTTTTGCATGTAGTTTATGGTGCCCTACTGAAATATTTAAGTTCAATCTTTCATTTTTTATTGACTAAAGTAAGCCCAGGTATTTTATAGTCTTCTTATATTTCCACTTATTTATGATAAGGATAGTATAGCAAGTATTTGTGAATATGTTGTTATTTCCATTATTTCTGCTTGTTTTCACTCATAAGGTCTTGTTTCTTTGTGTGCCTGGTTATGGTCATATCATTGTGTGCTAGACATTATTATAGAAACCTCATTTGTAGGAATAATTGGAAGCCTAGAATGATGGACAGCCTTCCCTAGAGAGAACTTTTGTTTTCTTATAACTAGACATTTCCAGCTATCATTTCCAATCTAGGACTATCTTAATGTGAGTCCAAAGTTTGAGGTTCATTGAGTCATCCAGATGATTAAAAACCAGGCTATACATCTGTGCAAGGGCTATGTTACTTATATTACCACTATAATGCGGGTACAACTTTTTGCTGTCTCTGTTTAAAGAAATGAGCGATTAATTAAAGCCCTCTTTTTGAACACTTACTTTCTGATTTTTCCCTTTTTTTGGTAGAGAAGGCTCTTCTTGATTTGTGGTTGCAATATTTTATGTTGAGAGAGAGAAAAAGAAAGAGGTATTTAAATATCCCTTTTTTACCACATAATCTCCATTTATATGAGTCTTTTCCCTCCTCTTTATCTATTTTGTTATCTGCATCTTTTGCTGAAAGCAGAGAACATTCGTCCTATCCCTTAGAAATGGATGGTTGCTATAAATCTGGCTGCAAATGCCAAGGTGGAAGGGAATGGTTCGGAGAGAACTGCTCTTTAGCATGCAGACTTCTAAACTCCCATTATGAAGTTCAATCCCTCAGATATTTTTCTCCAGAAAATCATCTCCAGACTCCTACAAGAGGCCGGGGAAATGGGTCGAAACAACAGTAGCTTGTCTTTGTGTGGTAGGGTTGTGGGGCTGGAATCACATTAAGTAGCATAGACACTTGTTTCCAAAGACCCACTGTTAGCCATGCTCTTTACTCCTGCCTTCCACAGAATTTGACCAAAGGCTTTCTCTTAAGAAGAATCCATTCTCTTCTGATGATAACACTTCTGCAAAGATATAGATATTTATATCAATATCTATATAGATTTCGATATAGATATCTTTCCTCACTCTGCTAACCTCTTGTTCTCATTGTCTTTGTGAAATTTTACAGTTTTTTTATTCTTTTAAACTTCAGGATGTTTCTAGACATAGAAAAGATAAATACATATTTCAAGCTGTCAAAGCAGGTAAAATTAGGATTTTAAATGCTTTCTCAGGGCTCCCATCTCTTCTCATGTGTTCTGTAGTTACTTATGTGCTCATTTCAGACCTGTATTTCTAATCCAGATCCCATTTCTTTACTACTACTATTACAAGTAATAATAAAAGCAAACATTAAATAATACTTATTAAATTGCAGCCAGTGTTCCAAGTAAGTACTCGAGTGACAAACTCATTTAAGTCCCTATTACATAGGATATCAGTTATCTATTGCCACAATAGCCGTATAGCAAACCACTCCAAAAAAATGTAAAACAATAGCCATTTATGATTTTTCACAAGTCACTGGTTCTACTGATCTGGTCTAAGCCCAGAAGACGTTGGCTTGGCCCACTCACCTGATTACAGTCAGCTGCCTAGTTGGATTGAGTTGTGGGTCTAGAACAGTCTCAGATAAAGCAGTTTGGTCCTTTTCTATGTGGTCTCTGATTTTTCAAAAGACTAGCCTGAGATTATTCTCATGGCCACAGCAAGATTCCAAGAGAGAAAGAGGGCAAGTCTTGAAGCCTAAGCTCAGACTGCACACTATCACTTCCTACATATTCTATTGGACAAAGCAAGTCAAAACCCTAATCGAGGTTCAAGACACTGGGAATAGATTCTGCTTCTTTATAAGAAGAGCTACAAAGTCAAACGCCTGGTGTCTGGCTCTAGTAAAGAACTGGGGCCGTTTTTGCAACTTTTTTCCACAGATGGGTATTATTATATTCATTTTAGAAGAAACTGAGATATGGAGAGCTAAGTAAGTGGCTGGAGGTCATAGAGTAATTGGATGGTGGCACTAATGTTTGAATTCAGGCAGTCTGGCTTCGGTCTGTGCTCTTCACTCCTACAATCTACTCTCTGTCAAGTGGGATTTTAAATCATTTGGTGGAATGATAGAGGAGGAAAGGCAAATGATATCAAACAGGCTTTGAAATAATTCCATAGAGAGAAAGAATGAACAAGCCGTATAGAAGAAAAATGAGGGTTAGTGTAAGAAGATAACACTAAGAACCCTTCTTTGTTTGTAAAATAAATAAAAAAAATAAGTTTGCATGTACTATGTACTCTGTGGATTTTGGAAAGAGAAGGCATGGCATTGAAGGTATATGGCTTACTTGGGGCTCTAGCTTGTCCCATCTCATTGCAGTAACTGGAAAGAGGGCACAATATAAAAAAAAAAAAAGTCACACAGAAAGGATAATATCTCGGTGGTATGAATAGTTAGGGAAAGGATTTTGCAACTTCTTGTGCCAGCTGCAATATAAACTTTAAATCTTGTAGTCTGGTTGATTAAGTTAGTGTACAATGCTCCGTTTTTGTATGAAATTGATACCAAAATGTGATCTCCCTTTCTGATTTAACATACTAGATATATCTAAATGTGTTATGTTGTAGATATTCTTAATTTTTAACTTATATTTTTATTACTCCCTACAATAGTGTATTCCTTGATCTCTCAGTTCCCAGTTTTTCCACCTCCATATTTTTTTGTAGCAGCCAAAGCAATTTTTCAAAAGGCAAATTTGGTCATAGCACTATTCTGTTTAAAAATTGTCTGTAATGCCCATTATCTTCAGAGTGAAGTCTAAATTCTTTAAGGACATTTATCAGGTGGCCACTGTTTGCCTCCCAGCCTATCTCTTACCTTCCTTTCTCTCCCAGCTAAATACTTGCAGAATTGCAAATGTGTCATAGAGTTTCACGTCTCTTTCCCTTTGCTTGCATTGCTCTTTTGAAGAGAAATATCTTTTTTTTAAGAGAAATATCTTGATAAACACTGGTTTTCTTCCTTTCTTTCTTTCTTTCTTTCTTTCTTTCTTTCTTTCTTTCTTTCTTTCTTTCTTTTTCTTGCTTTCTTGCTTTCTTTGCAGTTGTGTAAGTCAAATTGAGTAATTTACAATCTGGAGAATTTCACTATGCTTAGAGATTAACATAGTATATAGATAGTAAAAAAATTATATATATATTTTTTCTATTACACATCATGTGTTCTAAGGTTTATACTAGGTTGTAATAATACTGAGTTCTCTAACCAAGTAGATGCTCCCTTAACACAAAGGTCTGATGAGCACCATAAGATCTCTAAGAATCTACAGAACTGAGATTCCACAAATTGCTATCAGAAATGTGCCCAAGTGATGGCTGGGATATAAAGGCAGTGAGAGAGTGAGAGAGTGAGACAGAGAGATAGAGGGAGAGTGATGGAGAGTGAAAGGGAGAGAGAGAGAGCATCGAGAGAACCTAACTGGAGAGAGCCTGGCCAGAGTTAGGTTTATTTTCCAAGTTGGCAGTCATCTACTTTATAGGGGGGTCTTTGTCTTTCATAAGATGGACCACCACCCCTTCCTGTCTTAGCCTGACTCACTTTGCAAAGAATGTTAGGTGACTCTGGGCTACAGTGGTCTTTGAAAAAAAGAAGATGAGCCTTAGTACCACCAACACAGGGAGCTGGGCAGCCATAGTATTCTGCATTTGTAGAAACATCAGGTCCTATGGTGTCAGCTTTAAACACTGCTTCCATTATGGTTTCCCAGGAAGTTGCAGTTAGAAATCTACATAGAATTAGTCTGTTGGTTTGTTATTAGAGAGAACTAAAAAATATTGGCAATTGTTTTATCGGTTATTGTTTTTTGGAAATCCATTGTGTTTTAACATTTGGAACAGGTGGGGAAAAAAGCCCCACACATGCATCAGTGATGCTTTGTGCTTTGAAGTGTTCCAAAAACTGACAGGGTCACATTTCTAAACTTCTCAAAATAGAGAACAGAGAAATAATTGGGTCACATTTTTCCAATTTGGAAATTTGATATCTTCAAAAACAGGCTTGTATACTCTACAAATCAGAGGGCAGTATCATCCTTCCTCGCAAATTGATTCTCTATTACTATAAAAGCGTAGTTGCAACATGTCCACCTACACTCAGCATATGGTCTAAATCCTTCCAGTGTTGTGTGGGAAATGACTTTGGTTCACTTTATACTTATAGCTCAAGGGCACCACCAGGCAAGTTTTCTATACAAGAGGTCACAGAGGTTTACAAACTAAATTAATATCTTGAGCTACAAGTTTTATTAAATAAATTTAAAATAAACTATGACAAGCAAAAGGAAAGAGTGGGATCGGTTAACCACCTGAGGATATGAAGCAAGCAGGTAGAAAACTCACACTCTTGAATGCTGGGATATCACAAGCCAAGGTTGGGTTCCAACAAAGCTTCTACTATTTGGAAATATCTTGTTGATTATCTCAGTTTTAAATTAGATATTTGTTTTTCTAGAAAAGTAAGAGTACAAAGACCTACAGAATAAAAACTTTATGTAAACAATGAGTAGGGTGCTAAGCAAATGTAAGATGTTATTGTTTTTGACATTATCAACAAAGTTGCTCTAGAAGCACAACATTTTTGTTGAAAATCCCATTGTGCTATTGAGTTGCTCATTTAGAGTCATTCATTCACTCACTCACGTAATTATTTATTGATTTATTATGTACCAGTATACTTTTAGGCAGTGGGAATGAAACAGCAAATATTCCTGCTCTTACAGAACTCCCATTCCCATTAAGAAGAGAGAGAGGTAATAAAACAAAATAAATAATTAAGGTGCATGATATGTAAGAAGATTATAAGTACAATCAAGAAAAAAATAAAGCAAAATAAGGGTGTTTGAATAAGGTGGTTAGGGGTTGCAATGAGGGTAGGCCTTATTGGTAAAGTGAAATCTAAGCAGAGTGAGCCCTATGGATATCTGGGGTGGAAATGTGAGAATATTTTTGTGTTAAGAAGAGATGAGAGTCTACTGCCTTAGGCTCAGGTCATGATCTCAGGGTCCTGGGATCGAGCCCCGCATCGGGCTTTCTGCTCAGCAGGGAGCTTGCTTCCCCCTCTCTCTCTGCCTGCCTCTCTGCCTACTTGTGATCTCTCTCTTTGTGTGTCAAATAAATAAATAAAATCTTTAAAAAAGAAAACAAGAAGAAGAGATGAGAGTCTAGAATTAATTTGAAGGTAGAGCTACCAGGATTTGTTAACAGGTTGGATGTAGGCTGTGACAACAACCAATGCAAAGGCCCTGAGACAAAAGAATTCCTTATTTCTTTTAGGAGGGGGAGAGCAAGACACCAAGAGATCAGAGAGGTCATGGCGGGACGGTATGTGTAGGACTTTGTAGACAATTTTCAGAATTTGGCTTTTGCTTAAAGTGGGAATCATTCATTTTATATGCAGGGTTTTACACGCATATATATTTTATATGCAGGTTTTAAGCAGAAGAGTGATAGGCTATGGCTGACATTTTAAAACGGCTACTCTGTCCAGTTGAGAACAAGCTGAAATAGGTTAAAGGTGAAAGCAGGAAAACCAGTTCAAAGGGTGTTGTAATAATCCAGGTGAGAGAAGATAGTGACTGAGTTCAGGGTGATAACAGTGAGAGTGTTAGGGAAAGGTTAGATCTTATATGTAATTTGAAGAATGAGTCATCAGAATTTGTTAGCAGAATGGATGTAGGGTCTGAAGAAAGAGAGGAATCAAGGCCAGTCCAGGGTTTTTTTTATCTGAGTAGCTGAATGACCAGAGATGAGAAAAGGGTCCAGCATTTGGGAGAGAAGAAAGCTCTGTTTTGGATACATTGATTTAAATTGTAAGGATCACATTAAAATCTTAGATATGTGAATATGTAGTTCAGAAGAGAACTGGTGTTCTCCATGACAAGGTGATATTGAAAGCCACGAATCAGGATAACATCACCAATGCAGGGAAGATGCTTAGAATTGGGGCTAAAGGACCAACTGTGAGATCCTTGGGCATTGAAAGGTCTGGGAAGAGAGGAAGGGTTGAAAAGGAAACAGAGTAGGAATAATCAGTGACGGGGGTAGGAAATCTGGAGCTTTGTCTTGAAACCCATGTAAAGAACCATTTTAAATGCTTCTTTGATCAAATAAGGTGAACGCTGGGAATGGGTCACAATTGGACTTAGTCATCTGGAGTTCGTTGGAGATGTTGGTCTGAGCGTGGTTCAGTGAGTGGCAAAAGCAGGGGAAGGGAAGGAGCAGGGGATAGCATGGGTGAGGCACAGGGCAACAGGGTGGACCCTGAAGGGAGCGATAGGTCAAGAGAGTTGAATGTTTGTGTTCTTTTTTTTTTTTTTTTTTTTGAAACTTAATGTGAACGAAATACCGTACTTGAACACTAATGGAAATGATCCAGCATAGAGTGGGAAGTTGATGATGCAGGGTCGGAGGAAGGGGAGAGAAGAGAGATTTGAGAAGCTGTATCCTTGAATAGGTTATGTTGAATGTGACCAAGTGCCTAACTAAGGGGTTGCCTGAGATAACGATGCAGGTAGTTCACCTGTAATTACAGGAAAACGGAGTATATGAGGATTTCTACCAGAGGCAAATGTGATGGGGGAAATCCCCGAGGGTATCTTCTGATTGCTTCAGTTTTGGTTTTAGCAAATTGGAAAGCACAGTCACCAATGGAGAATGATGGCAGGAGAGGTGTTGAAGGCACGGAGAGACATTTAGGGGAAGAGTCATGTAAGAGTGGGTTAGATCGTCACAGCATACAAGCATGACGGGATAGGGTGGGGGAGGGAGAGGTTCGGGGGAGGGGGGCTAGTGTCCTAACTAACCATGGTTGCTCCGGGCAGCTCGGTGTTCTAAGGTTAGTCAAAATTGCTGGAGTTCTACCGTTAGCCTCTATCCTCTTCTGCCTCTGCTTCTTGAGGACCAAACCTGTAATTACTTTTTACTTGTCTAAACTACACTGCTTGCACTTCTATGGCTTACTTACTGTCCTGGGTGCTAATTGCACTATGTATTTATTCCACTATTATATTAATAATTAAAGCTGACCATTGTGGATATGTTTGGCTAAGCTAGGATTTATGACTAGATTTATTTTTTTAATCCGTAAGTATTTTATTATGTACCTCTAAATGATGAGAATACCTTAAATAATATAATTACAATACCATAATCACACCTAAAATAATATAATCACATGTTTTTAATGTTCACTTTTAGTCAGCTTTCTCATTATAATTATTTTTTCCCATTTGATTTGTTCAAATTAGGAGCTAAACAAGGTTCCTATATTGTATTTGATAGAAATATCTCTTAAATGTTAGATATGTTATATTGCTTTATCCCTTAAATTCATTTGCTAAGACTACGGAATCCTTTGTCTTCTAGAGTATGACTAGCTTTAAAAGAAGGAACTGTTTTCGAATCAAGTTTGTGGAACGGGATCATGGGAACATCATTATAAATTAGTATAACCATTTAATTAATAAAGCGATATCTACATATGGCCACAAAACCTTTACTTCTGTTTAAAGAGTTTCTTGAATGGGCCAGGAGAACATATATTTTTGGGAATGGATATGTCCCTTGTATCTGTTCTATTCTTAGACGCATAAGAAGGAGAGCAGGGGGCAAAGGAGCCCCTGGAAAAGGGAACATTTTCCTATTTTTAATTTTATCATCTTAGCAGAAAAAAAAACATATTGTGGCTGTGGTAGAACAGTCAGTATCAGGTGAGAGAAGATACAAGAATTTTCAGCTAGGCTGTCCTGAACCCCTAAATCTCCACTGATAAATTTTGCTCAAATTCTTAGTGACAGAGTTGAATGGAGAGTTGAAAAAGTGCTTTATTAACATTCTAAAATCTAAGTCACCTTAAACAGAGACCATGAAAAGCTAACACTTAATTATGCTTCATATAATGGAGAGGGAAGTAGATGAGAGGAATAAGGTAAAAGTAAAGGTAATGTGGACTCAAAATCAGATGTCCTGGGTGTTAATTCTGGCTTTGCCATTAACTAGAAACCTTAAACAAACCCTTTAAAGTGGGAGGCCCTAAATTTCCTATTTGAAAATGAGGGTTTGAAGGAGACATCTACTGAAGACTGTTTTAGTACTTAAAAAAAATTAATGAAATAGAAATAAAAATAAATAAAAATAAAACTGCTTCTGTGAAGTGCATATTAAATTCCATCATCTATTAAAATATAAAGTTTATTGATGTATTTTATTTATCAATTTTTAAAGAAATTGGTTTTTAGATTTTGATAATAAGATTGGCAGTTTTTCCTTTTCTTTTTCTTTTTTTTATAAAGATTTTATTTATTTATTTGACAGAGAGGAGAGAGAGCACAAGTAGGCAGAGAGGCAGGCAGAAAGAGACGACAGGGAAGAGATCCTAATGTGGGGCTCCATCCCAGGACCCTGAGATCATGACCAGAGCCAAAGGCAGAGGCTTTAACCCAGTGAGACACCCAGGCACCTGGGCAGTTTCTCTTTTTAAAGCAGTATAGAAAACTAAAAAAGAAGTTGAAAAAAGGCCCTTGTAATCCCATATTTCACTCTTTACATTTTGATATCTCTAAGACTATTGCCTAACAATTGCTATTGTGAACAGAATATGTTTATTTTAAGTAGTTATTTACTGAAAACTAAAATGTTAATTTTGAAACTGGATGCCCTTGTGGAGTTGTCTTATTTTCAGTTATTTTTAGTCAATGTTCTTGTCTGCTTCATACACAAAACTCCGTTATGTGCCAATACAAAATATTTAATAAATTTTGAGCCCCTATTACATAAGGACTCCTTTCAATTATTAGTACTTCATAGTCTTTGAAAATATTTTTAAACAATTCCTTAGTTATTTTAGAATAATATGTCCAGAACAACGTTATTTCTAGAACAATACTAATAGTAGTGTTGAGAGTAAAAATTTCTGACTGTTGCTGATTTTTTTTTTTTTTTAGTCATGTTGTCATTTATTAAGAAGTTAAGAAAAATGTAGAATAGGTGTTTGATGACTTTTGGCATCTATGATAATTACAGAATATTCCCCCTTCATCTCTTACTTGTTTATATATTTATTTAACTTTTTCGAGAGAGAGAGCATGTGTGCACAGCATGTGTGCTTAGCAAGAGGGAGCAGAGGTGAGGAAACAGGCAGAGGGAAAGGGAGAGAGGGAATCCTAAGCAGTCTCCATGACGGGCATGGAGCCCTGATCTCAGGACCTGGGATCATGGACCTGAGCCTAAATCAAGAGTCGGGGGCTTACCTGACTGAGCCACCTAGGTGCCCCTTCCTTCATCTATTTTTGAAAGATATGATATTAACAAGCCTCTAGCATTAAACCATTTTTACGTTCTGGAAATGAGCATCAGCAGGTCATATAATAGAATTTTAAAAGAGCAATGCATTATAAATGTTAACATTTTATTAGCAATTTTAGCTGTTAAGTTTATATCAAGATGAGTCTGTGATTTTATTTTCCTGTATGATGCTTTGATCAGGTTTTGTTTCAGGGTTATATTAACTTTATGTAAAGTGAAACTTTCCTTCTTTGTCTGTGCTCATAGAAATATTTCTCCTTGAAGTCTGAAAGAATTACCCTGTGGCATATACTTTGTTGTTGTTGTATAATACCTTTGTCAGTGCTTTCTTTTATCATTGATTTGTTTTGAGGGAATGTGGTTCATTTATGCTTTTCCAGGAAAAAAAATATCTTCCAAACAGCTTTTCAAACTTATAATCATAGAGTTGACCACATAAACTTAATAACTTCCTTGGGAACTCAAAAAGAAGAGGAATTATCTGTAGATAATAGTATATGTTATTTAATATATTTATAATTATCTTGACATTATAGTTCCTCTTTAAAATTTTTTTCTCTTTCCTGAAGTAAATCTTTTTGTAAAAAATATGCTTCATCTAGACATTGGGGAGGGTATGTGCTATGGTGAGGGAAAAAAATAAAGAATATGCTTAATCTACATTTTGAATGCTATGCTTTCTGCCATATTTTAAACCCTTTTATTGTAGAATAAAGCACAAATAAAGAAAACAAAAAAAGAATTAGAGATCCATAAATTACTATAAAGTGAATAATTTTTAAAAAACCACTTTATTGAGGTGTAAATGTAAGAAGCTCTACATAATTAATGTATAAAACTCAGTGAGTTTGTCAATAAGTATATGCCCATGAGACCATCATCACCAAGGCTGCAGACATACCCATTGCTTCTCATAGTTCCCTTCGTACCCCCTTATTATTATTATTTGCTTGTTTATTTTGTGATAAGAATACTTAAGATCTATCCTCTTAACAACTTTTAAGTACACAATACAGTATTAGCTGTAGGCACTGTGCTGTAGCGATCTCAAGAACTTATTTATCTTACATAACTGAAATAAAGTAAACAATTTTATTACTGTCACTTAGGTCCAGAATAGAACTTCAGCAGTCATCCCATAAGCCCCTCCATTTTTCCATCTGTTTTTGTAGTTTATGTTGAATTTTACTTTTTACTTGTTATTTATTTTTTATTGAGATATAATCAACATATAATATTGCATTAGTTTTATATGTATACCGTAATGATTAGATATGTGTATGGAACACTGAAAAAATAAAATAAACATATAAAAAAAAGATATGTGTATGTATTGCAAAATGTTCAGCGTAATAAGATTAGTTAATATCTATCACCACACACACAAATTTTTTTCTCTTGTGATGAGAACTTTTAAGATATCTTTTAGCAACTTTCGAATATACAATGGCATACTGTTAACTATAGTTACCTTGCTGTACTTGACATGCCCAGGATTTATTTATCTTATTTTCTAGTCTTAATCATGGCTCTTCTCCTTCCAGAAGTACCCACTATCCTGACTTTCATAATTACTTCTTTGCTTTTCCTTGTGATTTTATCGCCCAAAAGTTTTAAAACAAAGTTTTAAAAACTTTGTTACTTTTAAGTGTCTTCTAATCTGCACATTCTCTGTCCTTTCTTTCCATTCTAATAAATATCGTGAAGAACCTGGGGAATTGGACTTTTAGAATTTTTCACAGTTTAGCGTATTTCTTTGCCTTCCGCTTTTCTTGTAAATTGGCAACTGAATCCAGATGCTTGATTAGACCCTGGTTGGGTTCCCTTGCCAAGACTGTAGCTGTGATGCATTCTTTTGTTAGGAAGTACATAATGTTGGCTTTTCATTTTTTTTTTTTTTTTAAAGATTTTATTTATTTGACAGAGAGAAACATAGTGAGAGAGGGAACACAAGCAGAGGGAATGGTAGCGGGAGAAGCAGGCTTCCTGCCGAGCAGGGAGCCCGATGCGGGGCTCGATCCCAGGACGCTGGGATCATAACCCGAGCTGAAGGCAGACGCCTAACGCCTGAGCCACTCAGGTGCCCCTCATTTTTTTTTTAATGTTAGCATCCACCGATGGTCGACACCTAACCTTCTAAAATGTTAATATTCAAATCCTCTCATTTGGTTTTCATTCAGCAACTGGAACAACTTTACGAGATGTTTTTCCTAAGCTACTTGGTTGCTCAGTGGTATAAATAATAGGGAAGTAAGGATAAATGCTTGATTCTTTTCTTTTATTTAACCAATTTAAAAAATTACTGTGGTAAGAATACTACATGAGATCTCCCCTCTTAATAGATTTTTAAGTACGCCTTACAGAGTTATTATCTACAGGAACAGTGTTGAACAGCAGAACTCTAGAATAAGCCAGTAACAGGAGGACAAGCACCATATCATTCTGTCATATTTTTTAAACAAATTTTTTTGCTTTCACTCATCTTTGAGGAAAGTAACAACTGCAGGACTGCTTGTTCCCAAAAGAGCATAGATAGATTATTCATGGTTCCCCTTTGTGCTTATCTGACTCCTATTTTAATTTATCTTTCAAATTTAAATATCGATTCAGTTCTGCTGCACCTGAGACAGGTAGAAAAAGAGCTGTGTCCGCGGGAAACTTTATTTCTGTATGCTTTACTCTCTGTATGTGTTGGGGAAATGCACTGGATTTCACTGTTAGCGCATAGTGTGAATTCCAGTGTGTGTGAACAGGCAGGGATATGGTGGAGGAGGTGGGCAGGGTGGGGGAGGTGGGAGATATGGAGAGGAGAGTGGGGGGTTGTGTATGTCTCCTATATTGAGGATGGACAGAAGCACTCCTTTGATTCCGGATTATTCACCTACGTCAGCGAGGCAGGTCTTGCAAACTGAATAGTTATGTCTCCCCAAATTCATATATTAATCCCTCAATGTGATGGTTATTGAGGTTGGGAATCTGGGAGGTGATGTGGTCATTAAAGTGGGACCCCCATATTAGAATTAGTGCCCTTACATGTAGAAGAGGAAGAGAAAGTACATTCACCAAGGAAAGGTCACGTGAGCTCACAGTGAGAAGGAAGGTCTGGCAACCAAAAGCGAGACCTCAGGACGCTGGCTATGCTGGTGCCCTGAGCTTGGTCTCCCAGTTGCTCGAAGGTGAGAAAATGAAATGTCTTACTTAAGCCATTCAGTCTATGCTATTTCATTAAGTAGCCCAAGCCGACCAAGAAGATGGGGACTCAAGCTGGAGAAAAACTACAGGGCCCAAGGGCTTTCAGTTTGGTAAGGCCACTTGTTTTGTTTTGTTGTGTTTTTTACTTCCTGTTTCTTGCGTAAGCATCTTTATATCTGTGAAAAATGCTCACCCTTCTTAAATCATAAGGATCCTTCCCAGCAGCCAGGTGGGAGAAAATATGTTACATTTTAAGAAAAGTGGCTACTGTATATATTTCTTTAAGATTTTATTTATTTATTTGATAGAGAGAGACACAGCGAGAGAGGGAACACAAGCAGGGGCAGAGGGCGAGGGAGAAGCAGGCTCCCTGCTGAGCAGGGAGCCCAATACAGGGGCTTGATCCCAGTAAACTGGGATCGCGACCTGAGCTGAAGGCAGACACTTAATGACTGAGCCACCCAGGCGCGCCAAAAGTAGCTACTATTAAACAAATAACAACACCCTGGCAAGGGCTGCTTCTTCTTCCCTCCACCCCCTCATTCGCCTCCGGGCAGGGACAGATTAGGGCAGAAGTCTTTCTCCCAAAGCCTCTCATGCTTCCAGTCCACATTTATTCACCATTAATGGGAACTGGCAGAATCTGCTTCAGATACTTCTCTGAAAACTGCACATTTTCAGGAAGGGAAGTTGCACATCAGCCTTTGATGTTTTTCTTCACACTGATTCGAATTTACTGTATTTGCTAGAAACTCCTGCCAAAGATTTGTGATACATCTTTGGCAGTATTTACTAGTTTCAGAACTGATAAACATTTTTTCCTCATTTTTATTTCTTTTGCTTCTGTCAGCTTGAAGAAGAGGCCTTTATAAGGGGTTTTCATAAGATTATTGCCCATTTTCTTCTTTTAAATAAAAATGAATGAGTAGACCTTCTATAAGGCACTTTATTATTTGAACCAGGAGGCCGTTAACACTTCGTATAACAGTTCTCAAAGTGTGTTCCTTAGAACCCAATTACATGTCATGTTAAAAGGAGTTACAGGAGGAAAGTTTGCCATGGTCAAATAAATGTTAATAGTACATGTGCAACAAAGTTAAACATGTTTCTTTCCTGAAGGACTTCTCAACACCTTTACTATTCAGAACGGCATTGTGAGTCCACAAAACAAACATAATATGCAGTGTTTCCCAGAACTTATTTGAATTTGGTATCTTTTTTTTTTTATATAAAAGATCACAGTGGGAAAATAAATTTGTAAACTCTAAAAGACTGGTATGACAACATGATTTCCTAATTGCAGGTGAAGAAGTTAAGAATAAAGAAAAGTGTTCTGAATGCGAACCTTGCAAAGTTAATTATAAAAAACATCCCTCCACCACCCCCCTCTTTCCTGCTCCTTCCTTCCCTCCATTCATGCAACAAATGCTTCAATGTCCCTTTGTGCAACACAGAACTGCTTACTTGACTTTTAATATGAGGGAAGTTACATGTTCATCTCCCACTTGACAGGAATATTGCAAGAACTGAAT
Source organism: Procyon lotor (assembly GCA_028646535.1). Classification (NCBI taxonomy): domain Eukaryota; kingdom Metazoa; phylum Chordata; class Mammalia; order Carnivora; family Procyonidae; genus Procyon; species Procyon lotor. Next base: position 116,614,539 of record CM053606.1, read on the forward strand.
GAAGTAAGTGCTGTGACAGTCTCTTTGCCCTAGACTGAAACCTACATACCAATGCTTTTCGGATATGCTCTTGTAACACACTGATGTGCTGAGATCCATTGTGACATATGTTGCAAGTTGCTAATATTTCCAAGTGAGCGGTATTATAGAGTTTTCTTTTTAAAAATAAAACATACTGTGTTCCAGGTTACACTTAAAATGGCATCATTGTCATTCATTTGGTTCGTAACAAGATTTCTTAAGTGGAAAAGAAAGAAAAAATTGTAGGTAGTCTTTGGATATTGGGAAAAGCCCTGGAATTAGACTGTCTCTGTCATTTTTCTGTGGCATATGAGGCTAGACCATAAAACTGGCAAACTGAAGCAGACCAGGTACCTTGGAATAATGAACATTCATCATTTTGGTAAATTAAAAGCAGCCCCCATCCGCGGTGACTTGAAATGTTGCTGAGATGTGAATTTAGTCACATGTGCTGTGAGGCTGGATAGTAGGGAATGAGTCACTTGGTAGTTACTGAGTCAAGTGGCCCTTGGCAGAAACCTGATTTGGGAGGAAGGAGCTTGGGAAGATGGTGGAGTGGGAGGATCCAGAGCTCACCCAGTCCCACTTTTACAACTAGATATTTTCCACATCCAAGTCAACAAACCAGAGAGCGAGCCAACGACTGGCAGAACAACCTCCACAACTTAAATATAGAGTAGAAGCTGCGGCTGAACATTCCAGAAGGTCAGAAAGGTGGAGGGTGGCTGCCTGCAGAAGGAGGGAGCTGCATGCACGAAGGAAGCAGAAAAACAGGACATTATAGTAGGGAGTTCTCACGGTGGGGAAGACTAATCCCCATAACGTTTGGCTTTAAAAACCAGAAATATGAGTTCTTCTGAGAACGTCCAAAGCTTATGCAAATATTCTTCTGGACAGTATGGCATGAAGGCACAAGTTTGACCACCACCAGTGTGAGTGAATCCTGAACACTGAGAGAGAATTTTTATTTGCTTCCGATGATGTTGACAGAAACCATCAAATCACTTTGGCCCCTAGAGTTTTCTTTTTGGGCTATAGGATTTTGTATCAAGGGAGAGTTACAAGCCGATTGGAACCAACGGTCAGTGCAGATGCAATCAGACCTTACTAGAAAATAGATGTGAGCACACATATCCAGTAAGGAGAAGCCAACCTCAGCATTTAAAGGGAAGAGGACACACTTACTTTTCTACTTAGTTGCAATGCAGCAAATTTTATGACTAAGGGCCGACTTGCTCTGCTCTTCTCACCTGAGAGGATCTGGCAATAAGAAAAAGTGCATTGTGCCTGCGTATTGGTGCTCCGGTGAGAGCACAATAAAATTGTGACCTGGCACAACCCCCTTTGGGGAGACGTCATTAGGGCACGCTCTCTTGTAGATAGCACCAGAAACACAGGGTCATAGAGACTCTTTTGAGTCAGTTCTCCAGACTGAATTATCCCTTTTCATCTCAATTAGCATATATTCTTTTAGATAGAGTAAAAATACAAAAAAGATGACAAAGTCTTCCTTTTGGAAAACATGCTGCAAAAAAAGCACCTTTTACATATGTCTACTGAGTGCTACTGGTTTTGTCATTTAATTAGCTATTTGGGAAGTCAAGCATGTCAGTGAATATTTTAGACTTTAGTGCATTTTGTTCACAGAAATAACCTCAGTCATGGTAATCAACATCTCAGGAAGCCCCAGAGATCCTATTTAATATATGATGTATCCAATATTACTACTGTATTAATGGAAATGCTAAACCAATTGCTGTTAATATATAATATGAGTGGGGTTACAGTTCATAGGATGCTTTTCTTGCACCTGTTCTTGACATTTTCTTGGTAGAGAGTTTAGAGTTAGATGCTCTGATGCAGGTATCCTAATAGGTATTAGGCCTCCTGAGGTCTTGTTGGAAGCTGTAACCTGAGCCAGAACCAGGTTTGGTAACCCTAATCTTGTTGAGGCTGGCTCAGTGGAAGGCAATCAGATGATGATGAATCTATTTCCTTCCTAACTCTGGAGGTCGGCATACCCCGCTCTACAGTTCCATGGATGGGTCATGATGGGCATGATTCACATTGTATTTGGAGAGCTGAAGCCCGGGTTTGGTATGTGTCTTCTCTAGAAAGTCGAGCCTTGGACTCTGGTCCATCATTATGAGGCACACACAAAGGAAGGGCTTGACAAAAATTACCTATGGTCCCTAGATTTAGACACATTACATTAGACTCCATGAAAGGCTTCATGTCCTAAAGGGACACCAAGATAATGAGACAGAGGAATTAGGTAGATAGGGAGTGGGAATCTGCATTTCAGGAGATAACTGGGTCTTAGGAAGATCAACCACCAGGGCTCGGCCCCCACAAATTCTTCTTGGCATCCTTGTTTGAGGTTGTAATCCCTGAATCCAGCAGTCATGGTGGGGCCCAATAAGAGTGTATTAAAGACAAGAGTTGGTCATGGTGATGGGCAGAGGCTTGACAAGTGTACATCAGGCTCTCCTCAGGATATTTCTGGGTTAAGAAATACATTACCAGAGTACCTTATTCTGCATACTCTCAGAGCTGACCAAGAATCTGAGGTTGCATGTGGGAATCATGGGAGGAGTAGCCTGAGGGCTTGGAACCATAGCCATGTAGGATGGCAATTAGTCCAGAAGAGCAGTTAGGTCCCTCCTGTCTCTCCTTCTTTCTTTTTTTTTTTTTCTTTTAAGATTTTATTTATTTATTTGACAGAGACAGAGATCACAAGTAGGCGGAGAGGGGGGGGGAAGCATGCTCCCTGCTGAGCAGAGAGCCCGATGTGGGCTCAATCCCAGGACCCTGAGATCACGACCTGAGCTGAAGGCAGAGGCTTTAACCCACTGAACCACCCAGGTGCCCCTCTCTCCTTTCTACTTCTTTTGATACCACTATTCTTGCCCCCTTGAGTCGGCTCTTAGTGAAGGAGGGGAATGGTGCCATTTTGTCAATAACATTGGGCAAGAAGAGGAAGGAGGGTGGGAAGAAAACATAACCAAGAGGGAAGGAGGTATCTTTTGACTATTTAACTTGGGTTTGCTGCTTGACTTATCTGGGTCCTTCTAAATATATCAGTTTTGGGGCCTGATCCTAGAACATTATTGTCTGTCACTTGGTGTGAGACCAAGATACTGTTGTTGTTGCTTTTAAAGCTCCTCACATTTTTACATATATAGTCAGGATTAAGATCTAGTGACTTCTACCAATAGGCCAACACAAAGGTATGTAATAATTGAAAATTTGGCACAAGAACTTGGATAGTGGTACCTGTTTATATATCTAAGTCTTCTTATTAGTTGTTCCCTTAGTTGCCATATTTGTATGAATTCTATTGTGAAGCTTTCCCAAAGTATGCTCTGAGATTGCTAGTTCATGGAATGTTTATAGGCTGGTGTTGACAGTGGGGAAAGCCTTGTTTTCCCACGGTGGTCTTGGTAATGGGTTTCAGGACTCGCTGAGTCTACCCATTTCACCCACATTCATATGTAGGAAATGGAATGTTCAGGAATTCTGTCAGCCCCAAGCCTTGTTTTCTCTCTTATCATGTTCTTTCTCCTTTCATTAGATTCAGTAAATACACACACACACACACACGCACGCACGCACACACACGTGTCTTTTTTTTGTCTTCTTCATCTTCAGCATCCCCAATAATATACTATGAAACATTCCCCAAGCCCAGCTGATCTTATAATGTATTTTTTTCTCCCTTAGAATATTGCTCTATACCTCTACATATGCCCTATGTCAACATACTTGGGAAGGTAACACTGTGGGTTTAAGCTGAAAAAAGGGATGAAACTAGCATTTCTAGGGTAGGACCCTGCTGCCTGTGGCTGCCTTCTTTTTTTTTTTTCTCCAAATATGTTTATTTTATTTTTTCAGTGTTACAAGGTTTATTGTTCATGCACTACACCCAGTGCTCCATGCAATACGTGCCCTCTTCAAAACCCATCACCAGGCTCGCCCAACCCCTCACCCCCACCCC
>CM053606.1:116618656-116666523 GCA_028646535.1 Procyon lotor
AGGGTCATAGGGTAGCTCTATTTTTAATTTCTTGAGGAATCTCCACACTGTTTTCCAAAGTGGCTGCACCAGCTTGCAATCCCACCAACAGTGCAAGAGGGTGCCCCTTTCTCCACACACTCTCCAACATTTGTTGTTTACTGTCCTGTTGATTTTGGCTGTGGCTGCCTTCTTAAAATTTGCCATCTCAGGGATGGCCATCAAACTCCATTTTGCTTTTAAATTATGAATAGTTCTTAAAATTTTAACAGTTTTAAATAGTAGTCTATGTTGTTGTTTTTTTCCCTAGAAGATCAAGTGTCCCAGTTTTTTTTTTTCCCCCACAAATATTACGTGGGTGTGGAATGGGAAAGGAAATTTCCAACTGTTGCCTGCAGGCAGAGCAGGCCTCTACCAGGCTGGTTCTCTCCAGTAATGAAGGATCCTGGATCTCCCAGAAATGCCAATTTTTATTTCAAATGTCAAGCATCTTATAAACAAGTCTCCAAGTCACATTTCCCTGTCCCTTGCCAGGTCTCTTTAGAAGGACAGTTCTCGGGAAGGGCAGTTCCTTGGAGCACTCTGGTGTTTATTGTCTCAATACCTGATTCTGAAGCTTTGCAATGTTCTCTCACACAGTAACTCGATCAACCTTAGTCTGTGGCTATGGAAATTGTTGTTCACAGAGGTTAAGCAAATTACCAAGACCATGGAGCAGATGAGTGAATGACCTGGGAGTGGTTCCTGGACTCTTTAACTGCATTGGCTGCTATATTGCCTTCCATTGCTTCAAGAGGCTACAAGCTGGTCTGTTTCTTTTAGAATTAGGTATTTTAATTCCCATTTCTGAGTTGAAGTCAATGGTATTTTAGTACCGTAGCTAGGCTGTCATCTCAATAGAGAAATAAGTTATAAACATCCTGAATAGTGGTGACATCTATTCATTCAGAGTTATCATTGATCTGTTCTTCCTTCTTTACCTCCTTAGTCCTCATTTTCTCCAGGCTGCTTACAAATATATTCAATGTATTAACAAAAAAGTTTTAATAAAGACACTGAATATTAGCATTTTGGACAAAAAAAATCTAGTTGATGTTAGCATAATCTTGTACTTTACATGTATACATATATATTTTATATACGCATATCTGTGGATAATTTTAAAACTCTTTGTAGTGACACAGTTGGTTGAGCATTGGACTCTTGGTTTCAGCTGGGGTGGTGATGTTGGGGGGCAGGATGGGGCCCTGAGTCAGGCTCCGTTCTCAGCTCAGAGTCGACTTGATTCTCTTCCCCTCTCCCTCTGCCCCTCCCCACTGCAGCTCTCTCTCTCTCAAAACCAACAAAATTACTTGTAAATAAAGTAAAATATTAAATACATAAAGTCTCCATTTTTACTCACATTTTTCCATAAAGCATAGACATTGTCTAACAAATCAGTATGTATGTATTTATTTATTTATTAAGATTTTATTTATTTATTTGACAGACAGAGAGCAAGCATGCACAGGCCTGGGAACAGCAGAGGGAGAGGGAGAAGCAAGCTCCCTGCGAAGCCGGGAGCCCAATGGGGATCTCAGTTCCAGGACCCTGAGATCATGACCTGAGCCACAGGCAGATACTTAGCCGACTGAGCCACCCAGGTGCTCCTGAATTGGTATTTAACAAATTGGTTGATTGTGGTCTTCAAGCTAAATGAGATCATCTCTCTCCGAATCTAAGCAGCCTGAGCCATTATACCGTCCCCCAGATGCCTGGGGAGCCAGAAGCCTGGCCCTCCACTGTGATGACTCCCTAGGCCAAGATTTCACAGCTGCAGTCACAGCCACCCAGGGGATGCATCTCAGTCAGGTCCTGAAACATTCTACCTCCCTCAGAAGAGCGGTGCATCCTGAGTGCTCTAGTCCTAGTCCCCCACTGACGCTGACACAGCGCCTTAAAAAGCCATAGGGCTGATTTTGTGCAGAGTGCAGGGGTCCTCATCACATGCATTCTGGAAGTTGCACTAATATGTGCACATGACTGCTACCTCCTCAGCTTACCACAGGGGGCAGACGCCGACCGATAAAGTGTTTAAAGAAACAAAATCCCAAGGACAAGCAAGGAGTTACAAAAATGTAAAAAACAAAAACAAAAACAAAATGAGAAGAATACATTTTAAAACGTGTTTTCTTGTGCCACCTTTAGTAGCACAACACAGAGCTGGAGTTTATTTCACTTATTTATAAATAAACAACTTCCTGAAGGCTAAAAATACATCAATGTAAGGTTTAAAGCTAGAGGGATTTAATATTTTTCTGCAGAAAAGTACTTCTGGATAGTGTTCTCCTTTTCACATTTCAAAGTTCTCTTTTTGTATTTCAAATTTAATAATTCTACAAATATGTTTCACTCAAATACTATAATCTCCCAAATGAATAACACATTCTTAGAGAGTGCTGTCCCCATAGGAGAAAGCTCCTCGAACATTCATTTTAACTTTCCTTGCCATTCTTTACTATATTTTGCAAAAACCTGAACAAAGGCACATAAAGCATTATTATTAATGAGATGAGCTACATGCAAAATGCAAAAGTCTCAAATCTGTGGAAAGCATTCTAAGAAAACCTCACAATTGGTTATTGCTCTGTACAGAGTTGCCCATGCTGTTTTATTTTTAAGCATAATGGTCTGAACCTTGCCTGCTAGGATCTAAAATTTTGGTTCACCACTTCCTGAGTTATCTCAGAGAATTCTAATTTCTCTGTGCCTCAGTTTTCTCATCTGCAAAATGGAGATAAGAATAGTACTTATCATGTTGTTATTTGTAAATTATAGGTATTTATTTAAAAATAGGGTGGTGCCTGACAGTGGTATTTGTTTAAACAAAATAAAACAAACATATTTTTTCATGGCATCACTATTCTCTAGGTTAACATTTTTATATTAATGATTGGGTCTCTTTTCCTCCATCCCTCCAGAATGCTTGGATAGAAGTTCATTTGATAGTGATATGCACTGGGAAACCATCTGGGTGCCAGTTTTTTCATTTGTGAAGTGGTGATGATCTTGCCCTAGAGGTCTGATGTGAAATGGAGCAAGACCTGACTGATCATAGGCCTTCAGTAATACTCACTGGTAAATAGAAAATAACTATGTGCAAAGTCATAGGAAGCTCAAATAAACCATGTAGAGATCCAAGGAGATAAAATAGCTAGCTCAGAAACAAAGCAATTATCTGTAAAATGTTCAGGTTGCTTTGTTCTTTTATTAATCAGATTCAAGTTTGAAATTTTCTTATTTTTAATTTTTCAGAGGCGGGCAGGAGCAGAGGGAAGGAGAGAGAGAGAGAGAGAGAACCTTAAACAGGCTTCATGCCCGCTGCAGGTGGCTCCTGAGGTAGGGCTCGCGACCTCACAACCCTGAGATCGTGACCTGAACAGAAAACAAGAGTTGGACGCTTCACTGGCTCAGCCACCCAGGGGTCCCCAAATTAAAAATGTTCAATCCATACTTTCAAAAGGGATTATTCAGACAGAATTTCTCAAAATGTTCATTCCTTTTGGGTTTTATAGCCATTTCTTAAACAGAATAAAAGTTGCCAATATTTTAAAAGTGAATTTCTACTTGTTGGAAAAACCTCCTAGAAAGACTGTTAAAGTTTACTTAGAAACAGAAAACAAATGAAGAAAATATAAAAAATCTTGTGTATTTCTCTTTTTGTGCTACTTGGTGATGGGGAATAACCTTTTATGGTTTCCTATGCGAAAGGGATTAGAGAAAAAATGCAAAACATGTCTAAAAGCCCTTGAATTATTTATGTGCAAAAAAGAGGTAAAATTATGTGGCACCATCTCAATTTGAATGAACTAAATTTCGGTAGCAGGTGACTGGGAATGTGCCCTAAATCCTCGTGTCATACATTATGGCATATTCAGTAAGTTATTTTGCAAATATTATTGCTTTCATAGAAGATTTTAGTCTCTCATAGACAATTTCAGATAAGTCTTGAGAATTGCCTTAGTCCTAGTGAAAAATAACTATCATGTTAGAACTAAGGGATTGGTAGATGTTAGGAGAGACTGGACTTAAGAATGCAGATTCCTAGGGCTGCATCGGCCCACTGAGGTATGGCAGAGTATTTTGGAAAGCCTCTGAAGTGGGCAATTGGAAGGAAATGAGAAGACTCTAAAGAAAGGTACAGTCATCGGCCAGGAGATGCTTGAAGAACAGTAGGCTGAGAACTAGTAAATGGGAAGAGCTGTGGCAGGCCAGTCCCCCTAGTCCCAGAGGCTGGATATCAGGGACTAGACATCATTCTTTCGCAGGGACTGGAATTTAGGGACAGCTTCCTAATACCTAGGAAGACTGATAAGGACAAGGCAGAACAAACACCTGCTAGGAGGAGATAGAATTACTAGAGCAGAATTCAGTTACTGAGACTAGGTCACAAGACAACAACCCAATTTTAGAGATTAGGATATACCGTGAAAACAAGATTAAACATTTCTCAGCTTAGGGACAAGATATGTTTTTAAACCTGGATTAAGGCTGAATCTACAGGTGACAGCCTTACTGAGCAAAATAATTAACACTAACTCACCAACCTCTTACAGTAAATACGTTTGTGAGTTTCATAGGATGGTTTCTTTTAGTATCCTTCACAAAAGCAGATGACCTAGGAAATCAAGTGCAGTTTCAAAGAAGAAAAGTCAAAACAGGGCCACTCAGTATGTATTCTGTGGATACATGTGATTTGTTTTTATGCCAAGAAATTTCTGTTTTGTGCTTGTGGTTATCAAGACCTAAGAGGCTAGACCCTTCAACTCTTCTTATGAAGAGTCAAAGTCAGATTCATAAGTTTATATGAATATTGACTGGGGCGCCTGGGTGGCTCAGTCGTTAAGCGTCTGCCTTCAGCTCAGGTCATGATCCCAGGGTCCTGGGATCGAGCCCCGCATCGGGCTCCTTGCTCGGCAGGGAGCCTGCTTCTCCTGCTACCATTCCCTCTGCTTGTGTTCCCTCTCTCGCTGTGTTTCTCTCTGTCAAATAAATAAAATCTTTTTTTTTTTTAAAGTTTATATGAATATTGAAAGATGAGAATGAGAACTACAATACTTTTTATATCTACATCAGGAGGTGAATGAAGGAGGCAAAGGAGACAGGTAGCCTATGAAGGGCACTGCACTTGAATTACTTTTCTCTTTCTTAAACGTGTTTAAGATGTTTCAGGTGGTGTTTCAGCCACCACCAGTAGAATCAGGGGATTTGCTCCTGGCATGGTTGTTTTAAACCAAGCAGAGAGTCGATAGCATGGAGGATGACCTCTGACATAGGTGGACCTCAGTGTCGCCTGCCTTCTGCCTGGATGAACAGCTAGGCAAATGGTAAGACATGTCCTGTAAGGACTTGGCTTCTCTTGCAGGCAAGGACGGCAAGGAAGAATTGGTAGAGAGGCAAAAGCTCTGCCTAAATTATGCAGGGATATGACAATTCACTAGTTCCCCAATGACAACCCGATCTCTGACCTGATACATTTTTTAAATGATCAAATAAGAAAATCAGGACGTAAAAATTGTCCCCCCATTATTAAGTGCTTGGGGGAAAAATGGAGGAATAGCTTTTTTGAGGGAAAATGTCACCATTGAAAAATCTCATATGCAGCCAGTTTATTGGTCATGTGCTCTGACAACAGAAAGTTCTCTTCTTATATGCAAACTTTCAAAAAACACACTGCCCACATTCACTTCTAAGAAAAAAAAATCAGCAGTTGAACAAGAGATTAATTAAAACAGAGATCACAAAAATGAGGAAGTTATGGTATAAAGTGACAGCCAGTAAGCATTGAAACTATTTGGACATTGTTTTATTTAATACTTAAGAGCTGTAAAAACAGCTGTAAAAAGTCATGGAACTACATATAAAAAACCCCAGTTCTTTAAAAGGACTATACATATTATGTATCAATAACAAAGTGGACCTAAGAATCCAGATTATGTTTTATTAAAACTAGGCGGTGGGGTGGGGTTGGTGGCAAGGGGAGAGGAAGTAAAAGCTTATTCTACATTTCTCATCTTTCATAGAAGGAAGTCAATGGATAACACTTCTGCACTGATGTAGAAAAATTTAAATATAGATATTTTACAGTGCATTTTTAAAATGTTAATTTGTAAGTAATGAGTAGAAATAAAAAAACAACACGACTTCTTTTTTTTTTAAAGATTTTATTTATTTATTTGGCAGAGAGAGAGATCACAAGTAGGCAGAGAGGCAGGCAGAGAGAGAAGGGGAAGCAGGATCCCTGCTGAGCAGAGAGCCTGATGCGGGGGCTCTATCCCTGGACCCTGGGATCATGACCTAAGCCAAAGGCAGAGGCTTTAACCCACTGAGCCACCCAGGTGCCCCAAAAACAACATGATTTCTAAATCACTGCAGAAAATAAGCAAACAAAATATCTGTATAGAGAAAGACAAGTAAAAGGAAACAGAAAGGAAGCACAAAATAAACAGAGCGTGAAACACAGTGATGTTCACATGACTAAATATTTCATACACAACCACAAATGCAAAAGGAAAAAGAGCCTTAATTCACTATTGAAACACATAGATTAATACAGAACAAGCTGACAGTTACATAGATTAATACAGAATAAGCTGACGGTTACCAGGAGGATGGGGTGGGTAAAATAGGTAAAGGGGATTAAGAGTACACTTATCCCAAGGAGCACTGAGTAATATATAGAATTGCTGATTCACTGTATTGTACACCAGAAACTAATGTAGCCCTGTAGGTTAACTACATTGGAATTAAAAAAAATAGAATTTGTCCACTTTAGAATATGTAAATATGCACCACATGCAAAAGATAACCCAAAACAGTATAGGAGAAAAAAAGCAAACAATAGAAGATAACCCAAAACAGTATAGGAGAAAAAAGCAAACAATAAAAGAATGCTGAATAAAAGGTACATTCGGCAAACAATACCTATTATTTATTAGGAGTGGGACTATGAATATCCCCTGAAGCCCAATTCCCAAACGAAACCAGCAAATGGAAGATGAAAGTTACTGTTTGCACTGACGATATAAAAGAACCAAAATATAAGCAGCAAACAACATGGTATTGATGTATACAGAGCAGAAACCCTTAGAGAAAAAGAAAAGTAACACAGCACAATTTGAAGCATATTATTATTGCCAATTTCAATTTTTGACAAGTGAAAAGTGTAAAATAAATAAGGATATAGAATGTTCTAATTGATTTAATAGTAAATTCTAATACATTGATAATTGACACTTTTTCCCTTAAAAATATCTCATCCTTTTCCTTTTTCTTTAAAACGTTGAAAAATAGATGATACGATAGTCCCAATAAATTCCCCAAATGGAGAAATATACAGGTCATATTTTAGAACAACTCTTCAATAAGTCTCAAAATTAAACAACAGTACTCCACAACTATTGGGAAATTAAATATTATCCTCTAAAGAACTCTTGAATCAAAGATGAAATTTAAATGAAAATTTCAGGACTCGGATTTCTCACAATGATACAGAAGCCAGACCCTGAAAATCTTCACTACAATATACATTTCTACGAGGATAAAATATAACAAACCGTTTTTAATGTGTTCACTCTAAAGTAGGAGAAAAAACCAGGGATAAAAACCAAAGAGTTAAAAAACTGATTGGGAAATAAACTGAAATCTGTAATTCCCCTGCAGAAGAATTCCAGAAAACCAGGAAGCTTTCCCAGGAGACCAGGCCTTGGCTTTATCTACGCAAAGGGATGGAGAGTGTATGTGAAGTTCCTGAACACTGTTGAGAATTGAAGGAACTGAAAGCAAAACAAAAAACAACCACCGAAAAAAGTTTCTTATAAAGAAAGGTAGAAGACAAAGAAGATTATCTCTTTTGGCTAGTATTTTCAGCAGGCAAAGAATGAACAAGAAGTTTACACTGAGAATGTGTACCCAACCATATTGGTTTGGAGTTCCAGTTTACACTACTCCTGCAGTTTAAGAAACCGCAAGCGGAGACATGAACGTAAGTTGATCCAAAGGCAAATAAAATATAACATGTGTAACAAAAGACAAGTAAAATGGAATGGAAAGAAAAGACAAAATAAACAGCATGAAATAAGATGTTTCACATATGTGGTCAGGAAAGTATATAAAACTCTGAAGAAGGTTGGATCCCAGGCTAGGTGAAAGTTCCCCAGAAAAAGTCCGCTGAATGTAAAATCACAGTTAAAATTAAAACACACAAAGAAATTAGCCACAGTGGATGATAATGACTGCAACATAGAAAGTATGAGAAAGGAGCACATATGTTAAGAAGAACAAATATACTTTACAAGGAAGCAAAAAGAATATGTAATAAAAAATATAATCAAACGTATTTGTCATGAAAGTTTTAATTGAACTGATAGCGCTTTTGGAAGAGAATGGAATCAATGAAGGAAAGGGTCTATTTAAAGAGATCAAGTCTAAGATTTTTCATAATGGGTTAAAGACGTGAATTACTGGCTTCCAGAATCTTAAGTGAATCAAAAAGATAAAAGGAAATAAGATCAATTCCTAAATGCATTACAGGGTCGTAATGTATCACCAAAGTTTAAGAGATCTTTAAAAAGCCATAGAAAAATGAATGTACATGTGAATAAAATCAGCAACAGATTTCATGACAGTGAAAGGAAGAAAGAGAAGAAGGGTATTTTCAAAGTGCTCAGAAAAAAATAACCTACCTTTTTCAAGAATAAGAGTAAAAAATAATTAGGACCAATAAATACTGAATTTAATCTTAATACTCACTGAAGGAGCTCGGAAAGGATATACTTCATATAAAGAGAAAATTATCCCAGAAAGAGTGTGAGATGCAACAATAAGTGGGAAAAAAAAATAACATGTTAAACAAGAGCAAATATAAACAAACATTGAACATATAAAACAAGGATGCCTACACATTGGAATAGGTAAACAGACATAAATGTGGCACAATGATAGCATGAATGATGAAATGGCAACGATCTGAGTTAAAGAAGAAATAGTTCCAAACATAGTAATAATCACAATAAATGTGGAAAGATCATTCTTGGCAGTGAAAATAAATAGGCTATATTTTTAAAAACCAGCTATCTGCAGCTTATACCCAACAACTGAGGATGTGGAAAGATAGCAAAAGGAAAAGGTACCCAGAAGATATTAACCAAAAGAAATTCTTATCACTTTATTAATATCAACAAATTTTATTTTAAGACAAAAAATTTGAAATAAAAAGAACCACAACCTAAAGATTAATTGCTCAATTAATCAGATTACCATGCATTTATTGGCCATTTCCCCCTGTGCAACTGGTGGTTCATATGCCTTTGCCTATTTTTTCCTGTGTTATTAGTTTTTCTGTTATTAATTGTAGAAATTCTTTTTTATGTTTTAGGCATTAATCATTTGTAGTTAAATGTAGTGCAAGTAGTTTCTCCCAGTGTGTGTTTGTCTTTGTAAACATTTGTGTTGTGTTGTATTTAGAGATCGGTTCTCTCTCAACTAAGCTTAAATACAGTGCTGCGATCCTTGCCAAAATGAAATGGGATCCAAGTAAGTCACGACATTCAGTGATGCCGTCATTAGCAAATTTATCATCTCCAGTTGATTGTGGTAAACTATCCAGTGAAGCACATGATCAGAGAACTGACGTGGCTGCTGTGTGTCCTCCAATCATGGCCAAAAACACTGGAAGGAGATGGCTGCTTCTCTGTGCATTGAAATGCTTTCAGAAAGAAAATGATATTGCAGATCTTTAAACTCTCAAGCGATGGGACTCTCAGTCAAGTCACATTCAGAGAGCCAGAGTACTTTGATGGTGAATCTAAACATCATCTCTTATTTTCTGAAGTTCTATGATAATCCCCCTGAAAAATCAGAAACAAAATTTAATCGTATGGGTTACAGAAAGTGAATTCACACCCTCATCAAGTCTCTTGTGTGAAGGTCAGGGGATTGATGAGGAAGGAGTGGACCCCGAGACTTGGAATAGGATAATTGGGAAATCTTGGGTGATGTTAAGAATATTGAACATTTGAACACTCTGAACTTTCTTTGCTAATGGAAGCAGCCCTCCCTCCTGTTTGCTTTCTCTTACTAAAGACACTGTAATATAAGGAATGCCTCCTTTTCTCAAGATTCACCTCAACCATCTTCTAACTGGTGTCAGTTCTCAGCATGGTCCGAGGGAATATGCTCAAAGTGATCTGGGAGGAAATAGCTTCACTCTGAAATGAATTGTAAAATGTTTATGAATAGATATGGCCAAATTTATTGATATGGGTGCACTTATCAAAGAGTCTGAATATAATGTATTCAGTGTGTTAGGTGGGAGGGGCTCCAACATTTTACCTGATTTGTTGAGTAAAAATTTGTCTCCATAAGTCAACAAGGTTGAAATACCAGACTTTCTTTGGTTTATAAAATAGAGGAAAGAATTCAAGGACTTAGGGAAATAGACAAGTTGGAATGGATTTATCATGTGCAACTAGTTTTTCCCACATTGTTTCTTCTGTGAGAGCCCACGTGTTACTCCTTTCACTCAGTCACTGGAAAATTACATAAGTGAGAGAAACATCCATATCCTTGAAATATGGGAGTGTCTTCAATAAGCCAGGTATAATGTTGGGATATGCGTTGAGTTTGGCTCCTCATGAAGATAATGCAACATTTAATGGTCAGAGTAGGTGGGGACATTAGTGTAATGTACATTAGAAGTTTTGACACACAGAAATCTTTAGTAGGAGATAATCAATCGCATGTCCCTAAAAATAAAGTAAATGTGTAACCTAGCAAAGCATTACATGATCTAGAATAAGACAAATTCCAGGTAGTGGACCAAAGTCATGATCTGAGTCAACATAATGAAGAATCATGTCCTCTCCCCTAATTCCAGACCCAAGTCAGGTCACAGACCAAGAACCTCTTCACCAAGGGAGAGTTTTGGCTCCCATTCAACAATGCCATAGGCACCTACCATTTTTCTTCCTCCAATCTTGTCAAAAGAGATCTGAGGCCAATTACTATAGTAATTTTACTCTGGAGAAAATGAAAGATCTACACTCTTGGGAATTGACACCAATTCTTAGGGACTCAAAAATACCAAAGTGAGGTTTATAATAATCAAGTAACAAATGGAGTTATGTCTCAAGTTTGAGTCACCAAGTGCCCATTAGATCCACAGACCCATCCTGTGAGTATTTCTCCAGTTCTTGAATGTGCACTTGGAATGGGCATATTTGGCATCCAGCAGAATCCATGCAGTACCCCTCTGATCCAGAAAGTGATGGTTATTATGGTAGGAAGGATACATGGAAGCCTCCAAATTGTCCTCCCTCACAGGGTCTGAACTGATAGCGTGCTGTCTTTATGCTGGGAATTGCTGAAGTGAGTGAGCATGAAAGGCTCAGAGATGCAGAACGGTGATCGTGTTCACATTCCCATTTATCTTTTCCTATTGTCCTGTGCAGAATGTGGTGGGTCTTTGAAAATCATTTCATTATTTTAAACTTTATCAGGTTTAACTGGAAACTCTGATTCCAGCTACTGTTCCAGATATAGATTATTTTTCCTAAGAAATTGTGACCAACCGTCATTTTGAAGAATCAGTTACAGGATGGAGTAAAGTCGATGGGAGATGGTAAACGAGATGGGAGTTGGTCTGAGACCTGCAAGGCTAGGGGACAATTTAGATACTCTGTCAAGATCCTCTCAGCTCTTCATTTTTTTTTTTCATGAAAACGTTTTATTAAGTGAATAGCATCTCAACAGAAAAAAATATCACCCCATAGAAAAATCATATTTTCTATGATTTTTACAAGTGAACTGGGGGATTCTGTGCAGGCAGAAGTCTCCTATCCCCTTTCCTCCTTTCTCTATATCTTTTAAATTTTTTGTTATTTGAGTGTAATTGACACAGAATGCTACTTTAGTTTCAGGTGTACATATAGTGATTGGACAAGTTTATACATTATACTATGCTCACCCCAAGTGTAGTTACTATCTGTCACCATAAAGCCCATTACAAAATTGATAGTATTCCTTATGTTATGCCTTTTATTCTTGTGATATATTCATTACATAACTTGAAGCATGTATCTCCCACTTCCCTTCACACATTTTGCCCTTCCCTCACCTTTTCCCATCGGCAACCATCAGTTTGTTCTCTGTATTTACAGGTTTGATTCTGTTTTTCATTTGTTTATTTGTTGTTGTTGTTTTTTAGATTCCACATATAAGTTAAATCATATGGGATTTGTTTTTCTCAGTCTGACTTATTTCACCTAGCATAATACTTTCTAGGTCCACCCAAGTTGTTGCAAATGGCATGATCTCATCCTTTTTATGACCATGTAATATTCCTTTGTAGATATATACCACCTTTTCTTTATCCTTTCATCTACTGAGAGACTCTTAGGTTGCTTCTGTATCTGGCTATTGTAAATAATGCTTCAATAAACATAGTGGTGTATATACCTTTTCAAATGCAATGGTGGAACTGTTGGGTCATACGGTATTTCTATTTTTTAATTTTTTAAGAAACTTCCATGTTGTTTTCCACAGTAGCTATACTAATTCACCTTCCCATTGACAGTGTATGAGGGTTCTTTTTTCTCCACAGCCTCACTAACACTTGTTATTTCCTGTCTTTCTTATTCTAGCCTTTCTAACAGGTATAAGATGATATGTCATTGTGGTTTTGATTTGCGTTGCTTTCATTTCATTGATGATTAGTGATGTTAAGTATCAGATCTTCTTCTTACTATTTTTGTGTCATGGCTTTAGTGTTCTTTGGTTTCCAGTAGGTGGATTTGTGGCCCTTGTTTTTGCGTAAGTACCTTGAGGTTACTAGTGCTTACATTGTCTAAATGAATATCCAGAAGTTTCTAGGAATTTATATTTCCTGAGTGTGTCCACTTACAATTGACTGACATGGAAGTCAATATGGAAGTATGGAATCCCTACTTCCTTGACATGAGTCTTAGCTAACATGTCATAGTTCCCCATAGGATCAAGTTAAAGGTACTTTAGGCAGGACTTGGTCTGAGCCTAAATCCTTGCTGGGATTTTACCCTTTCTCTGTCTTCTGTACCCCTATTCCCTTGGGAATACTTTTTCCTGGGAATAATTTTTTAATGTACTTCTTGCATATGAATCCTTGTCTCAGCATCTGCTTTTGGGGAACAAACTTAAGATATCAGCAGTGTCTTGTTAAAAAATATAATGGAAAAAAGAATTCTATTCATAACAAACACAGAGAAAATGTAAAATACATATAAATAACAATGTGAATTAAATTATAAAATGTTGGTGAGCAATACTAAAACATGAAAAGGGAGAGATAGATTATGTGCTTTTAGAGAAGATTAAATTATCATATAAGTATTATTTTTCTAAATTTATATAAAATTTAGTCATTCTAAAGTTATTTTAAAACCATACGGTAGAATTAACATGTAATAATTACTATTCACCATATTGAGATTATCATTGTCATTTTTAAAAATTAGTATATTAATCTTACTTCCAGGAAATTTTGCAATATTTTGAAAGCATACTTAGCATGGTTAAAGGTATTATTTACAAAGGGAAAAATAAAACAACTTCAGAGTAAACTCTCCAGAAAGAATATCAAGAAAAGGGTGATCTCTAGTTATCTATAATAATAATAACAGCACATTCTCATTTAGTATTTTATACATGTATGTTTATAGTGTACACATATATCTGTACATATATGTACAATCATTTAATCCTCTCAGCCTCTCTGTGAATTAGGTACAGAATTAATTAACCCATAGATGGGTTAAGTAACTTGTTCAAGTTCTTACCATAGGAATTGGTAGAGTTGGAATTTAAACCCAGGTATTTTTGATCCAGATTCCATGTTCTTAACTACTCCTTTTTTAAAAAAATATTTATTTATTTTGAGAGAGAGAGAGCAGAGAAGGGGGAGGGGCAGAGGGAAAGAATCTTTCAAGCAGACTGTGCACTGAGTGGGGAGCTGGAAGTGCGAAGTAGGGCTCAATTCCACAACCCATGGGATCATGACCCGAGCCGAAACTGGAAGTCAGACGCTTAACCAACTGAGCCCCCCATGTACCCCTTAACCACTTTCCTACGCATGCATATACATAACAATATATTGGTGAAGAGAATAAAAAAATTGGGACCAATTACAAACAGGTCATCTTGTAATTTGAAAAATGCATATCTACCAAAAGAAGTGTTTCAAAATTGTAACTGAACAATGACAATTATGGAGAATATTGTGTATCTGCTCAAAGTGATTATCTTGAAAAACAAAACTCAATGGATGTAGGAATGAAACTCAATCAGATTATAGCTCCTGGATTTATTAAAACCATCTGTCTCAGGATCACGTGCCCGTCTTTCCTCCATCTTCAACAGCCAAGCCTAGATGATCGGTCCTCGATATGCATCTTCAAACTTGAAATGGCAGTTTTTCTTTCTCTTCATCTTTTACTTTATCTTCTACAGTGTTTACTGGCACAGAATAGAGATTTATGGATTTATTCAGACTTATTCAAGACATTATAGATGCCTCACTGAAAAATCTCTCGGCTAGCTTCATCCAGATACAGAAGCAGAATCACCATTTAATATTTTCATCTGTTATGTTATATGACTCACTGTGACTGCAGGTACTTGAATGACCTACAGAATAATCATGGACATTTGACATTTAGCTAGCATTCAGACCATCAACTGAAGAAATGAAACAGGTGTTCATTCCGAGGCCAGGTCAGGTTTAGTTATAAAATTTTTGTTCCTTTTTTGGATAACCTTTTCAATCACATTTCCCAAAAGACAACACTGCAAAAAAAAGCATATTCTTACTCAAAAGACATGCACCATGATTCTAATCCAATGCTATTTTTCTTTTAAAAGTATTTTGACATCAGATGTTATATATATATTTTGGTCATTACTTCCTTTAATATCTATTTTGTCCTAAGTGTTAAAAATTCAGTCATCTTTAAGTGTATGAATTTGTTTGGAAAATAATAGAAACACTGATAATTTCAGTTATATCAATTGGCTGTAAAAATTGTATCTTTTAGCATGTATGCTGTTCCTTGTGTGTGTGTCTTACAGTCCTTCAAGTCTACTGAGAGCACATTTTCAATATCAATATATTTTTTCTTCCATATAATCAATGAGAAGTAATTTGACAGTTAGTTGCTGATTATTCTACTCTTTCTGAAGTTGGTTCTGTTATCATCTTTGAGTAGGAAGCCCGGAGACTAACTGGCCTGTATCTGCTCTTTTATTTTGATCTTCTTTATCTTAAAGCCAAAATCACTGAAAAGTGAGTAGAGATGGGGTTAAAATACAGCAACAAAAATAAATATGTTTTTCATTTGGTACAGTGAGAGGATTACCAATGAGGGCGATGATTGTGTATCTCTGCTGATGAGAAATGACCTACTGCTGAGGAGAGAACATTCTGGCAGGAAACAGAAAGCAGACACATAATTCACAAACCAGACAGTGAGAGAGAAGTCTCAGAATAAAAATAAACACAGACATATGTATGGATGGCAGAGTGCAGCCCTGGAGACTGTCGCCCCTGTGGGAAGGGCAGTGACATTGACGCTCTGAGCACATTTCTTCTGCAGACACTAAAGAGCAGCATTAAATGGGAAAGACTGTTTGGCTGTAGAAAAGTAATGGAATTGTTTCCAGTAAGAAAAATTAAGGGAGGCGATTTAAAATAGAGAAATATAGCTTTAGTTTCTCCTCATACATACTTAATAAAATTTGGACTTAGTTTGGCATTTGCGGTGAATAAGCTATAGAGAGTTTACCTAACTGTGTGCATATGTCTAGCATTAGACCTCTGAGGGAACAGGGACCCAGAGAAGCTAAGTGACTTTTCCAAGTTCCTGAAGCTTGATGGTGGCAAAACTGAGACTAATGTCAGCACTTTTCAGATGTCAGACTATGTACAAGTGTTTGTACTTCAGATACTAATGTCTCACCTTCATATTTTTGTATTAAAATGTTTTAGAAATGTTTTAATTAGGGAATGGGCTTATAATAATTACTCTTTTATGTTTCTTAGTTCAGTCGACTAAAAAAATTGCATTCCTAATATATGTGAGCACTGTGTTAGAAAACACAAAGTTGAGACACTGTCCCACGTTGAAAAAGAGCTTATAAATGATTAAAAGAATCCGAGCTGTAAGTACATTCAATATGCCAATAGCTTGTTTCCACACTTGCCTTTTAGTGAGATTTACCTAGGACACTCATTAAATATATAGGTTACTGTGTCTCTACCTTGGAGAGTCAGATCCTTAGGTCTGAGATGGAAGTTCTTTTAATAATTTGTAAATATTTCAGATGATTTTTCTGTGAACAGGAAGATTGGGAGGATACTATTGACATAGTTCGCAAGTTTGCTTGCCCATTGGAATCATGTAGTGAACTTCAAAAATGAAAAATTCTTCTTTCTCCCTTCAGAGATTGTGATTTGGTTAACTGTTCTGAGGTGTAACCTGGGACTTGGATTTTTAAAGATCTCCCGTATGATTTTGATAAACAAAAAAATTGAGGAAAGTACTTCAACAAGTCATTGGGATGAAATGCTCAAGGAAGGTGTCATGAAGGAAATGCCATCTAACTAATATCTATTAGAAACATACCACATGATAAGCATTTTTTCTATATTAAATCTTTTAATTTTTAAAACAAATCTATCAGGTTAGTACAATTATTATCTGTATTTTATGGGCAAAAAACTGAAGTCTAGAAAACATTCTCAAATTCACAAAGTTTGTAGGTGGCTGAGCAGGTATTTAAACCTAGATTTTTCCAAGTTAGGAGCCTGAGCCTTTGTCACTGCCAGACTGACTTTCAGAAGCTTGAAGGATGGAAAGGTTTGTAACTGACAGAAATTGGAATGGCATTCCAAGGGGAGGCACTAATGTCAGCTGAGGAAGAAGTGTGATAAGTCAAGTTGGAAAGTTTGTCTCCAGATATTGGACTGCCTTGAATTTATTGACTACCTGATTAATCATCAGGAGATTGGTTGATTCATTCACTCACTTAACATATTGTTCTTTTATAATGACATTACAAGTATAATGTATTAAAATTTTAGAAAAAACAATTTTGGACTGAACATTAAGTTAAACACATTCATCTGGACTTTTGAGATTAAAGTTGTTTCACTTTTCTTTTTTTCTGTTAACATATTATGGCAACTTATAATTAACACATTAAGGACCATACTACCGTCATTGTAGTCAGAGTGCTGAAGAGTGCTAAAAATTCACTTTTGCTGGGAATTTAGGACCAGAGAAGCAAGAGTAGGAACATATAAATTGTGGTATTCTACACAAAAGGATATTGTACCGAAGTTAAAAGTGAAAGAACTAGAGCTATAATATCAATCTGCATCAATCTTAAAAATAACACTGAGGGAAAAAAATCACAGCTTGTGAAGTACAAAGTTTTAAAACATAAAAAAGTATTATATTTTCATTTCTGCATGCATATAAACTAAATTTTGAGAAAATACATGGAAATGTTAAATACCAAATTCAGAGTGGTAATATTGGGGCAGATGATCTATTCCAAGAATGGTCACAATAATATCTCTCATCTCACATGTTCTTATAATGCGTCCCTATCATTTCCTTCATTTAGCGTTAGGTCTGTGCCCCTTCAAATGAACCTGAGTGGAATTTTGTGACTATCTCAACCAACAGAATACAGTAGAAGTGACTCTATAAGTCTTCTGAAGCTAGACTGTAAAAGTGCAATGCATTCCTGCCCCATGGACTGGGGATACTTGCTCTTTCAACCCAGGCTATCATCCTATTGTAGAGAGAAGCCCAACAGTTACTTGGAGAAACTTCATTTACCATAAGGTTCCTGCTAAAGTCTCAGCTGAAAGCCAGAAGCAACCACAGATGTGTGACAAGACTTCAAATGATTCCAACCTCCAGTTATCAACTTATCTCCAGGCTTCTAGTCTTCCCTTGAGACCCCTGATATCATGGAACAGATACAAGACATTCCCACTGAGCTCTTCCCCAATTTTTGATACACAGAATCCATTAACATAATAAGATGGCTATATTTTCAAGACCAAACATAGTATGATTAAAAAAAAATACATGGGTGATGTTTGTCCTTTCTAGAAAGTGGGACCCCAGAGGTTTTTAGATTAGACAAATGGTGTCAGCATCTATCCCCAAGGAAAATGCTTCCTATATGTAATTAGTTTCTGTCCAGAATTCTCCTTTTTCAATACAATTCGAGTTCCCCTGGTGTTCAAAGGGAAAATGCAGCTGGATGTTGATGGTCTAAAAACAGCTAATCTCTCTCTTCACGGGAAGGGCTTGTCATAGAATCTGCAGATAATAAGAAGGGGATTTTAGAAGCTCTGAATCCAGAATCTTTGGGGGAGAATTTTCTGGACACAGAATTATAGTTGCTCTGTTGCTTATGACGTTGCTGTCATTTTCACCAGTTGTATGCACATCCACAGTCATATGACACATACTGTCACTAAACATGCACTAAAATATATGACAAGCAACCAAGTAACTGCATAAAATTATTTTGCCAATTATCTTTTCCATCTAAACGAATGAAATGTCAGTGGTATGATGATTTTAGTGTTTGGTAGCACATTTAGAATTTAAGAATTTGTGTGTGAGTTCAATTATTGTTTATTCATAAAACATGTTTTTTAAAAAGATTTTATTTATTTATTTGACAGAGAGAGATCACAAGTAGGTAGAGAGGCAAGCAGAGTGAGAGGGGGAAGCAGGCTCCCCGCTGGGCAGAGAGCCCGATGTGGAGCTTGTTCCCAGGACCCTGAGATCATGGTCTCAGCCGAAGGCAGAGGCTTTAACCCTCTGAGCCACCCAGGTGCCCCAAAACATGTTTTTAAGTATCTAGAATGTACCATGCAGTGCACTTCACAGCAGGGATACAGAGGGAACAAAAGACAATGTTCTTTGCTCTCAATGATCTTAATAATCCAGTGGGAAAGACAACCAAATATAATAGTCATACAGATACACAACTGATATATGTTAAATGTCATTAGTTACATTAAATAGTAAATATAATAGTGCATACAGTAATTAACTCCCAATTCAGTAAGAGAAATATATTGCAATTTGACAGTTTATTGATTGGAACAAGAATATGCCAAATAGATGAATGGTTCAGATTAAACACTCCAAATTTACATTAAAATCTGTGTAGGAAACTCCATTTCTGGTAAGGGTAGAATTATAATCTAGTAAGGAAATACTGGTTTATTTACAAAATGTTCTAGACATACTAGTCTGTTAAAATTTTATTATTTTTTAAAGTTTATTTATTTATTTTTTAGTAATCTCTATACCCATTATAGGGCTTGAACTCATGGCCCTAAGATCAAGAGTCGCATGCTCTTCTGACTGAGCCAGCCAGGTGCCCCTGTTAAAATTTTATTTAAAATGTTAATAAATATTTCAGATAACATTTTTATAATCCTGTAGGAGAGGAGAACAAGATAAATGCAGAAACAGCAAAGGAAAGACTGATTGATATTTGATTTAATAAAGTGTCTTTAAGACAAAGATAACATAGGAAAATAATATTTGTTACTTGAAAAAAAAGCCAAAGGTTTAATATCATTAATGTGCAGGAAGTTCCTAATATTGAAAATAAAAACACCATCACAGTAGGACATTATGTTCAAGACATAGTTTTCTGGGCACAAAGAATACAATGAAGAGAAAAATAGATATGATTCTACCTCTCAGGGAGTGTATGAGTATCTAGCTTGTTAATTTAACACTGATCAAAAAATATAGAAATATATAGTACATAGTAAATAGTGGAAATGAGCTTTGCTCCAAGACATTCTGACTCCAGGGCATGCATACCTAGTCCAAAGCCAAAAACAACAAGGCTGGCGAGAATGCTGTCTTAGCATGTTCTCGTCCTGATGGTGTATACAAGTACAAATGTTTTTTAAAGAAAAGTTAGCTGTTAGTATTTATTAAAATAAAAAAGTAGGCAAATATGTCAGTGTTTTGGCCCAGCAATACCACCTTTAGAAATTTCTGCTAATGCACCATAAATATCTCTTGGTAAGGATCTATTTATGAGGACATTTAATGTAGCATTAGTCATAATAGCAAAAGACTAGAACCATTCTGAATATCTATTAACACAGCAGCCACTGCATAAATCATGAAATATACTTGTTTTGAAATATTACGTAGTTGTTAAAAAGGGATAATTACAACTAGACATTTTGTTTAACTGAGCCAACAGGAGCAGCAAGACATATAAATAAGCAAACTTCAGAAAAAGAAACACAACAGAGTAATAAAGAAATGTGAAAAGATGCTCAGACGCACTTTTAAGTGGGAATAAAACAAGAAATTAGGACTTTTCCCCCTAAGATTGGAAAAATTATAAAGACTGATAATATCCTCTGAAAGTAAGTGTGAGGAGAAATAGATATTATTGGTTGGGATATAAATGAATATCATCTTTAAAATGATTTTTTTGCAGTATGCATCAAAATTAATAGTATATGTATCCCCATATCCAGTAATTTCACTTTTACATTGTTAATCTGCAAAGTTGGCTCACATACAGAGATTGTATTATTGAAAATTTAGAAAAAAAAAATTTAGAATAACTTGAATGTTCACCAGCAGGAGAATGGGGCAATAGATCATATTTTCATTTCAGAAAAACAGCTCTGGTAGAGTTACATAGAGATAAAATGGAAATTGGCGAGATGACAAGACTAATGGATACACGTACCCATTAGGCAGTATCGTGTTAACCCTGGTGACCTCATTATGGAAAGGCACTGAGAACAGAAAGAACCAATAATTTTCAAAAATAAAACAAAAAGGAATTATACATTGATTTGAATAGAAAGGAGGTGAGAAAAAGGAGGAAGAAAATAAAATAACTGAGCTTCGTAATATATGGGACGAAAGGCAAAATTTGTCATAATTTCAGAAATAGTCAAATTTGAGTATGAAGCTCTCATGTACAAAGATTGGTTAAACACCAATTAGAAATGATATGAGAATGCCATTACTTGGAATCTCGTTGAGTTCAATTTATGGAACGGCTTAATTTAAGTTCAACTTAACTTCCTGCATTTTATTTATCTGAGGTTTTGCAAAAGATGTAGTAGAAAGCCAGCTTTCCAAGATCAAGTTTCACTGTGGATTTCAAGGGAATGGCTACAAGGCAATGGGCCACAAAAATCTCTCAGGCTAGTTCCATAATGTCAAGGGTAACAAACTCTGTAATTGAGTCTTTATCCAACACAGAAATGAGATGTCTTCTGACCTAGTATTACACCAATAAAAGCTGTCACTGGCTAGTAAGAGCTGTTAAAGTAGATCAAGTGCATGACCGGCGAGAGTGGGAGCATGTCTCCACATACCAGCTTTATGAAGCTGAAATCCGAGCTCTTGTGTTCACAGTATTACCATAAACAGCTCCAAGCTGCAGTTAATGTGGAATATTTCTGTCATGAAAGTGTTATATTTTGATACAAGGTAAGGTAGCAGGATACATGCAAGTTTTTTAAATGTTAAAAAGATTCTGATTGATCACTAGATTTATTCAATTCTCACTAGGTAAAATGGAAAGACTGAGAAATAAAAAGGAAAGAAAACATAAGGGAGCTGAAGAAAATGACAAAAGTAAAACAGTTACTGCTACGAACTTAGGCTGTCTCACTACTGTGAATTGAAAATACCCTATTTCCTTCACTTTTAAATGCATAAGTGTGAAAGCAATAATGTTTAAAATGACTTCGTTATGAATATTCCCATTATCTGATGAATATAGTCGTATTAGACAGCTAGAAGTGGATACAATGTTGTATACTTTTTCACAGAAGAAAAAGGAATTCTCCTCGGATGGCTTCACATTCTATAGAGAACTCTAATAAAATGTTTTCATTCAGATGCTGGGGCATCATGGGTCCTCTAAAGATGAAGAAACTGGCACCCAGAGGGTTCAAGTGGCTTTCTTTTTTTTTAAAATAGGATTTATGGGTTTTTTAAAAGATTTTATTTATTTATTTGACAGAGAGAGAGAGAGAGATCACAAGTGGGCAGAGAGGCAGGCAGAGAGAGAGGGGGAAGCAGGCTCCCTGCTGAGCAGAGAGCTCGATGAGGGGCTCCGGGCTCAAGCCCAGGACCCTGAGATCACTACCTGAGCTGAAGGCAGAGGCTTTAAACCACTGAGCCACCCAGGCGCCATCAAGTGGTTTTCTGAAATCACACAGGAATTTAAGCAGCCTGACTTCACACTGTTTCTTTCTTTGAGATGAACTTATGTAACCTGAAGAAAGAAAGACTGTCTCTTGAAATGATTGTATTAGTTTTCTAAGGCTGCCATAACAAAGTTCAACAAACTGAGTGGTTTAAACAATAGATATTAATTGTCTCACTGTTCTGTAGGACAAAAGTCCAAAAATAAAAGGTTGGTGGGATTAGTTCCTTCTGAGCGCTGCGATGGAAGGTTCTGTTCTAGGCCTCTGTCCTTGGGGTGGAGATGGCTGCCTTCATGTTCACATCGTGTCCATCCTGTACCTCCTTGTTTTCTTCTCTCTCTGCATATCTATGTCCAAATTTCTTCTTTTAATGAAAACACCATCAAATTCGATTAGGATTCATACTAATGATACCATTTTAACTTGATTCCTTTTGTAAAGAATCTATTTTCAAAAGGATTACATTCTGAGGTGCCGGGGACCTCAGTTGAAGTTAGTAATTCAGTATAAACATTTTGGCAAGATGCAGTTCAGCCCATGACAATGACCTTTGGCCTCATATTCAAGGAGGTGATAATGATTGGTCTCCTAATTGTTAGCAAGTCAGGTGCTGTGATTGAAGGTGGGATGCCTGCCTGGCTCACCTTTCTTTTAGGACCCATGCTTATCTAAAGAAGTCAACCCTCAGCAATTATTTCATGCCACGTGAACCTTCCGCCGTGACCTTGGTTAACTGCTCCACAGTGGATAGATAAATGAGCTGAGATAATCAGACTCTCTTGGCAACTCTCCATTGGTGACCCAAAAGCTGCTGGCTCATCTGAGTTAGATTATTGAGTTGGTGACACATAAATACAGGTAGTGTCTGGTCTTTGCCCTACCCACTCCATGGCTGTTCGTATTCTGCTTAGGATTCTATGGAACCCTACCATACTTTCTTTTTTTTTTTTAATTTAACTTTATTTTTTCAGTGTTCTAATATTCATTGTTCATGCATCACACCCGGTGCTCCATGCAATATGTGCCCCCCTTAATACCCACCACCAGACTCACTCATCCCTCCACCCCCACCCCTCCAAAACTCTCTGTTTCTCGGGGTCCACAGTCTCTCATTCTTCATCTATACTCTCAATAAATTCTTCTTTTCCTTTCCTCCCTCCCTCCCTCCCTCCCTCCCTCCCTCCCTCCCTCCCTCCCTTCCTTCCTTCCTTCCTTCCTTCCTTCCTTCCTTCCTTCCTTCCTTCCTTCTTTTGTTATTTATGTGGGTGTGTGTGTCTTTTGAACAAGTTTAAAGTTCATTTATCTCTCTTGCAACAACAAAACTTGGTTAGAAAGGGGCAGTTTGCTAGATTTTTGGCTATCAAAAATTGTTCTTAATGAATATTTCTTTCTGAATGCTAATAGAACAAATAAGCAGAATCTACTCTGATAAAAGGAGGAACTAGGTGTTCTACCCAGTCTTCACCTCCAATTTCTGCCTTACTCTTTATCACCACCCCCACTGCAATCATCCCACCATTGAAGGATCTCTCCGGAACTCTGAATCTTTATAAACCATGGTTTAAAAATCCATGGCAGTAGTTCCCCTCCTACCTCATTCCTGGGGCTTTTTTTTTTTCCTTTTATCTCTCTGTAACCAAAAATTCACTGCTTTTATTAGAAAGTTATTGAGTTTGAGAAAGTGACCTTCTATCTGTGGATAGCCACTATTAAAAATATAGACCTAAAAAGAAGTCAGAGAAAGCCAATGAGTTTCCAAATAGATAAGAACATACCTTGAGATGAACTGTACTTAGAAATCCAAGAGCGTAATTTCCTCAACACTCCTTTTTTTAAGTTAAAAAAATATTATTTCTTTATTTATTTGAGAATGAGAAGTAGAAAGCAAGAGGGAGGAGCAGAATCCCCACTGAACAGGGGGCCGAATAGGGCTGATCCCAGGACCCTGGGACCATGACCAGAGCCGAAGGAAGACACTTCACAGACTGAGCCACGTGGACGCCCCTCCTCCACACTCCTTAAGGGACAAAGTTTTCATATTTCTGATTGTACTCCTTGTTTTCTCAAATGTCCAAGGGCTATTTATCATTTTCAACAATGTAGAGTTTGATAAATGAAGGAAAGTAGATTCTAATTACAAACAATTGATCACTGTTATGAGAGGAACTTTTCTTAATATGTGAAAGAAACTTATTAATTGAGCAAGACAAGTGAATATTAATATCTTCATCTTATTTTTATGAAGAGTAATTTAATGTAGGCTGTACTGAAATACCTGGGACATGCAGGACATATAAAGAAGAAGAATAACATGATCTCATTAACAGGGTCTTGTTTTAGTTCTAAAATATCAATATTTGTATTGAATAAGGATCCTTTCCTTTCTGAATGAAATGTGAGTGTGGGGTTGTGTGTGGAAGTGGAATTAAGGTCTGACTGTGGTCTAGGAAAGATACATTGAGACATAATCAGCCTTTCAGAAGGGCTAATTATCTGCAGATGATCCTGACTTGCTCCAGGGCTTTTATTTTCAATATGAATATGTCATGATGTTCCATCTTTAATTAAATATAAATAAGCAACAGGAATCAGGAGAGCAGGAATCAGGAACCCTGACTGCCTTTGACCATCTGAATGAATTTACTGTGTCTTAGATTCCTTGTCAGTAAAATAAAGGGTATAAACTATAATGTTTTATATTCTACTGATTTCTAGAAAATGCATACTGCAAGCCAACTTCTGGTTAGTGATGTCACACTGCGCAACTCCAGGTGGCACGTAGAGTACACAGCAGCCCGGATTTGATGAGTCAATATTTTAATCACTTCTATCTTGTTCTCATTGCAATTAATTAGTATCACGACCAGATTTTACTAAGCATACCGAGTTTAATTTAAAGACACATAAATCACTAACAAAGTCCTTTGGCATTTCAATGTAAGAGATACTAAGCTTTCTCAAGAGATATTTTGATAACATTTCCATTTTGAAAGATGAATTAGCCCAAATTTTTAATTAAAATAAAGAAAAGCATGTGAAATGAGGAAACTCATGTTCTAACAATAATCCATTTCCTAGGCTAGGAAGTCTTTGCTCTTATTTTTGGTCAAGTATTTTTCTGAAGGTGAACAAATAAATGTGAAACTAAGTGAAACATTCTTCAGATCTCACGAGTGGTGTCTTGTTTGCTAAATCTTTTTTTAAATGACATTCTTTCTTGGTCAGTTTACAGCGACCACCAGCTACTTTTAATCATATGACTCTAATTTACCTCATAAAATTTATCACAATCCTATGTTTTTGGGTTATTCACTTATTTATTATCTGCATCTCCTCTAAAGTAAATGTGGTTTTGAGAACATTGCCTATCCTACTTATCATTGCATCCCTAATGTTTAGAATAGTGTCTGGAACATAGATGATGTGCAATTGATATTTATTGAATAAATAAGTAAGAGTAGTCCCTTGTCTGTCTAAAGAAAGAAGTAGTATGGACACCTGAGTGGCTCAGTCGGTTAAGCTCCTGCCTTTGGCTCAGGTCATGATCCTGGGGTCCTGGGATCAAGCCATGCACTGGGCTCCCCGCTGAGCAAGGAGACTGCTTCTCCCTCTTCCTTTGTGCTTCCCCTCCCCCTGCTCATGTTCTGTCTCATTTCTCTGTCTTGTTTTCTCTCTTGTCTTCAATCAATCTTTAAAAAAAAAAAGAAGTGATTAATGGCAAGTTTACCAGAAAGCAACGACCCATTTTCAAATTCAAGCAGAATCAGCTACATAACTTGTGGAGCCCAATACAAAGTTAAAATGAAGGGCACCTTATTCAAAATTTATTAAGAATTTTGAGACAGCAACAGTAGAGCATTAAATCAAGTGTGGGCCCTTCTGAATATATGTACTTGAAAGCAACTACACAGGTTGCATGCTCATGAAGTTGATCGTGAGTGACGAAGGACAAGATGCTTAACCTTTCAGTACTTTTTACTTGCATCTATTATGTTTCTTTTTAAGGTGTTGTGACAAATGAATTAACATATCTAAAACTCTTAGAACAGTATGTAGTTCATAATAGGTACTGTATAGGTGTTAATGTTTGTTATAATAAATATATATTGTCAATATCATATACTATTATAACAGCAACATTATTCTTCTTATCATTCTTTTCTACTATATTCCTAGAGCACTGACTAAATAGCAAGGGCTTAATACATTGTTTTGAATAAGAAGGAAAGAAGGAAAATCCATGTTGTAAAATTGAAACCATCTGTTAGTATAAGACACAATATACAGAGGCATAAATGGATCTTGCAAAGAATTTTTTCTATAAAAAAGTTATTTATTTTGATTAAATTGTAGCTATCAATGTAAACTAGATACTTTTAAAACTCAGGACATTATAAATCAAGAAAGGAATTAATTGAGGATGATTAAATCTATAATTTAGATTATAGAGGATGATATCTATAATTTAGATTATAGAGGATGATATAAATCTATTGGAATAGAATTGCATTTACTTTTTCAGTTAATTTTAGTATACAAACACATACATGGGCATATAGTTTATAATAACATTAGGTAATATGTGATAAGGTTTTGGTATTAATTTCTAATCATTTCCTAATAAATAATGGGTGATCCATTCTGTCAGATGAAATTAAAGGAAATATCTGTCTTTATTCTTCTCCTGCCATTTCTATCATCATTTAGCCCTTCTCATGTCTCAAAGCCATTTTTTTCGAGTAGGTCCCATCTTGAATAAAGGGCCTTCATTTTGTAAAATTATAAGCTATAACAAAATTCCATGGTGACAACACATAGACTTATCAAATACAAGATTTTATCATATTTGCTTTAGATTACGAAATGCAGATTCAATAAGTCCAGCCATTCAGTCTTTTTTTTTTTTTTTTTTGGTCTTCCACTATGTGACAGGTGCTATTGTTGTTAACAAGAGTTACAACAGAACAATGAAGCAGTATTGCTACTCCCTGGAATTTACATTCTAATGGAGGAGAGCATGCAGTAAACCAATACAGCAGTAGAAAGTATACATATTATATACAAAGTATATAGTTTGTCAGGGGTTAAGACATGCTGTGGAGAAATTTATGCAGGGAAAGGAGAGTGAGAGAAGAGGTGATTTTAGATAAGGGTGGTCGAGGAAAGCCACTCTGATCTGGTGGCTTGAAAAACAGTCTTCCGTGAGGCACGAGCACAACCCATGGGGAAAGGTGGGTCTAGAAGATGGAAAGGGAAGCCCCAGGCCTGCAGAAGAGGCAATGTGTTTAGAAGGTTTGAAGGAGGGGTGCCTGGGTGGCTCAGTGGGTTAAAGTCTCTGCTTTCGGCTCAGATCATGATCTCAGGGTCCTGGGGTCGAGCCCCACATCAGGCTCTCTGCTCAGCAGGGAGCCTGCTTCTCCCTCTCTCTCTGCCTACCTCTCTGTCTACTTGTGACCTCTCTCTGTCAAATAAATAAATAATATTAAAAAAAAAAAAAAGGTTTGAAGGAGCATTAAGGAGGCCAGAGGAACTGGATTTTGATCTGCATCACAGGGATCTCATGGAGTATGTTGACCAGAGTAGTGACATAATTAGACTAATCTTTTAAAGGAAACAACTCTGGCTGCTATTTCGAGAATAGATTCCAAGGGGCAATGGTAGGGGCAGAGGATGAGTAAGAAAATCATTGCAGCGATCCAGTCAAGAGATAATGGTAAACTTAACCAGAAGGGTGATGAAACGGGTGGTGAAACTGATGTTAGAACAATGAAAATCGGCCAATGGACTGGATGTAAGGATAAAGAGGAGGCAGGAACGTCCTCAAGGATTTTCATCTGAGCGTCTAGATGAATGGATTTATCATTAATAAAGAATTATGGTGAATGTTGGAAAAGAAGGGTTTTTTCATATTTAAATTTTTGGCGCACATGGAATTTTTCAAACCCGGTGGTTAGTTTTAAAAACACTAACTTTCAAAAAAATAAAAATTAAAAAAACAAAAAACAAAAAACACTAACTTTCAAAAAGTTAAATTTCAAAAGAGTTCAAAAATAAAAGACTTCAAAAGGTTGAAACTTTCCTGTATGATCCAGAGGAAACTATTCTCCTTAATTTAATGTTTATTATTCCCATGTATCTGCTTTTATTATTACTATGTGACTATACATCAAAAACAATGTAGATATTGTATATTTTTAAACTCTGCATAATGGATACCATACTAGATAGATTGTGTTGCAATTTTTTTCTCAACATTATATTGTATAAGATTTATGTAGGTTATATATGTTATTTCATTTATTTAATGGTATTCTATACCATTTATGGTATTCTATGTTATTGGATTGGTACTATTAATCCATTCATCTTATGGTGGATACTTAAGCAGTTTCCTTCATAATAAAAATGCTTTCAGATATTAATGTACATGTATTCTTGTGCACAGGTGCTGGAGTTTCCTTAGGAATTCTATCTGGAGGATAAACTACGGGCTTGAAGGATATAGACATCTTTAGCCAGACATGATTGAATTGCTTTTGTATGTGTTATATCAATTTACTCTCCCATTAAGCTCCATGAAAGTTCATAATGATCCATTATCACCATCAATGTGATTTTAATTTAGTGATATATATATATATATATTTTATATATATATACTTTTTTTTTTGCCAGTGTGATGAGTTGGAAATTATATTCGTGTTTTACTCTGAATTCTTCTGATTTTTCTTGAGTTGGGCATTCTTTCATATGTTCATGAATATTCTATTGTCCTCTTCTGTAAATTCCCTGTTCATTTCCTTCTCTGTTTTTTTTAATATTTATAGTTTTATTACTAATTTATAAGAGCTTTTGCTCATTCTTTCTCACTCTCCTTTTCTCCTAGAAATTTATTCTTCATTGGTTAGGTGTATTACAAATGAATCCCTAAGTCTACTATTTCTCGTACTTGTTAAGTGGCTTAAACAATAAGGAAAATTTATTTTTTTATGCAGCACAAATTACAGAGTAGTTGTCTTAAGGACTGGTCAATTCAATGGCTTCAGTAATCATCAAGAATATAGTTTCTTTCCATCTTCAGCTCAGTCATGCTTAACATTTTCTTTCACCCTTTGGCTTTTTCCCTTCCTTGCCACTGAGTGGCTGCCACACAGGCATCACTTCTAGGCATGGAAGAAACTATTAGAAAAAGTGCCTGTATAATCTCGTAAGAGTGAGCAAATCTTTCTGAGGAGCTCCCATCACATTTCCCACACACCATTGGTTTAGGGGCTTCCCCACACCAATCATAAGCAAAGAGAATGCCAAAAATCAATAATTGACTTAGCCCTTTCTGAATATACTCTTGAATTGGGAATGGTGCCCCATCTTTAAGAGATAAGAATCTGAACACCATCAAAGTTCTTTTAGCAAAGAAGATGACAATAGATGTCTAATTTTTCGACAATGCAAAGGTAATGCTATGGTTATGATAATAGTTTGTAGCTATCCTAAATGGAATCTCTGGCCAATTGCATTCACTAAGGAATTATTACTGATTTACAATGATACTAATAATTGGATTTTTTTTTTTTTTTTTTTTTTTTTACTAGCAACCTTGCTGCGCTCCTTTAATAGTTCAAATAACAGCAATAGATTTGCTTGGAATTTTCATGAACATTGTCGTATATTAAGGACAATTGTTTGTTTGTTTTTTCCATTATTTAGTCCTTCTTACTTCTTTTCTTTCTTGTATTGGCTAGGACTTCTGATATAATGTAGAATAATAGTGGAGATAGCACCTTTGTCTTGTTTCTGATTTTAACAGTACTTAATTTATTCTCTAAATAGACTTATGTACTAGAACTAATCTATGTGTGTGAATACTTCTAAGAGACATATATCAGCTCCCAATATATCAAATTTATGATTTTGTGCATAGAAGAGATGAGCTATTTTTTGAGGGCTGGAGATTATTATTGAAAGAAGTTTCCAAATAATGGCTTGCCAACTTCTTGGTACGTATATTGTAACAATAATTCAACATTATCTAAAAAATAGGACCCTGGATTATACCCAAAGCATTAGATATTCCCTTTAATGAGTAAACAGGGATCCATTTCTTGACAAATTTATCCATTTTCTTCACACGACAAACTTAAAAAAAAAACAACCAACTAACTCTGGGCTAAGCTTAGGGAACACATAATATAAACATATTTAGAGCTCATCGCTGCCCTTCTAGAAACCATATTTTATGTCAAAGATAAATATGTACATTTATTAACTTATTATAGAATTACATAGTAAGAGCTACAAAAAGTTATATGCAAAATGTCAGGAAGTGAATGTTGAAAAATTCACCAACATGTAAAATTTAAGGAAAAAAAGGGGATGCAATTCTGTGGGTGGATTCATTAGAGAGAGTGCACAATGGAAGTGCGCAATAGCAGCAGAGACAAATGTCACAAG
The DNA here is from genome assembly GCA_028646535.1 of Procyon lotor. Lineage (NCBI taxonomy): Eukaryota > Metazoa > Chordata > Mammalia > Carnivora > Procyonidae > Procyon > Procyon lotor. The sequence goes on from CM053606.1 coordinate 116,649,402, forward strand.
ATTGGGCAGATGTGGAAAATGGCATTCACATTCTTTAGTGAAAGCTCAGGCTTTCTTATTCCATTCAGGTTCTGAGGAAAACAAAGGCTTCTTAAATCCAACGACTATTGCTGTCTTTTACTGTTGTTTGGTCATTGGGCTTGTCCTGCTACAGCCAAGTTCCAGAGTTTGTTGATGCTTCTGGGACAATGTCTGGGAGAAGAAAGAAAAGGAAACAAAAGCGGCTGGTGGTAGAGGATTGGGGCAGAGGGGTGTGTGTATGAGAGAGAAGAAGAGATGTCGTGGTTCCTTGTGGATCCGAGAACATGGGAGTTTGTCACAAATTGCTAAGAGCCTTGAGACCCAATGCTTCAGTGGTAGAGTGTGTCTTGCTGGTGTCAATTAAGAAAAGTGGCAGAGCTGAAATAAAGCAAAAGTATTAATTTGGGATCTCAGAATTGTAATTTGGGGAGCACAGATTTGAGTAGCATCCCAACTTGTGTCCGCGAGGGAGCAAAAGTCAAGGGTTTTAAAAAGCAAAAAGGAATGTTTGTGTGTGTGTTGTTTACAAAGCATTTTAATTGATGTTGGTGGCAGAAAACTACCTTGGCCTGAATACAACGGACTACTAAGGCTATCACCAAGCAGTCTCTTACTGCAGCAAAACTGTAGGTGGTCAGGCAGAGTCTTCGGAATAATTGCCATGTGACCCAGTTCAAAGTTCATGGTTGCAACTGGTTAGGCCATGATAAGGCCCATCTCATTAATGAATCCCTGGTTCCATTTTTAAACTCCAGGACATAAGTGACCCCTTTCCATTTCACCTTTTCATTTCACTCTAAGTGACAGGTGAATAAGTCCCCTTGTTAGTCTACTCTAGCCTGAAACATTAAATCCAATTGAACATTCTTTTACTCTGGCAGCAAAAAAATCAGCTTTGAAACCTGCTGAAGTTGATACAACCAGCAGTGATCCAGTCTCTTACAATATACACAGTCTTCACCATGTGCCCCATTCATAACTGCCCACAAAAGGGGAGAAAAGATTCCAGCCCAACCTTATATTTATAATCGAAACCTGACAAGGGTTGCTCTGTAAGGGTCTTTTATCCTGTGAATCCAAGTCCATCCGGACCAAGAGATAAAACTTTACGTAGATCATATAAATGGCACACACGGATTACACTCCAGAATTGTCATTAAGAGGCTTTTACCAAGTTGGAGATGCTCAGTGTCATCCAAAGGTTACCACCACCCTGTGACTTCTTCAAGAATTAAATTACAATCTGAGAACTTCAACAAGCCAGTGTTAAATTAGTACCATTGTTTGTTTCTCCTTAGTCTTGTCAAAAGAAAGATTAATGTGAAATGTTTTCTGCGCTCAATACAGCTTCTCTTCTAGAAATGTGGTATCTGGATCAAAATTCCATTTAGATGCAGAGAAACTCACTAGTGTGTGATAAACTTTCACCTTTCCTCCAGTTTCCCTTGCTTTTAATTTTTACCAAGCAATCACTGACACTGTTTAACCTTCCACCCACCTCCTTCCTGTGATGCTGAATACTATTATCTTGAGTCTCACTGCATAGGTGGAAAGAAAAAGAGTTTGCAAAGGTAGAAGCTAAGAGAAAACACCTGTAAGGTCACTTTATAAATGGAATCACTAAGAAGCAGTGCTTCTTGCTGGGTAATAGCACAGAATCTTTATCACAGAAGTTAGAGACAGAACACCCATCAGGTCACCTTGTCCACCTCCCATAGGAGCTTTATGTATTTTGTGTGAAATGACATGAACAGTGAAGCATTTTTAGCAGCCTTAGGGAGACGCCAGTCTTCAGTAATACATCTTCCTTTTGAGAAAATGTCACTTTTCTTTTCCTTCCCTTCCCTTCCCTTCCCTTCCCTTCCCTTCCCTTCCCTTCCCTTCCCTTCCCTTCCCTTCCCTTCCCTTCCTTTCCTTTCCTTTTTTCATTAACATATAATGTATTATTTGCTTCAGGGGTACAGGTCTATGAATCATCAGGCTTACACATTTCACAGCACTCACCATAGCACATACCCTCCCCAACGTCCATAACCCAGCCACCCTATCCCTACCACACCCAGAAACCCTCAGTTTGTTTCCTGATATTAAGATTCTCTTATGGTTTGTCTCCCTCCCCGATTCCATCTTGTTCCATTTTTTCCCTCCCTGCCCCCCACAACCCCCCCACCCTGCCTCTCAAATTCCTCATATCAGAGAGATCATATGACAACTGTCTTTTTCTGATTGACTTATTATGCTTAGCATAATACCCTCTAGTTCTATTCACATCATTGCAAATGGCAAGATTTCAGGGGGTTTGATGGCTGCATAGTATTCCACTGTGTGTGTGTGTGTGTGTGTGTGTGTGTGTGTGTGTGTGTGTGTACCACATCTTCTTTATCCATTCCTCTGTTGATGGACATCTAGGTTCATAGTTTGGCTATTGTGGACATTGCTGCTATAAACATTCCAGTGCATGTGCCTCTTCAGATCATTTCATTTGTATCTTTAGGGTAAATACCCAGTAGTGTGATTGATGGGTCATAGGGTAGCTCTATTTTCAACTTTTTGAGGAACCTCCATACTTTTTTCCAGAGTGGCTGTACCAGCTTGCATTCCCACCAACAGTGTAGGAGGGTTCCCCTTTCTCCGCATCCTCACCATCATCTGTTTCCTGACTTGTTAATTTTAGCCATCCTGACTGGTGTGAGGTGGTATCTCATTGTGGTTTTGATTTGTATTTCCCTGATGCCAAATGATGTTGAGCACTTTTTCATCTCTCTGTAGGCCATTTGGATGTCTTCTTTGCAGAAATATCTGTTCAAGTCTTCTACCCATTTCTTGATTGGATTATTTGTTCTTTGGGTGTTGAGTTTGAGAAGTTATTCATAGATTTTGGATACTAGCCCTTTATCTGATATATCATTTGCAAATATCTTCTCCCATTCTGTTAGAAGAAACTGTATCCCAAAATTTTAAAGAAAGAAAAACCTATATGCATACAAAAAATAAGCCTAAATACAATGAAGGGATAGAATATGACTATAACAATGAAAATTTTAAAAAGTTTTTAAAAAGCTATTGATAAGATAAAATAGTTTAAAAAACGTTAAAATATGAAAGAAGAAAAATTTTAAAAAATAGAATAAGAAAAAATAAAATTAAAAAATTTAACTTTGAAAGACTAAAAGGATCATGGGAAAAAAGTCATGAATTCTATGTGTTGCTTTTCCCCTAGCTCTGGAGTTCCGCAGTTCTCATTGATTGGTAAACTTGGTCTTGGCTGGATGTTCTTGCTAATCTTCTGGGGAAAGGGCCTGTTGGAGATTCTCAAATGTCTCTGCCTGAGGCAGAACTGCACTGCCCTTGTCAGGGGCCAGGCTAAGTAATGTGCTTGGGTATGCTTTCGGGAGCTTTTGTTCCTTGAACGCTTTCCATACAGCCTTGGAGGACGGGAATGAAAATGGTGGCCTCCCAATCTCCAGCCCCATAGGAGCAAATGTTCAGGGCCCCACTCCTCAGTGCACCCTCAGAGAAAAGCATCAATCCCTCCCATCTCCCTGGTCTCCGGCTGCACTCTGAGCTCTCCCTGCCTGTGACCGAGCATTTCTATCTCTGGCACAGGGCCTCATTTGGAGTCTCCAAACCCAGCAGATTCCTGCAGTGCACTTCCACGCTGCTCCTCCCGGAGGAGGAAGGGGGGGGTATCCCTGTATCTGCCACTTGTGGGGTTCCCCCTCGAAGACCAGTGGCCCAATTTTGCCTTGGATCACAGTTTAAGGTAATCCCCAACTGAAAGCCCACTGCTCAGCTCCATCTCTGCACTGGCTTCCCCCCTCTGATACCTGGGAGCTCTGCCACACTCGGGCACCTGGGTCTTTCTGTGACCCTGTGGGTCCTGATACCACACTGTCCCTGTGAGGGCTCCACCCCTCCACCTTCCCCTAGACCCCCACTTAGCCTCTGGAGCGATGTCCTTCAGTGGAGACTTCTAAAAGTTATGATTTCTGTAATGCTGCTCTGCTGCTTGCCGGAAGCTGGCCCCTCCACCCGTGGTCTCTCTTCCCATATGTCACCTTGGGTTCACTTCTCTGCATGTCCTACCTTCCAGAAAGTGGTCACTTTTCTGTTCCTAGAATTGCTGCTCTTCTTCTCTTCTATCTTCTTTTGAGCTTGTAGGTGTTCAGAATGGTTTGATAACTATCTAGCTGAACTCCTGGGACCCGATGATATTACGTCTGCTACTCCTCCGCCATCTTGCTCCTCCCTCAGTCCAGCTTTTCTTTTGCTTAATATCACATTGTTCTGGTTTGCTACATCCTTTAAAAGTGCAACCACACTTTCTTTTACTCCTCCATCTTTAAAGCCTACAGCTTTATAATATTACATTAGTACTGTCTTCCTTTGTAATTATTTGAGCCAAGCTATACAAATTTGCCTCTTAAAATGCTAACTTATAAATCAGTCCCCATTGCTAAATCCATTGCTTTTCTAAAGGATTATTCATTGCACTCCCATTCACTTTGAGTCAGGAACTGTTTCTCATAATTTCATTGTGTATGTGTATTTATAGAATCCAGAAGTTTTCCTCAGTTTTTATTGAAGAGGAAGATGATGTTAGCCAGTGAGTGGACCTCACAGTTCCATTCAGAGAAATTTGCTGCCAGCTCCCAAAGTCATGATTTATTTTTCTCTAAGACATCCTCAAGTTTAGTATCCTCCAAATCTAAATACTTCTTAGAATACTGAGCTATCCAAGTATGTATCTGAATAAACATTGTCATGTAATACTTCTTTCTCTGGGCAAAACCAGAGGATAGCTATGTGACTGACACTCTTGAATGAGTTATTCCTTCTATATGAATTTTAAAATGTCATGCATTATACTACCTTCTCTGAGATAAAACTTCACATTCTGCAGTTATAAAACCCCTTTATTTCTCTAAATGAAATAAATGAGATTTATTATAAAATATAAATATATATATATAAAACAAATAAATTTTATTTATTTATTTATTTATAAAATAAATAAATTTTACTTCCAGAAAATGGAGAGATAATCTCCAGATAATCTCCAAACATCCCTACTCAGGATGTTTGGGTGGGTAAAAAGTCAGTTGACTCTCATTTTAGAATACCCCATCATGGAAGAGGGAGAGGCTTTTGTGATTATTTCTGCTTCTTCCACCAGCACCACCATCAACACCACTGAGTTGGCCTCAAGTGGCAGACAGCTCACTGTGGAACAGCCTGACCCAAGCATGAATGAACAGTCTTTCTCATGATGCCCAGGTCAAGGCTTCAACATTTTACAAGACGGTAGTAAAATGTTTGGGGGCAACTATAGAGACATATATACAGAGAATCAGGGTGCGGATTATAACTCGAATTCTTGGAACTGTAGGTCTCCTTCCATGTTAGTTTTCAGCCAATCTCCATTTAGAAATTTGCTGTTTCACCCAGGTGCCCAAAATGTGGGCATTATGATGTCTCAAACTTAAGACTTTTCTGACCCCAAGAAGGATGATGTTGAGAGAAAGAATTACTTATCTGGAGTTACTTACCCTCTGAGACTTGACTGAGAATAGGAGCTAGACTCTTGCCCATACATGACAGTTGAACAGTGGTAATAAACTTATATGACTTCTTTCAGAAAGGATCAGAATACTTTTGGGCCAATAAAACAAAATAAAACAAAAACTCCAATGAACATTTCTCAGCTTGCACTGCTACGAAAGGAAAGAAGGGAGAGCAGAAGGGATTACCAGAGCAGGGGGAGGGAGAAGATGGCTGGTAGGTCTGGAGAGATAGAGAAGACAGAATTAGTGTGTTGATTGCTTACTATGCAGGTACACACTTGATGTACATTATCTTATTCACTCATTATGGAAACAATTTCCAGGTAGGTAAATAGAAAACAAGTCTGTCTGACTCTCTGGCTCATATCCTTCCATCCTCCCAATGCTGTACTATTTTTCAAAGACATGAGATTAATGAGACAATAATGTTGGTAAAGTGTTCCAATTTCCTTTGAGAAAAAAGCCATAAAATTTTATTGTTATTGTTACTCTTATTATTGAAGCTCAGTGAATGTTTTACTAGTACCACTGATGTAACTAATATTACTCTCATTTATTTCATTTAGAGAAATAAAGCCTAAAAATAAGGACAAGCATATTTATTGGGATTTAGATTCAGCCAGTTATCTAGTTCAACTGCCACTTTTTGCAAATCTGGATTGTAAGGACTAAATCTATGACTAAGGTCGTAAAGGGCCTTAGGGGCAAATTGAGAACCATAACCCAGTAGGTGCTCTTTCTAATGCTTGCTTCTCTCAAGAAGTAAAAAAGGGGTGAATTCAGGTGAATGTTCCCGAAACATTCAGTCTTCTAAATCTCTAATTGTTAAAGAATGAATGCAGTAATAAATCCTCTCCTTGTTGGTAGAAATAACAATGGGCTTGATTCATATAATTGGCTTTGCCAAGGGGACATTTTCTCCCTTTTCTATGAAAAAGAGTTAATTGTGCTAATTATGAAAAACAAAATTATGTAAAGGACAGGAAGGCATTGTAAAAGGACACGGCGTTATGCACACATTCAGTTCCACACGAGAACACGGGCATGACTACTTTTGCCATTTTTTAAAGTCTCTATACTGGGAAATAATTCAGTTTCCTCTCAAAACTTTTATTTATGCTCAATAATCACCAGCTAGCACTGTAATTGGAGACCAGAAGAATGAGGATTTGACCTGAGTTTTTCTTGTGGCCATTATGTGTAGTCATCATTTGCCTAAACTTGGACTTTATTATGTTCAGATTTTTTTCACCAGGTTCTCTCTCTCTCTCTCTCTTTTTTTTTAAGATTTTATTTATTTGAGAGAGAGAGAATGAGAGAGAGAGAGAGCACGAGCAGAGAGAGGTCAGTGGGAGAAGCAGACTCTCCGCCCAGCAGGGAGCCCAATGTGGGACTCGATCCCGGGACTCCCGGATCATGACCTGAGCCGAAGGCAGTCGATTAACCAACTGAGCCACCCAGGCGTCCCGTTCTCTCTCTCTTTATTAAAATTAGTAGAATTCTGTATTTTGTTTGGTCCTGGGTCCTGACCAGAGACCGTAAGCCAAAGGGAATGGCCATGGGATCACCCTCTTGTTTTCAGAGAAGAAAACAGAGGTCTAGAGAAAACAAGTGCCCCCACCAAAGTCCTATAATTAGTTAGCAGTATTTAAAATTTAATCCAGCTCTCCTTCCACTGTACCATTCTCTCAGTTCATTGATGATAAGTTGGATAAACAAGACTTTTAATTTATTTTACTTGGAGTTTTATTTATTTATTTATTTGATTGTGTTATGTTAGTCACCATAAAATATATCATTAGTTTTTGATTCAGTGTTCCAAAACTCATTGTTTACGTACAACACCCCGTGGTCCATGCCTTGAGTTTCTCTAATCTTTTTTCTAAAAGGACAATATAAAAAGGAGAGAGGAAATTCTCTCTTTCCTGTGGCTGAGGCTAGGGAAGGTGGAAAGCACCCAGTAGCCTTAGCTATTCCTTTCTGTGTCCTCGTATGTGCTACAACTATGGAATTGCAAAATTAAGCCTATGCATTGCACTGAAGCCAGCAACTATTATGTAGCCATAATATATCTAGGGATAAAAATTCATCAATTAATGTAGAGTCCAGAAGAGTGAATTATTCTTTATCATAATTTGTAAGGCATTTCTCTATCAGCGTCATCCAATGTTCTCTTTTCCTTCCTCAGTCTTGCTATGGAAAGTGCCCAGCTCAGGCACCTGGGGGGCTCAGTCAGTTGAGTGTCTGCCTTAAGCTCAGGTCATGATCCAAGCATCCTGGCATCAACTCCTACATTGGGCTCCCTGCTGAGCAGGGAGTCTGCTTCTCCCTCTACCCCTCCTCCCTGCTTGTTTTCTCTCTCTCTCTCTCTCCTTCTCAAATAAATAAATAAAATCTAAAAAAAAAAGTGCCCAGCTCTGAGAACTGGGGTTAAGGAAGAGGGGACACAAAGGCAATGGCCAGGAGTATGTGCACAGACTTTGATGACTGGGAGGGGAGTGGCATAGGACTGGGGTTGCTATGGTGTTAAGTCAGTAAATCACGGTGAGAACACAGAATGCAGGTAAAATTTATATTCAACATGTCTTTCATGGGTTGTCTTCCATGTACTAGGAGCTGTTTAGAATTGAGAAATAGTTCCTACCATAAGGAAGTTCACTGTTCAGTGGGTGGGGATGTAAGGATTTAAATGCTAATAATGTGTGGTAAATATAGTAATGACTAATAATGTCCAACCTTTGGAGTGATCACTATGTGCTAAACTGTGTGTTAGTCCCGTCAGGCTGTTATAATAAAGTAACAGAGACTGGATAGCTCTAACAACAGAAATATATTTCACACAGTTCTGGAGGCAGCTAAGCCCAAGGTCAAGCACTGGTAAAGTCCAAGAGTCCATGTCTGGTGAGGTCGTGCTTTCTGGTTTGCAGCTAGCTGTCTTCTCATTGTATTTTCACATGGTGGAGAGCAAAGAGAGAAAATATATTCTCTAATGTCTTTTTAAAAAAAAAACAGGGGCACCTGGGTGGCTCAGTGGGTTAAAGTCTCTGCCTTCAGCTCAGGTCATGATCTCAGGCCCTGGGATCGAGCCCCGCATCGGGCTCTCTGCTCGGCGGGGAGCCTGCCTCTCCCTCTCTCTCTGCCTACTTGTATCTCTCTCTCTCTCTCTGTCAAATAAGTAAATAAATAAATCTTTAAAAAAAACAAACAAACAAACAAAAAAACATTAATTGCATTCATGAAAGCTCTACCCTCATGATCTAATTACTCCCCAAAGGCCCATATCCTGATGCCATCACTTTGGATTTTAGATTTCAACATGTGAGTTTTGGGAAACACAAGCGTTCAATCCATTGCAACACTCTTCTAAATATTTTATAAGAACAACTTCTTTACATCTTTAAAAAGGAGGTGCCATCATTATCCCCACTTTACATGTGACAAAATGACGCACAGAGAGCTTAGACAACTTGTCAAAAGTCATAGAACTGATAGTGCTGCAGCTAATATGTAATCCCAAGCAATGTGGCCCCAGAGTCCATGGGACTGGACATTAAATACACTTCTTCTCTGATGGAGGTCCATGCAGGACAGACAGTGTGTGAATACAGGTGTGTTAACAATTTTGTCCTGAAGGTGCAATATCAAAGTTGATTTTCCCAAGAGACAATTGCAGATTTGGATTTGAAGCTGGCAATAGACAAAAGCTAAAGACATAGTTAAAATTTACACAAAATTAAAGCACTAGGAGAGTTTCTCCAGGGGAGAGTATTTGGTGCAAGATTAGAAGGCCCTACTCTGGAAGCCCTAACACACAGTGAATGTGCAGAGGACAAGCCAACAAATGAAAGAGTAGAAGTGGCCACAGGATTACTAGACAATGGAGAGAATGGAATACAGATATCAGGATAGAGTTTCTAGAAAGAGGGAGTAAGGGTGCACAATGCCAAGTGCTACAGTCAAGTTATGTAGGACTGAAATTTAGCAATTGGTTGGATGTAGCAATTGGAAGATTAGTGGTGGTTTTGGTAAGAACAATTTTTATTGTCTGATAGTGAAGATAGCCACACTGTTAGAGGTTTAGAACGAAAGGTCATGCAAAGAATGATTGATAATTTGCTGTAAGAAGGTAATTTATTGCAAAAAAATATATAGTCTGTTAATGCCAATCATCAGACAGAATTTGGGAAATAGTTTTAAGAAGGGACGGAACAGAACTGATCATTGCAGCTGCATTCTTCCAGAGGATTAGCCTGTGGATTGAGGGTGGTCAATTACAGGGTGGGTCCGTTATTTGTACTTCAGCTGTGTCAGATAACAAGTTAGCAGTGTATCCATAATACACTTTTATTCATTTACTGATTAAATTACTTATTCAAGAAACATTAGTAAGCACTTGCTAAGTGTCACACATGCAGATTGTATAGACATGTAAATGCTAGTATAGGGGGTGGAGGAGGAAATGGGTGTCAGGAGGGAAGGCTGACATGGGAAGCCTGCCAGGGATAGGGATCAACATTGTCAAGCCGGAGAGAGCAAAAGGACGTTGCTTATTCATTAAACTGTGTCAAGTGCAGTGAGGATAGAGTTTATGAGGGCTGGGAAGACACAGTGTTATTATTGGCAGAGGGTAGAAAGCCAAAATCATGACTTGACAAAAAGGAACTAGATTGGATCAGATTTTATTTTTTAAATATTTTCTATCTACATTACTATATTTTAAGTTTAGTACTAGTAATCCTAGCATCATATCTTATGTTACCCTCTCTCAAAATGTGCATAACCATCACATTTATGAATGCGGGATACATATTCCTGTGGGATACAAAGGTCATTTTATTAGCAAGTCTCAGTGTTTTCAAGCTGATATTTCAATATTTTATGTCATTTATTATTTCTTTTTGATATTTCTTTTTGTCCTTTGTGAATGAAGAAGGCATTGTTTTCCTGTGCAAACCTGCTGATAGGGGATTGTTCAAGGAATGGCAGATTCTTCCTTGGGTCTTGATTCAGCTTGTGTGATAGAACCACCTGTGAAACTCCATTCAATGGAGAAAGAGCAGAAACTGAGGGGAATATGGCTCTATGAACCCGCTACAGCAAGCATTTTTCAGGGAGGAAAGTTAAAAAAAATCCCAAGGGGGAAAAATGCCATAAAAAGGGACAGTGGAATGAATAGAAGTCAGGGAAAGGCTAGAAAAAGAAGAGGGAGAGGAGGCCAGCAGTAGGTTCTGAAAGATAAAGTACAGAATGAGAACCTCTTTTGTAATTGGCTTCATGATGACATATTTCAATAAACACATAATGTTTGTTTTGTTTCTGGTTTTCCTATTGTGGCTGATGGTATATGGAGTGTTAATTTGTTAACAAATTAAGACTTGAAACACCAAACAGCATTGTTTTATTTGCCTGTGATAATCCTTGCCCCCTAAAGACGGACTGGTGTTTGTCATCTGCTCTAGGGCAAAGAGCAGAAAACTAATACAAAATTTTCAGCTTCTAATGGAACGTGTATTTATGTGGTTGAGATATGACAGGGTTCCCTGAGAAATACAAAGGGGAAGACAGATGCATTGTTTAATGGGAGTCATCTTAGAAGCTGCTTACCATAGCACCCAACCCCATTTGAAGATGGGAAGAAAGGTGTTTCAAGATGTACTCCAAGGTTCATGAGAACCCCTCACATAGTATGTGCCCTGATGACTTGGGAAACATGGGGGACAGGTACCTGACTTCTGGGCTGGTTGACTTATTAGTAACTAAGGGGGCACATTGGGGCCAACCTCAACTGTACCAATTGTGGAATAATGGAAGGGAGGGTGCCTTGAGATCACCCCATTCAAGAGGGCTTTCTGCCACCAATGAGGAGAACACCTCAGAACAAGATTGTGGGTGGATTTCCAGGTGTAGAAGCTGAAGGTGAGGGTGCTTCAACTTGTAAACTGCCAGCCATGTGGATGGAGGCATTTCCAACTCAATGACATTGTAACCAGAGGTTCCCATTGAAGACAGATATTTCTTAGAAATCCATAAAAACACCCATGAGAGAAAAACCAAAGGACCAAATTAAAATGTTCCCAGTCTCCTAAGACATTTGCTGACCCCTTACCTGTCTGCCTAACCCCAATTTACACATCCTGAAGGGGCCAGAAACTAGAACCAGTAGGAGAGAAATAAACCAGTGTATTCCACCAAAGACAGAATCAAACTGGAGAGTGAAGGTGTTTTTAACTGGCAGAAAGTTGAGAGTTTTTATACTGGTTGTTGCCGGTCACATTAACAATTATGTATTATTCAACACCTAGTGTTAACGGGGATAATTAGAGAAAACAAAGTTGCTTCGCTTGGTATTCTACCACTTTTACCTTATCTAATAAGTCAGCATTGTCTTATTATATCATTCTTTTCTTGTTTCTTGTATTATGTCTGAAAGATAAAGAAGAGTGGAACAAAGGGAAGATTCCTCAGATTATAAAAAAAGGATATCAGATTTGAGAGTTAGATCTTTTTATTAGCTACAGTGCCTCTCTGAGCCTTAATTTCCTTGTATGTAAAACAAATCAATTTTCTTGTTGATTTCACTGAAATTTTAAAATTATTAGTCTTTAGATTATGTTTTATGTTAATGTACCAAAGCCTGTTAGAAAAAATATCCCTTTCTGTGATGCTATTTTAGATAATAAGAATCTACCGTGTAGTTATCAGGTATCATTTACTATTCTTACCCTCTGGTACTTGAGTAAATGTGCTTCATCCATGCATCTACTACATTTGTCTTTTGTGAGATTGGACCATATTTCTTTAATGTGCCCTATTTCTGATTCTGCATCATGATTTCTTTGAGCTTGTTCCTAATTTTTTAAACCTATATCAACCTAGCCATTTACCAGGGATGACAATTATATATATAATTATATATATAATAATATAATCTTTTAAAAACTGTATGTATAGCTTTTTAAACATATATTTAATAGAATTTATTTTTTATTGCAGTTTTATATTCACTGCATAACAGAGAGGAAGGTACAGAGATTTCCCATCTACTCATGCATAGCCCCAACCTATGCATTGCCTCCCCTATTTTCAGCATCTCACACCAGTGGCATATCTGTTAAAATGCATAAAATTGATTTGTTAAAATTGAATGGTATATTTTATCAAAATACATTCACAAATCATTGTCGCCTAAAGTCCAAAGTTTACATCAGGGTTCACTCTTGGTGTTGTATATTTATGGCTTTGGACAAATATATGATGACACGTATCCACCATTCCAGTATCATACAAATCATGTCGTATATCATATATCATATCATATCCTACATACATCCCCTATAGTATTATACAAATATCTTCTGTTCCACCTATTCATCTCTCCTTTTTTTCAGATGTGATGTTTAATAATTTATCAGTTGTGCATAACACTCAGTTCTCATCACATCCCGTGCCCTCCTTAATGCCCATCACCCAATTATCCCATACCCCTAATGACCTCCCCTCCAGAAACTTTCAGTTTGTTTCCTATAGTTAGGAGTCTTTTATGGTTTTCTCCCTCTCTGATGTCTTATTCAGTTTCCCCTTCGTTCCCCTATGATCCTTTGTGCTGTTTCTTATATTCCACATATGAGTGAAATCATATGATAATTGTCTTATTGACAATTGACAAATTGACTTATTTTGCTCAGCATAATACCTTCCAGTTCCAGCCACATCAATGTAAATAGTAAGTATCCATCCTTTTTGATGGCTGATTAATATTCCATTGTATATATATACCACATCTTTATCCATTCATCTGTCAATGGACATCTTGGCTCTTTCCACAGTTTGGCTATTGTGGACATTGCTGCTATGAACATTGGGGTGCACGTGCCCCTTCAGATCACTACATCTGATTTATATATAACTCCTCACATTCATCTCTTCTCTGCTGCTATGCCCACCCCTTCCTTCTCCCTCTCTCTCACTCATTCCCTCCCCCTCTATCCCTCCTGACTCTTGACCCATTCAATATTCAACATTACCTCAAAAGGGTGATAAAAGTATCATTTGAAAGATTTGTTTCCCTCAATCTCTTCCTTACCTACTTCCTCTCACCTAATTGTCCTCATTCTCCTTTAAAGTGATTTTATAGTCTATTTTTTTCACCTCACCATGCTAGTTCTTTGTGTCTTAACTAAATCATAACCGTAGATTGTAATGGATGTTCTCATCTCTAGGTTTTCACACTCATCTTTTCACACAGCTATACAGATCTGTATAGCTCTGACATTTCTGAAATATGCGTCCAGTTCTGTCATTTTCTGGTTTAAAGCCTTCATGTTTCTCAACGTTATATTTAGGATGGTTTCCAACTTCTTAGCATGCCATTTGGAGGCTGTTTGCAACATGATGACAAATTGCTTTAGTCATTTCATCTCTTATCTCTCTCTCTATACTCTGGTCAGACTCTTGTCCCTTTTTCCCATGACATGCCATGCACCCTGTCTCTTTTCTTTACATAGGCTACTCTTTGCACTCAGATCCCAGATTGCCTTTTCTTTTCTTATCCAGTTGTCAAATTCCTCTTCCTCACCTTCTGCTTAAATATCAAATACCCTCCTCTATGAAGCTTTCCACATAACTTTAAATAAAATTAATCACCCACATCTGTGCCTCAGTATGCCCTCCAACTCCCCATTTCTCCTTAGTTGGTAGTCTTTGTGTTTCCCGGAAGATTATCCAGGCCTGAGGACTGAAACTCAGTTTGCTAATCCTTTTAAATGCCTATGGGTAAAGGAAATGTTTGGTTTAATTAAAATAGCTAATGTATTTTTAGGGTCTACTATGCATGAGGCACTGAAGACATTACTTACATTTTTCTCATTTAATTCCAGCAACACTCCACTGTGATTTCCTGAAGGAAGAGACCTGGTTTATTCATTGCAGGTTCCCTGGTGTCTGGAACAGTGCGTGGTTCCCGCAGATGCTGAAGAGTTCTGTTGACTGATAGAATGAGTTAGCAAATGAACAAAGAGCTCCATGAGGAATGGGCAATCACAACTCCCATAGGACAAATGAGGGACATAAAGCAAGTGCAGTGAAGTGATCTGATTGTTACATATAAAATATGTTGAAGTTGAAAGCCTGTCTACTAGCACCATAGTCAATGCTTTTTAAACATTAATGTGATAGTGTTCTATTCAGTTGGGCTGGGCAATAGGAGTTATTTTAGAAGCAGCCTTTGGAAAGGAGAGCATAGAACAGTCTCTACATAAACCAAAACCAACAACAATAACTTCAAGACACCCTCACACAACCAACCTAAAGATTGGTTTTATTTGAGGTTTTTTTGCTAAAGATTTTATTTATTTGGAAAAAAAAGATTTTATTTATTTGAGAGAGAGAGAGAGAGATCACAAATAGGCAGAGAGGCAGACAGAGAGAGAGAGGGGGAAGCAGGCTCCCTGCTGACCAGAAAGCCCGATGCAGGGGTCGATCCCAGGACCCTGAGATCATGACCTGAGCCCAAGGCAGAGGCTTTAACCCTCTGAGCCACCCAGGCGCCCCCCAACCACAATACTTTAATCAGAAATGAGATTTAAGGGCTGCAAAGATTTTTAAGTGAATTTAATTAATGATTCTACAGGCATTAATTAATTCCACTTGAATTGGAATTTGAATTCCAAATAAGAGGAGTAAGTGGGATTTTAGATACCTCCCACAACAAAGAGGAGGTGCTTTATAACCCAAAACATGTGGATTAGGGTCTGTGTGTCAGATAAGGGCCGGGCTTCATAGTGGAAACAGACATATTCTTTCCATTGCAGCAAAAGAAAAATACTTAAGTATTTGTTATATACAGTAAATACATGGAAAGAGATATTTAATTATGTCTTCAAATAATTTGCTCCTTGATATCCCACAAATATGAAGATTTCTGAGTGGACTGGAACAGGTAGAATGATTGCTTTAAAAAGTTTATCATCAGAAGGTAGAGGTATTTAAAGTTTTCAGAGTTGAGTGCCATAAAAAAAGCAATTTCTTTCTGATTAATGATAAAACAGATCTCAGTGAAAGGTTATGGCAATCCAGAGACAAAAGTTGCTTATTTACTGAAACTGCCAACAATTTTCTTAGAGGGGCCAGTTTTGTCATTCTTCTTTTAGCTCCTATGTGCCTTCAATAACATCATGGCATAATTGAGAACAAGGCTCCAGAAGACCCAAAGCTTCATAAGTTCAAATCACAGGTCAGTCACTCAATAGCTGTAGTGTTTTGGGCAAGTTACTTAACCTCCTTGTGCCTCAGTTTAGTCATATGTGTAAGGGTAATAGAACCTCATAGGGTTGTTGTGAAGATTCAATAAATTAGAATGCCAAGCGCTTAGAATAGTGCCTGTCATACAAAACCAGTTAGTAAGTTTAGCTGTTGTTTGTGAAAGGAGGAAATCAAAACAGAAAAAAAAAAAAAGGAGTTCTCTTGACAATCCAAATCTCAGTGGCTGCTATTACGTATTCAGATTTGTTTAAGTATTAATAAGCGAGACACTCTACAAGGAGACACCGTGAAAGGCAGCAGGCCCATGGAACAGAATACGAAATGGGCCTTGTCTTCAAAGACAAGCTGTACAGATTCAACAACCTCTAATAACATCCATGCTCAAAGCCGAGGGGTTTGGAATTGTTTCTAAAGCTTCCATGCAATTCTATCTGCTGATGTGAAAATAACATTCCATTAATTTTAGTAGAATTCTAATTTTTTCCCTCTCCAATTCATAGCAGTCAATGCAATGGAAAGAACATGCACTTACTACCTACTATGCCTTGTTCTTTATTTAATTCACATCTCCAGAATGGAGGGCACACGGCCAGGTCTCCGAGTCATGACTCCAAAGGTACCTACAAGAGGTTTTTTATACTAAAATCAGAAGTTCCTTCCCTGGGGAGCAAAAGACAGCTGTTGCTGCAAACTTCTAGCAAAGAAGATCAGTAAGCAGATCCTAGAGTCTATGCAGTGCCACCAATCTTGCAAGTTGAACTTGGAAAGATTGATGTGTGTCGTGCATTCCCATTTGGACATTCTCTAATTTTCTGTTTTACATTTATGAAAAGAGTCTGACCTGGCCAAAAAAAAAAAAAAAGTACCAGGATCGTTATCTCAATGGTGTTGAGTCAGATTGGGCTATTTGGTAGGGGCTCTTAGAGTCTGTCAAAAGCATGGCATTCTCTCACTTGAGAGTACAAGAGTAGGATTTAGTGCCTCAAGTCCAGGCCACAGAATTTCACTGGTGTGATGTGTTCTAGGACAGGGCAGATATTGAGAACATTTTGCTTGAGCATAAATAAGGAATCTGGACTTTTTTATTTACCAGGGACATTTTTATTTTTCACAGATTAACCCATTGCAGATTGTGGTTGCTCGCATCATACTTAAAATATTGTTTTTTAGATCTACGTTTTGCCTAAATGTTACTTTCTACTCTCTACAACTGGAATTGTATTGTTAGGGTACCTTATGACATTGTGATTTTAGGTAGTATAGTTGTGGTGCATTTC
>CM053606.1:116667023-116739177 GCA_028646535.1 Procyon lotor
GGGCGAGCCTGGTGGTGGGTATTGAGGAGGGCACGTATTGCACGGAGCACTGGGTGTAGTGCATGAACAATAAATCTTGTAACACTGAAAAAATAAAATATACATTTTTTGGGGAAAAAAATATGGAGGAAGTCTACTCAAATGGTCTATGGTGAAGGACCAGGCTTCTTTATTCCAAATCTGCTACAGCCAGATCTTTGTGTTAAATTAAAGTGAAAAACATCTATAAATAGAGAAATGGAAAAAAGAAATTGAATAGGTAATTAAAAACTTTCCCCAAAACAAAATATCAGGTCCAGAGTTCTCACTAGCTAACTCTACTAAATATTTAAAGAAGAAATTATAAGAAATGATATTCCTTACAATCTCTTGCCGAAAACAGAAGCAGAAGGAATATTTCCTAGCTCATTCTATGAAGTCAGCCATTACACTCAACAAAGATTGTCTGCTTGACCGAACATTAGTCAGACTCCTGAAACTTCTCTTAGGCTTATTTGTGCCCTTGTAAAATCCAGTTTTACTAAGAATTCTGTGAAGTCAGTTTAGCCAGAACTCCCCACCCTTAATATGAAATTCCCCTCCATAATGGATGAGGGTCCTCATCCTCCAAATCCTCTAGGTGATGTCTAATCAACATGACCTGCTTAAAAAAGTCTAAAGAATAAAAATTATATCAATTGACAAGAATAATTTGACGAAATAAATACCCATTCATAATAAATACTGTTAGCAAACCAGAAATAAAAAGGGAATTTCTTCAAATAGATAAAGGATATCAATAAAAAAAACTAGAGCTAACATCATATGCGATGGTGACAGTCTAGCTAGACCTTTTCATCTAAGATCTGGAACGAAGCAGGGGCATCTTCTTTCACTATTCCTATTCAGTATTATACTGGAAGTCCTAGCTAATACAATAAGACGAGAATAAGAATTAAAATGCAAATACATATTGGAGAGGGAGAAATAAGACTGTCTTTATTTACAGATGAATTTATGTAAAACTCTTGGAACTAATAAGCAATTATAGCAAGATTATAAGATATCACGTAAATATGTGAAATCCAATTATTTCTCTATATACCATCAATGAACAGTTGGAATTTAAAATGAAACAAGATTGCAATACCATGAAAACAATATTTAGGCACACGTTTAAATATATGCACACTTGCTGAATGTGGAAAACTACAAGACAGTAAAGAGAGAAGTAAAAGACTAAATTAATGGAAAGATATTCTATGCTCTTGTGTTAAGATTCAATATTGTTAAGGTGTCATTTTTTCCTAACTTGCTAACTTGTTACATAGATTCAGTTCAATTCTTTCTTCTTCTCTCCTTTCTTTCTTCCTACCTTTCTTCTTCTTCTTCTTCTTCTCCTTCTCCTTCTCCTTCCCCTTCTCCTTCTTCCCCTTCTTCTTCTTCCTCTTCTTTTTCTTCTCCTTCTCCTTCCCCTTCTCCTTTTTCCCCTTCTTCTTCTTCTTCTTCCTCTTCTTCTTCTTCTCCTTCTCCTTATTCTCCTCCCCCTCCTCCCCCTCCTCCTCCCCCTCCTCCTCCTCCTCCTTCTTCTTCTTGGAGAGAGGAAGAGGCAGAGAGAAAGGAAGAGAGAGGATCTTATGCAGGCTTCATGCCCAGTACAAGTCTGACTCAGGGCTCAATCTCACAACCCCGAGATCATGACCTGAACCAAAATCAAGAGATGGACGCTTAATGGACTGAGTCACCCAGGTGCCCCTAGATTGAATTCAATTCTAAATAAAGTTCCATCATGGTTATTTTTAGATACAAACAAAATGATTCTAAAATGTATCTTGAAAATCAAGAGATCTTGCATAACAGATGCAATACACAAGAAGGAAAACAAAATTGGAGGAGGACTTGCACTAACAGATTTCAAGACTTACTCTGACATTAACGATAAACTGGTTTTTGATAAAAGTGCAAAGATGGGTCAATGGAGAATGGCTAGTCTTTTCAATAAATGGTGCTGGATCAACTGGATATCCACATATAATTCTATACACCTTCATTATGTGGCCATTAGGGCGACATTGGCTTCTACCCATTTATTTAAGCTTTTGTTCTACTGATTGCATCTGTGCAAGAATGTGATCAGTTGGTTGTACTGAGCTGAGATGAAAGATATCCTGACATTGTGGCTTCATTTCTATTTGACAAATTGTGTTTTTTTCCACCGATTTTAATGTGCTTTGATGTATCCTTATTCTAAATCTGTGAGGTGAAATGCATGTCCTCACAGACTCTCTGCTCTTTTTTTTAGTGATAGAACTGTGCTCTAACAGTTTTTCTTTCCCCACAAGAGTTACGAGAGAATAGAAGAGAATAAAATGAACCCATCTCTACATCATCACCTTGTTTTGGTAGTGATCCAGGTGGCATCAGATTTATTTTCATTTAGAGATAACCAAACACAGTGAGGACATACACATTGTTGTCCTATTTTGGAGGCTGACTCAGATACTTCCTTTTCTTCCTGTTTGTAAGCTCTAGTGGTCAAGAGGACCTGTTACTGACCCAACACGCACAGTTATCATTCAGTTGCCAAGAGTGGCCTGATGAGGAGACATATTTTCCACATGTTTTTGACAGAATGTAGCAGTCCTGGTATGTGTGATTCTTCCTGCTCTAAAAACAAAATTCCTTTATTATGATTCTCTTCTTTTTTCCCTTTGTGTTGGTTGCCTTTTCACTATTTTGACTGATCTTGCTATCTTTCCCCTTTTCTAAGTCACATTTTGACTTAGAGCTCCCTCCATTTGGGAGTAAGCCATTGCTGTGTGATAGAAACAAACACTCTGAAACCAGCCCAGATATTTTCTTCTGAGAAAAGTTCTCCAAAAAGTGTGGTGGTACAGATCTTGTTTCTTAAGACTACTTCATTAGAGAAGAAGATCTAATTTTCCATTTGGGAACCTATGCCCCTCAGACCATTTCAAATGAGTTGTGATTTTTTTTTATTGAGGTACAATTGACATATTATATTAGCTCCGTGTATAACATTAAGATTCAATGTTTGTATATATTAAAAAGATGATCATCACTGTAAGTCTAGTTACCAGCCATCGCCATACATCGTTAAAATTTTTTTCATGTGATGAGAACTTTTAAGATATACTCTCTTAGCAACTTTCCTATAGATAATAAGTGCTATTACCTACAGTCACCATGCTGTACGTTACAACCCCTTGACTTATTCATTTTATGACTGCAAGTGTGTACCTTTTGACTCCCTTCATTCATTTTGCTCACTTCCTACCCATGCCCTCCTTAGGCAACGACCAATCTGTTTTCTACATTTATGAACTTGGCTTTTTTGTTTATTTGGTTGGTTGGTTGGTTGGTTTGGTTTGGTTTGGCTCCTGATTGTATAGGTCATAGGTATGTATTACAGTGATACAGAGGTTATTTGCCCTGAAGACCAACATCATGGCCATGTCTACAATTGTTTCAGCTCATCATACATGGAAACAGAGGAAGGAGCAACTACATGACTCAGTTCAGCACAGTGCCCACAACGCTGTCCTTCCGTCCCTTGCCTTTGAAGCTCCCTCCATTTGATAGCTGGGACTGACATTTTACTCAATAAAACTTTAACTTAAGACTTTTGCCCCTGTTATATATTATTTTTATTATGTGTGCAAGTGAGATATGAAAATATGCTTCGAAGGGTAAACGAGAAGAAGGTGGAGGAAGGCTGGAGGGCCTGAAGTTGGTAGAGGTAGCAGTGCTAAGACTGAGGGATGAAGTAATGAAAAGGAAGCCGGGGATGTAAATACCTTACTGTTTCTGTTTATTTTAAAACGTTATATGAGTCTATACCTTTCCTGAAATCATCTTTGTTATCTAGCAAACTTTATCCCTTTACACGTACCCCTTAAAAAGTCTCTCTAGATCATCCCAGTGAGGTCTGTTTCCAAAAGCACAGATTATTTCTTTTAAAGGAAGGAGGGAAAAGACCATTTCACTGGTAAGTGGTCTGAAAATCTTAAATATATTCAAAACTACCAATAATTAAACCTGAGTATAACCTTTACCTGTTAACTGTCATTAGTTCTGGTGTATCTGGGACTTCAGTGATTTGATATGATTATTCATTATTTTCTCTCTGTTCCCTTTGGGGACAAAGAGGATCTGAGCCCTTTGCCCCCATCTGACCTTAGTTCCTTCCACAAATAAAACTACATGTGAAAAGAGGATATCTCTAGAAGAAAGAGTTGTTATCATTGCTATAGTCACATAAATAGTAAAATGAAAAATTTAGTAAATTGTCCAGATATCTCATGTCAAGTGCACCTTAACCTTTAAAATTATTAGAATAATGACCATGGTTCTTTTCCAAGAATAGATAAATTCTGGTGCGTACTATAAAACTATAATGTTCCTTATTCAAATTTAAAATTTTTGCCAAAACATTTTAGTTCTAGATTTTAAAAAAAATACACCAAACCATATGATGAATTTGGTGATTTAAAAACAGAAATGTTTCTATGACAGTTTGCTTCACAGGAAGATGAAATTTGACTAATGTAAGAGAAAGGTCCAGCTTTCATCTTTTTGGAAGCCAAGTATTTATTTAGTTGGTGTATTTTTCTTTTTTTAAAATCTACCTAAATCAATCAATCAATCAATCAATCTACCAAAAATCACCTTTTCAAGAGAGTGTTCTAAGAGAGTTCATTTCTGTGTATTTGAAACACTCTTATTTTCAAAAGGTGAATGTATTATAATTAATAAACTAAACTGCATACCAATTTTTAGAAATTATGGTAATTTTTAGAAAAAATTCAGAATGATTTACAAAAATCAATTTTCAGTTTTAGCAATTCTAAAACATGAGAATGCCCAGATTGTCCCCCTTTGCTGCCACCTGCTGTTCTACCGAAGAAATGCCTCACTTGTGACTGTTCTTTCGTGGAAATTGCTCATCAAAATCATTATTTCTAAAATTAAGATCAGGTTATCTTTATAGTACTTTTTTCTATGGGGAATCTTTTTTGTCTATAACAGTTGGGGAAACAGGTTTTCAAGTAGTCACGCATGACCATTCAGAGATTTAGATTTTCCTCCTGGCACATGCGGTAGACATTTGAGAAGGTTGAATAGACAAAAACAAAGAAAGCCTCTGATTCCTATATAAGCTCATAATACCCAAAAGAGCTTGTAAACTAATCTTTGTAAAGTAAAAGCATTTAACTTAATGACAGCACTCTTAGCCCTGGAAGTAAAATTTAAGTTCAAGCTTCCTTCCACTCTACAACTGCTGTGTACCAGACACAAAGTTCTATACGACATTGTGTGTCAATTATACTTGAATAATAAACTGAAGAAAATTAAAAAAAAAATACTGAAGGTAAAGACATGAGGGTAACACAGTCCCCGCCTTTGAGCATTTCAGAATTCAAAAGAGAAGAGAAATTACATCTTGAGAAAGATGTCCTTTGTTTATGTGGATGTATTGTGCAGGAAATTGATGTACCTGGAAATCAGCTATAATAGCAGTCTTGATACGGGCTAACATCAGTAAAAAGAAGAGTGATGCTGATGGGAACGGAGAAGACACAATGAAAGAGATAATTTCAAGATTGAGATTGGTGACTCAAAGAGTTGGGAGAGAAGAGACCGCTTCAAGTTCAGAGTGAGGGAGGCTGGAAGGGGATGTTGGTCGGCAGGAATGAGAGATTCTTTAGCTGTATATCACTTACCAAGAGATCCATACAACTGCTGCCAAGTGAACCCAAACAGACCACAATAGTAAACAGAAATCATATGACCAACCACTGAGCAGCTCCAAAATAGGTATGACAAAGATATCTTAACTTAAGCTCTTATATTCTCTCCATAGTAGGTTATTTTTGTCTCTAGCTAAGATGGTGTTAACTTTTCTTTGAGAAAAAAATTTAACTTAGTAAGACTTTTGATGCATGGAAGATGAGAAACAGGAAATTAGGACAGGGAATAAGGTTGGTGCAATAATCCCTGGAGACAGACACTGCAGCTGCTTAGAGTCTGACAGCTTTCTAAATATCTTTAAAATTTCACATGACTCCATGTTTTAATATCACTCTCTTTCTTTTCCTTGAATCTTTTGACATTCACTTGGCCTTAGACTGATGCTTTCACCGGGGGAGCTCAGTTTGTGAATGTCCTGATGTGAGTTGGCAAGGAGTCCCCTGGGAAGGGTGCTGGGTGGACCCTGCTTCCGACTCCGGAAGGAGCCCCTTTCCAAAGGGAAGACCATTATATTAGTTTCAAAGTATTCAAAGCTTCAAGCAGTAGACACATAAAGCTAAAGATAATTACGTTGGGGCTGGTGCTATGTGTTTCAAGCAGTCCTATTTCATTTACTGTCCATTTATGGTGGACAGTCTACACTGTGGGTTATTTTCTCCCAGTTGAATTTATAGGTATATATATTAATTCAACAAATTACTTTGTCTCCTAAGAAATGGACTATACATTTATAAATTAGTACTATATGTTATGCTTGCCAAATGACTTTTCTCACATTTTCAGGGTTAATAAGGCATTTTATTGAGCACCCTCTGCTCTCCAATATCTGATTAACTTGTTACATTACTTGAGATGGATTTCTCACACACATTCTAAATATTAAATTACTCTTCATATAATAGGAATAATAGACATAAAAGGAATAAAAATTGGAACATATTAGCTTACAGCATAAATAAATTCATTTCCCCTTTAGTTTTGTCCCTACTATATAATATATATTTTATATATATATAAAATAATAACCAGATTTATTTAAAAAAACAATCCTTCAACTTCACTTATCTGAAGTATCAAGTATTAATAACCTAGTCTGTTAAAGACAGGGTGAGAAGATTGGAAAATAAAAATGCAAAAATGAAAACAAAAACACAAAATCAAGCCAAACCAAATCAAAAAAGATAAAACCTCCCAATATTTATCCCAACATTAGTGTTATATACCCTCAACTAAAATTGTATATGACTTAAATCAGTGGGAGAAAAAAGAAATGCGCACACGCACACACACACACACACACACACACACACAAATACTCACACTTGTATATCAGGAATATCCCTGATTGATTGCTTGCTTGGTAAAAAGCTCAGGTCACCAAGTAATATGTGGAGCATGATTCTAATTCAGTAGAAATAAGCAAACCATTATGTATGGGCAGAGGCATGTATATATTCATATTTGTATAAGCAAGAGTAAAGATGAAAAAAAATACACCCTGGGCTGTTAACATTTGTTATCACAAGGGGTGGTGTTGGAGAAAAGGAATGGAGACCTGGAGCAGGGGCAACCATTAGTGATTTCTTTGTACATCTTTGTTTTACACTGTTTCATTTGCTAGAGCGAGAATATTTTATTTTTCAAAAAAAAAAAAAGAAAATATAATGTAAAGGAAGGTTTAAGTTGGGAAATATCACATAGCAACAAACACACAGCCTAAGAGGTATGTCTTTACATACTTTTTTTTTCATTCTCAGAAGCAGATGAGCATGTATGTAGGACTTTTTTTATAAAATTGAATCATACTATATACTTTAATTTACAACTTGATTTTTCCATTGAACAATACAACAGCGGCACCTTGTCTCACCGGGACAACAGACATAGCTCAAACACATTCTCCCAAATAGTCGCATAACATTCCATAGTTCTTCCACTGATAAACTGTGAGTTTATGCTACTGAAGTCAAAGCTGCAATGCAGCTCCTATACACAAGCATTTATTTCTATGGGATATGTGCCAAAGCAGCTTTCCAGGCATAAGTCATAGCACCTTTAATTTTAATCAATTTTGCCAGATTAATTCTTTTTTTTTTTAAAGATTTTTTTAAAGATTTTATTTTATTTATTTGACAGAGGGAACACAAGCAGAGGGAGCGGGAGAAGCAGGCTCCCTGCCGAGCAAAGAGCCTGATGTGGGGCTCGATCCTAGGACCCTGGGATCATGACCTGAGCCGAAGGCAGACACTTAACCACTGAGCCACCCAGGCGCCCCCAATTTTGCCAGATTAATTATTAAAGATTGTAGCAATTAATATTCAGCCAACATGAGATGTTATTACTTTTTTAAATAGTAGGCCAATTTAATGTTTTAAAAAGTGGGTATCTCACTGTAGTTATAATTTGCATATTTCTGACTATTGTATGATTAAACATCTTTTTATCTGCTCATCTTCCATTTTAATTCCTCTTTTGTAAATTGTTGAATTGATTCAGTTATTCTGTTGGATTACTTGTCTTTTTCTTGAATAAGATTGGTAAGAAATTAAAATATATTTCCTCATACTTGCAAAATATTTTTCTAAATCATTGGTATTTAACTTTATATCATTTTCTAACATGCGAAGTTTTTTATTTTAGTGTCCAGATTTGTTCTTCAATTATTTTGAGTATTCTAGAGTCTTTAACTTCTGGAGAAGATGGTTCATGTGCTACATTTGCACAAAAATTTTCCTGGATTTTATTGTAGTACTTCAGTTTTAAAAACCATTTAAGTCCTTTAGTCATTTGCAAATAAAGACAATTCAGCTTACTCTTGCAAATTGATAGTAATTATTTCTATTTATTGTGTTGAAGCTTTGTCTTAGAAGTCTAAAATAATTTTGAATTAGTAATAAAGATAGATTCTTTCTCTTTTCTTATGATGGAAATGATCACAGTATTTCACCATGTAGTGTGTTTGCTATTGATTTGGGGCAGCCTTTAACATGTGTATGTAATTAATTTTTTAAAGAATTTTTACTAGGAATGAGTTTGCATTTTATCATATGCTTTCAGCATCTATTGCTATAATCATATATTTTTCCCTCTTTAAAGGTGCAGTGAATTACATTAATGGAATTTCTACTCTTCAACCACACCAATAATTTTAGTAGAAAACTCGGTTATGAATCTTTTTATATGCTAGTGGTTTGGTTGGCTATTTAGAGTCATGCCCTAGTATTCATTAGTGAAACTGGCCTACAGTTTTGGTTTTTGCATTATTTTCACTGAGTTGTGGTATCAAGATTTCCCCAACTTTATAAAATGAGTTAGAGAAATTTGCTATTCATTTCTAAGTCACCTATACTCTTTTTTTTTTTTTAGATTTTATTTATTTATTTGACAGAGAGGAGAGAGAGCACAAGCAGGCAGAGAGGCAGACAGAGAGAGAGGGGGAAGCAGGCTCCCTGCTGAGCAGAGAGCCCGATGCGGGGCTCGAGCCCAGGACCCTGAGATCATGACCTGAGCTGAAGGCGGAGGCTTTAACCCACTGAGCCACCCAGGCGCCCCCACCTATACTCTTTTAAATAATATAGTAATCACCTGATCTTTAAACAAGTAGAAGTAGAAGTAGCTTCTACTTCTAGAAGTAGAAGTAGAAGTAGCTTCTACTTCTAGAAGTAGAAGCTACTTCAAGTAGAAGAAGTAGCTTCAAGTAGAAGCCAGTTTTTAAGTCCAGACTTGTTGCCGTTTAAGTTGGTAGATGTTTGATTGATCTTTTGTTATGATTTTGGTCTACTCAGATTTCCTCCTTCTTTCTCCTTCAAATTTGGGGGGTATCCTCATTTCCTCTGGGTTTCCCCATGTCCCATATAGCAGCCACTAACCATATGTGACTATTTAAATTGGATAAAACTGGTGCCTGGCTGGCTCAGTAGGTTAAAGCCTCTGCCTTCAGCTCAGGTCATGATCTTAGGGTCCTGAGATCGAGCCCTGCATCAGGCTCTCTGCTCAGGGAGCCTGCTTCCTCTTCTCTCTCTGCCTGCCTCTCTGCCTACTTGTGATCTCTCTCTCTCTGTCAAATAAATAAAATCTTTAAAAAAAATAAATTGGATAAAACTGAAAAAAATTTAGTTGACCAATTTTGTTTAAGATTTTATTTATTTATTTGACAGAGAGACAGTGAAAGAGGGAACACAAACAGAGGGAGAGGGAGACACAGGCTTCCCACCCAGCAGGGAGCCCAGGACACTGGGATCATGACCTATGCCAAGGCAGACGCCTAATGCCTGAGCCACGTAGGCACCCCCTCAGGTGCCCAATCCTATAAGCCACATTTTAAGTGCTCCACAGCCACATATAGCTCATGGCTACCATGTGGGAGAGTGCAAGGAGAGGTTACTTTCATCATTGCATTAGTATTAGGCAGTAGTGCTGTAGCCACTTCGGTACATTGCTATGAAGTCGTGTGTTGTAATTCTTTTAATTGTTGCCTTACCTATAGTTACATTCCTTAATATTGCTTTCATAGATTTTTTTATTTCCTTATTCAGGTTGTTTATCTATTTAGTCTCCAAAGAACTAGAATTTGATTTTATTGTCTTTTTAATATTTTGTTTTCTATTTTAATTATTTCTCACCACTTACAGTGTTTATTGTGATTAATTCCTAACTACCTTATTTTTTCTTCCATTTTCTTCAATTAAGCCATTCACTTATTTTTCAATGTTGCTACACATTTACTTTGGTCCCATAACATTGGGTTTATTTCCTAAATTTTACTTAATTGACTATTTTTTTCACTATTTTTTTCTTTTTGTTCTTGCTTTACCTTTTTTTGTCTTGTTTTGGGCAACTTTCTCTTTGTTCCCTTTTATCTTTATTAATTGTAGAGTTTGATTCCAATTTGATTACCTTCCAGTCTTTAACAATCAAAATTATACATGTATTTTTCTAATATTTTAAGAGTGACAAATAATAACTATACTCTCTTCTTAAGAAACTTTACTTGCCGTCTCTTCTACACTTCACACAGACATGAAACCTTTAGAAAATATTTTGTTTCCTACTTTCTTCCATCCTTGTTTGAAATCTTTAGTTAAAATGATTCAGAATTTTTAGTCTCATGTTATTGTGAAACTGACTCTTAAATTATGTCTTTTTCAATAAAAATGCTTTTTATTCAGGGCACCTGGGTGGCTCAGTGGGTTAAAGCCTCTGCCTTCGGCTCAGGTCATGATCTCAGGGTCCTGAGATCGAGCCCCGCATCAGGCTGTCTGCTCAGCAGGGAGCCTGCTTCCTCCTCTCTCTCCGCCTGCCTCTCTGTCTACTTGTGGTCTCTCTCTCTCTGTCAAATAAATAAATAAAATATTTTAAAAAAATCTTTTTATTCAGTCTTATTGGGAAATCATTGACATACATAATTGGATAAACTTAAGGGGTATAGCTTGATGGTTTGTTTTACATCTTTGATAATCCTTTTTAAAGGCATTTACAAAATCCCGATCATTCTGCCACCATGAATTGAGACCCAACTCTTATTGAAAGATGATTTGAGATGTGTGTCTTTTTGCTTTTATAATTTTCTCTCTGAAAGTTTTAAGATTTTTCTTTCTCCTTGCATTTCAGAAATGTTGTCATGACCTGTCTAGTTGTGAGTGTGTGTGTGTGTGTGTGTGTGTGTGTGTGTGTTCATTAATACTGCCTATGGCATGGTAAACTTGATCTGAATACTTACTGGGTACATCCTTTTCTTATTTATTTTTTTTTTAAAGATGTATTTATTTTAGAGAGGGAGAGAGAGGGAGCACGAGAGAAGGGAGGGGTGGAGGAAGGGGGAGAGTCAGAATCTTAAGCAGACTCCAAGCTTGAGTGCAGAGCCTGGTGAGGGGCTCAATCCCAGGACCCTGAGATCACAACCTGATCTGAAACCAAGAGATGGAAGCCTAACTGACTAAGTCACCCAGAGGCCACAAGGGTAGATTCCTTTTTTTTTTTTTTAAAGATTTTATTTATTTGACAGAGAGAAACACAGCGAGAGAGGGGACACAAACAGAGGGAATGGTAGCGGGAGAAGCAGGCTCTCTGACGAGCAGGGAGCTGGAGGCGGGGCTCAATCCCAGGACCCTGGGATCATGACCTGAGCCGAAGGCAGATGCTTAACGACTGAGCCACCCAGGCACCCCTAGATACCTTTTTTAAAAGAGTTTTGTCTAATAATTCATTTCCCGTCTATACTCCATGTATCTTTCTTTTTTTATTTTTAAAATTTAACTTTTTAAAAAGCAGAAACCATATTCATTCATTCTCGAAAGTCTTTTTGGAGTTTTATTCTATGTCCTGAGGATGCTCATTACTTTTTGTCTGAAGATTTTATTCATCTCTTCTATTCTAGTTCAGTGGAAAATACCAATTTTTGTGTTTTTTTTCAACATGATTTTCCTGCCTTAAGTAAATGAGTACCTTGTAGAAATTCTGTTTCTTGTTACTGCTTACCTGTAGATGTCTTTCCCCTTAGTGTTGTGGGTCAGGCTGCTGGTGTCTTTATAGGAAAGGAAAATGGCACTATTTCTGTCCTCCGGCAAGGGATATGAGTATTTTTTCTCTGCTGACCCCTAGGAGGGGTCTGCCTCAGCCTCTTAGTGTGTGCATTCTTCAGTTCTCTTCCCAGCAGCTAGCCCAGGGGCTCTTTCACCCACCGGTATATTGTCCCTCCAATTTGCTGTTGTCCATGGGCTGGGGGTTTGCAGAGACCCACAGGCAGCAAGAGGTCAGAAACATCCTTCTGAAGCCCGGAAGAAGCTTGCCATATGTCGCTATGGAATTCTAGAGAGAGAACTGAGAGACAAAAAAAGTCAGTTAAAAAAAAGATTTTGAAATGTGGCTTCTGTTTGGAAAACAGATAACCTGCAACGTTCAGTAAAAATATTGGACTGTAAAAGTTGTCAATAGCTCCAAGTCCTACAGATCTCAAAATTTATGAAAGACGTAAAAGTATCCTTTTTTTATGCCCTAAGAAATTCAACCCTCAACTTACAAAAAGTTTGTTTCCTGGTGTGCAAGATAAGTCTGGCAAATTCTTTAAATAAAAAGGGTTAGGAACTACCTTTGACATGATTATGTAAGATCATTCATAATTTCAATTATTTGCTAGGCCTAGTTCAGATCTACGTTGGATGCAGAATATCTATTTACCATTTGTAGCCACATAATAAGTCATTTAACATCAACATAACAGTGTTTCTCATCTAAAATATACATAATATGAGTAGGATATTTGACAATTAACTGAGCTGACCCATGACCAAAAAAAAATACTCTGACAAAACAGCCTCAGAAATTTTTTACTTCAGCTAAATTAAAAATTACGAGATTTTATTGTCATTCGAAGCTGTGTTTTGTGAATAATGAAAACCTAGGATGCTAAATCTGTGAATACTGATAGTCCATGCCACAATGTTGGTCTCATTTGGTGGCGGGGAGGATAGAGGGAGAGGGAGAGAGAATCTTAAGCAGGTTCCATGTAGAGCCCAAAGCAGGGCTTGATCTCATGACCCTGAGATCATGACCTGAGCCAAAAGCAAATTGGATATTTAACAACTGAGCCACCCAGATGCCCCAGTGTTGGTCTCATTTTGAATTTTCAGTGTGTGTATGTGAAGGCTCTGTGTATAGAGATATGCATACAATAGGCCACGTAAGAATGTGATACTAAGCATTGGATCTTACCAATGGGACTTACCATAAGGTCAATGCTGAGCCAAGAAAACAGAATGAAAACCCTACAGAGGAAAACTCAGATTTAGCGAGGGCCAGTTCAAGCTTGCTCCTATAGAAAAACATTTCTAGATGGAGGATACCAGAGAGAGACAGAAGCTAGGATAAGGTTTAAAGAAATTACAGATTGATATCTATAAAGCCAGAATGTTTTCCAGCAAATACTTCTTTTTTCCTGAGATTCTCTTTGTATTAGCAGTTGCTCTCTGCCTTTGTATGATTTATTGGAACTACTTAAATTTCCTTCTAGTTGTCACACCTGAGCAGACAAATAGGCCTTCAGGAGGCTAACCATGTCCCATTACCTTTATTGCTTTTGTATCCAATTAGAATAGATCTGGAACAGATATTTGCATAGATTGCAGCAGGTGACAATCACAAACCTAAAAAGGAGGCTGTGTGTGTGTGTGTGTGTGTGTGTGTGTGTGTGTGTGTGTGTGTGTGTGTTTGGGACCGAGTAAGGTGAAAGTTTGGAGCTTTGTTGAATATCATGCTAGAGATTTAGAAAACAATCTACATTATCCCTTACTGACCCTTACAAGCACATATTTTGATTTTTCATAAAAAACGTGAATGATGCTCATTGCTCATCTTTGCATTGCTGCCTTTCCAGTAGGAGGCTGAGGCCTTCCTCTACTGGTGGTTGGCTTTTCTATCCTGTAGTGAATAAAGGCTGCTGTAAAGCTATAGCACTTTGAAGTTCTAGCCACACCACATATTATCTGCTCAGCAGTAGCCTCAAGAAATATGCCTTTCTCAGATCTAGGCTCCTAATGATATGCCGTGGCACGCCTGGAGTAGTCACGACCCAGCCTCTGACCTCGGCAGCTAACAGACGTTGCTTTTCTCATCTCTGCATTGCTGCCTTTTGGAGGAAAAAAAACATGGGGGAAACGGTTTGTTTGCTTTGTGAAAATCCATATTTTTGAAGAATCAATTTTATTAACACCTTCCCATTATTATATTCATCAGCACCACAAGTCTATCTGTCTTATCTAACCATTTAGAACCAGGGTGCTTTGTGTATTCTGTCTGCCTCCCTCACCCACAACGCCTCGCATACACTCCTATTTCTGAAAAATTAGATCTTTGTCCGTTGCCTGGCAACTTAATTTTATCCCGAAAGAAGCCCAAGTAATTGGACCAAGATATTTCTCAGCAGGGCTGCGTTTATGTTTCTAAATATTGCATGTTCATTGCTAATTTCTCTATACATTGCCTGCACATCTATGCTGGAAAAAAGGAGAGATTTGGTATTGAATAGAATATCCCTTTGTTATTTTCTTACGTGTGGCTATTGCACTAACTCACTTCCTTTCCCCTGGGATTCTTTCAGTCCCTGCATACCGCCAATTAATCAGCAATCATGTGTTGAGCCTTGT
This sequence comes from Procyon lotor, assembly GCA_028646535.1. Lineage (NCBI taxonomy): Eukaryota > Metazoa > Chordata > Mammalia > Carnivora > Procyonidae > Procyon > Procyon lotor. The sequence continues at coordinate 116,681,915 of CM053606.1, forward strand.
TTAAGTCCTTCTAATAAAATATGACACATGAGAAATATTTCTTGGTGAATAAGTAAGTATTGTGTATGTTGATTTTAGTCAGTAGTGATTTACATAGAAGTCGGTGCTGACAAGTTCTTGCTTTATAATTTCATTTATCTCTGCCTTTGATCCTGTCAGCAAAACCTCATGACAATCAGCCGAAAAGTGAAAGTTCTTTTTGTTTGTTAATTACTTTGTTTACACAGGATTTAAATACTAGTTTAGCTATTTGTTTTGTCACAGTTAAAGGATGTAAATTTTAGGATGAATCTGATGTTGCGGCAGGAGCAAGGAACAATGATGTTTAAATGTTATGATGAAGGTAAAACAGGTTAAAAATTAATGTGTTGCTCTATCTGCTTTGCTGTGATTGAAAGGAAAGATGATGGCATTTTCTTGAAACGCACAAAAAAATGGTCTCACCATTTTTACAGGAAAGACAGCTTAGGATCTCTGGCATTGTAATAGAAGGCAGTGACATTGCAGTTCAAGCCTGGATTTCATCCACTGCTCTGTCATGAGGCTGTGTGACTGCTGATTATTAAAGAAACCACATTGTATTTTCACTGTGTGATCCATTTAAAGGAAATCAATTTTATTCGACCTCTGTTATTATTTGTACATATTGACTAATTGGGGTCATCTTTTATGAATAGTAATTTGAAGTCAAAGGATTTTGTGTCTAGGAAGGAGAAGAACTAGCTACGAAACACGCGGTGGAGTGCATGCGATCCAATGAGCAGATGCATCTGGAAGTGATGTCTCCAAGTCACTCTGAGTTGCCTGGACAGTGTGCTAACCAGGGGCAGTTGGGGGCTGGGGAAGTTCCTTCCTCCTGGTTGGAAAGGCTGCGTCTAAACTGAACTTCCCACAGAGTTGGAGAAAAGATGACTTCCCGTGGACCCCAAGTTCTTCTACTGCTGGGCAGTAGTTTTCAAGTAGTTTTCAAGCCAACCCCTCTGGCGATGAATCCTAGACTACTTGGAGCTTAATTCTTTGGTCACCCCCCCATTCACCTTGTAAGAAAGAAGAATAACAAAGAGGATGGGATTCTTCTACTTAAAGACATACCACGTCTCCAGCAATGGGTCCCACTCCCCTCTCTGTGGGTTGATGGAAGGAATGAGAGGCTGAGGCCTTCATTTCAAGCCCTTGGCATATAATCTGCCCTCATACAGCTCACTGTTTAATCCATACCATGTGATGCAGTGGGCTTCACTTTCCTGCCCAATATTTGTCTCTCCAATCGGTTTCCTTCCTCTCTTACCCTCCCTGCCCTATCTTTTCTATGCTTAGCACTTAGGCAGCTGAGGAAATTTGTGCTGCTGGACAAGAAGAAAACATCCTGGCCTTGCAGGGAGACTTCATAACCAGGGATCCAAGCTGGTTAATTTCTGTTTTGCTGTAAACTATCAAGGCCAGAGTTTTCTGTTATTCTCCCCATCTTCCTCTTCCAAACTCTACTTTTCCTTTTCTTTATGGAGACAGTTGACAAAAAGTACTTTAAAAAGTGATACTAAATACTATGGCAGAAATATATAATAGACGTATTTCCCCCTATACCTCTCATTATCATCAGCTAAAAATCCTAGAAATTATGTATAAAATAAACATAAAATTATTAAAAGTGGAGAGAAAAAGGCAAACCAGCTAGAAACCACAGAACCTGAGAAATGGTATGATGGGGAGTCTCCTGGGGTTTCTTTTTGCTGTATATATCCTGAACTGGATGCTGGAGAAGCCAGCAATCCATCAACACTAAGGACCAGGGAAGAGAAAAGGCAAAAAAAAATTTTTTTAAACCATAATTGCATTGTTTGAACCAAAGACCACACAAAAATTTGTTGCCCTATTTCATCTTACACCAGCAAAGGCTGAGTGGGGAGACCTTCCCTTATGGAACAAGACACTCCCCTTGCCAGGTTGTTTTAAAAAAATACCAAGTAAGAAGCTGGATTTTCATTCCTACCTGGCAGTAACGAGTTCCCCTGATCCCAGTGTCAGTGGAGATCCTGGACTTCCATGCCCACATAGCAGTAATGAGACTTCCTTCTCTCTACTTGCATTGATAACATCAGAGGAAACCTTGAAACTAGTCAGGGTTTCACTAATGTCCAGTGATTACGCAGTCACATGATACAACATCAGTGAAGGCAACATAGTGTGGGATAACAAGACACTTACTTCTACCTCCATGGTGGTAGCAGTGGAAGTCTAGTGGATGATGTGGAGCCAGTGAGTGAACAATCAAGAAAGAATTCTTGAGATGTTTTCAGTACAGAAAGGTGCTATAATAATAGCATGGAGACAGGACACATGGGCAAAGAGAGCTGCAAAAAGGTGCTTTTATTATAACAGGGGGACAGGAAGAAAGAGTGGGCAGAAAGAGCTGCCCTGGGAGTGTGAGGAGTAATTGATTTTATACTTTTTAGTTACTGGTAGTTAGGGATAGTGTAAGTCTCTAAGGAATTTGTGCATGTTAAAAGTAAGGTCTCCAAGACCTTGGAAGGCTAGTTATTGTCAAGATAAGGTTACTCTTTATTATCTAGTAAAACATTAGTCATGAGACCCTTTAGGAATGTCATGTCCTCTATATCTCAGATGTGCTTCAGTGGGCCACATGTTGTAAGATGATACATTTCTCCTGCCTTTTTTCTTCTTATCAGTAGGGAACCTGAACTCCCACCTCTGCCCAGCAGTAACAATGTGCCCCTCTCCCACCCCTAGGTGTCACTGGAGGCCAAGTGGGGAACTTGGAGGTCCTCTTCCTTCTAGCAGTGATGCCAAACTTCCCCATTTTCTCACTGGTGTGAGGCTGAAAAGTCTACTAAAACAGCAGACTTAAATAAGATTCAGAGCCTCATAACATACTATTTTAAATGTTCAGGGTTCTTGAAAATCAGTCATCATACCAAGAACCAGGACTATCTCAATATGAAGGAGGGAAGTCCATCAACAGATGCCAACGTGAAGATAATAACAGATATTATTGATATCAGATAAGGATTTTAAATCAGCCTTCATAAAAATGTTTCATCAAAAATTGTGAAAATTCTTGAAACAAACATGAAGACAGAAAGTCTCAGTAAAGAATAGGATATATAAAGACCAAATGGAAATTTCGGAGCTTAAAAATATAATAACCAAAAAACCACCCAAAAACAAACCAAACTAGCTGCTGGGCTCAACAGCAAAATGAAGAGGATCAGAAGAAAGAATCAGTTAAATTGAAGATAGAACAACAGAAATCACCTGATAGCAAAACAACAAGAAAACAGACTGAAACAAAAAGTAAACAGAACTTCAGGGGCATTCAGGACTATAATGGAAGATCTAATATTCATGTTCTTGAAATTTTAAATGCAGAAAAGAATGAAAATGGGACTGGAAAAGAATTCAAAGACATAATGGCTAAAAATTCCTCAAATTTGGCAAAATTTATAAAAGATTCAAACACTGAACAAACCACAAAACAGACTAAATCCAAAGAAATCCATGCCAACACATCATCACACTTTTGAAAACTAAGGACAAAAAAAAAATCTTAAAAAATCTTTTTTAAGATTTAAAAAAAAATCTTAAAAAGAGAAATAATACCTTATCAATAGGGGAAACATCGCTTAAATTACAGCAGATTTCTTAGCAGAAACCACGGAGCCCAGAAGAAAGTGATACAGTATTTTTCAAGTATAGAAACACTGGAATTGACAACTAGAGTTCTATATTTGACAAAAATTACTTTCAGGAATAAAGGGTAAATCAAGACGTTCTCAGATGAAGGACAACTAAGATGGTTGCCAGTAACATAGTCTAAAAGAATAGCTAAAGGAAGTTCTCTAAGTAGGCAGAAAATGAAAGAAGTAGGAATCTTGGAATTTCAGAAAGAAAGAATAATAGAAATAATAATAATTATAATAATAATAATAAAAGTATGGGTAAAAACAATACAGTTGCATATAACACCCAGTGCTCATATCAAGTGTCTTCCTTAATGCCCACCACCCAGTTACCCCATTCCCTCCACTGATTTCCCCTCCAGCCACCCTGTTATCAGGTTTGTTTCCTGTAGTTAAAAGTCTCTTATGGCTTGCTTCCCTCTCTGTTATCTTATTTTTCCTATCGTTCCCCTGTTTGCATCCATTTTGTTTCTTAAATTCCACATGTGGGTGAAATCATATGGTATTTATCTTTCTCTGACTGACTTACTTCACTTAGCATAATTAATAGTTCTAACCATATCGTTGCAAATGGCAATATTTCTTTCTTTATTATGGCTGAGTAACATTTCATTGTATATGTATACCGCTCTTTTTTTAATCCATTTTTATCCATCTGTTGATGGACATCTGGGCTCTTTCCATATTTTGGCTATTGTAGACATGGCTGTTATAAACAGTGGGGGGGGTGTGTCCCTTCAAATCACTATTTTTGTATCTGTTGGATAAATACCTAGAAGTATAATTGTTGGGTCATAGGGTAGTTCTATTTTTAACTTTTGAGGAACTTCCATACTGTTTTCCAGAATGGCTGCCCCAGGTTGCATTCCCACCAACAGTATAACAAGGTTCCCTTTTCTCTGCATCCTTGTCAATATCTCTTGTTTCCTAACTTGTTAATTTTAGTCATTCTGACTGGTGTAAGATAGTATCTCATTTTGGTTTTGATTTGTATTTCCTTGATGCCGAGTGACGTTGAGCACTTTTTCATGTGTCTGTTGGCCATTTGGATGTCTTTGTAGAAATGTCTGTTCATGTCTTCTGCCCATTTCTTGAGTAGATACTTTGTTTTTTGGGTGTTGAGTTTGATAAGATCGTCAAAGATTCTGGATACTAGTCATTTATCTGATAAGACATTTACAAATATCTTCTCCCATTCTGTATTTCTTTTGACTTTGTCGATTATTTCTGTGCAGAAGCTTTTTATCTCGATGAAGTCCCAATAGTTCATTTTTGCTTTGGTTTCCCTTGCCTTTGAAGACATGTCTAGCAAGAAGTTGCTGTGGCCAAGGTCACAGAGGTTACTGCCTGTATTCTTCTCTAGGATTTTGATGAATTCCTATCTCACATTTAGATCATTCATCCGTCATCCATTTTGAGTTAACTTTTGTGTATGGTGTAAGAAAATGGTTCAGTTTCATTCTTCTGCATGTGGCTGTCAAATATTCCCAACATCATCTGTTGAAGAGACTGTCTTTTTTCTGTTGGATATTCTTTCCTGCTTTATCAAGAACTGGCTGATCACAGAGTTTGTGGGACCATTTCTGGGTTTTCTATTCCGTTCCATTGACCTATGGGTCTGTTTTTGTGCCAGTACCACACTGTCTTGATTACAGCTTTGTAATATAGCTTGAAGTTCGGAATTGTGATGCCACCAGCTTTGTTTTCTTTTTCAACATTCCTTTGGCTATTTGGGGTCTTTTTTGGTTTCCACACAAGTTTTAGGATTATTTGTTCTAGCTCTGTGAAAAATGCTGATAATATTTTGATTGGGATTGCATTCAATGTGTAGATTGTTCTGGGTGGCATAGACATTTTAATAATATTTGTTCTTCCAATCCATGAGTATGGAATGTTTTTCCATTTCATTATGTATTCCTCAAATTCTTTCTTACTTGTTCTATAGTTTTCAAAATATAATATTTTACTTCTTCGGTTAGTTTTATACCTAGATATCTTATGGGTTTTGGTGCAGTTGTAAATGAGATTGATTCCTTGATTACTCTTTCTGCTGCCTTATTGTTAGTGTATAGAATGTCATCTATGAAGAATGAAGCTGACTTCTTCTTTGCCTATTTAGATGCCTTTTATTTCTTTTTGTTGTCTGATTACTGAGGTTAGGACTTCTAGTACTATGTTGAATAATAGTGATGAGAATGGGCATCCCTGTCATGTTCCTGACTTTAGGGGAAAAGCTCTCAGTTTTTCCCCATTGAGGATGACTTTCACTGTGGGCTTTTCTATATGGCTTTCATGATATTGAGGTGTGTTCCCTCTATCCCTACACTGTGGAGAGTTTTAATCAAGAAAGGATGCTGTACTTTCTCAAATACTTTTTCTGCTCTATTGAGAGGGTCATATGATTCTTGTTCTTTCTTCTGTTAATGTGGAGTATCACATTGATTGATTTGTGGATGTTGAACCAACCTTGCAGCCCAGGAATAAATCCCACTTTGTCACAGTGAATAATCCTTTTAATGTACTGTTGGATCATATTGGTTAGTATCTTGGTGATAATTTTTGCATCCTTGTTCATCAGGGATATTGGTCTGTAATTCTTTTTGGGGAGTCTTTGTCTGGTTTTGGGATCAAGGTAATGCTGGCCTCATAGAATGAGTTTGGAAGTTTTTCTTCCATTTCTATTTTTTGAAACAACTTCAGAAGAATAGGTATTCTTTATGTAAGTGAAACCATATGATAATTGTATTTCTCTACTTGACTTATTTCACTAGCATAATCCCCTCCAGTTCCATCCATGTCAATGCAAATGTTGGGTATTCATCCTTTCTGATGGCTGAGTAATATTCCATTTTATATATGAACCACATCTTCTTTATCCATTCATCTGTTGAAGGGCATCTCAGGTCCTTCCACAGTTTGGCTATTGTTGACATTGCTGCTATGAACTTTGGGGTGCATATGCCCCTTCTTTTCACTACATCTGTATCTTTGGGGTAAATACCCAGTGGTGCAATTACTGGGTCATAGGGTAGCTCTTTTTTCAACTTTTTGAGGAACCTCCATACTGTTTTCCAAAGTGACTGCACCAACTTACATTCCCACCAACAGTGTGAGATGGTTCCTCTTTCTCCACATCCTCTCCAACATTTGTTTCCTGCCTTGTTAATTTTTGCCATTCTAACTGGTGTAAGGTGGTATCTCAATGTGGTCTTGATTTTAATTCCCCTGATGGCTAATGATGTTGAACATTTTTTCATGTGTCTGTTAGCCATTCATATGTCTTCTTTGGAGAAGTGTCTGTTCATGTCTTCTGCCCCCTTTTTTTTTTTTTACTTGATTTTTTTGTTCTTTGGGTGTAGAGTTTGAGAAGTTCTTTATAGATCTTGGATACCAACCTTTTATCTATAATGTCATTTGCAAATATCTACTCTCATTCCATGAGTTGACTCTTGATTTTGTTGTCTGTTACCTTAAAATCCAGTTTTTCTGATATAAGGATGGCTACTCCAGCTATCTTTTGATGTTCATTAGCATGATAATGTTTCTCCACTCCCTCACTTTAAATCTAAAGTGTCGTTGGATCTAAAATGAGTCTCTTGCAAGCAGTATATTGATGGGTCTTTTTTTTTTAATCCATTATGATATCCTATGTCTCTTGATTGGAGTATTTAGTCCACTTACATTCAGAGTATTATTGAAAGATAGGGGTGCCTGGGTGGCTCAGTCGTTAAGCATCTGCCTTCGGCTCAGGTCATGATCCTAGAATCCTCAGATCAAGCCCTGCATCAGGCTCCTTGCTCGGCAGGAAGCCTGCTTGTCCCACTACCATTCCCTCTGCTTGTGTTCCCTGTCTCACTGTGTTTCTCTCTGTCAAATAAATAAAATCTTTAAAAAAAAAAAAAGATATGAATTTAGTGCCATTATATTACCTGTAATGTTGCTGTCCCTATAGATCATCTCTGTTCCTTTCTGGTCTTTGTTAGTATGTTCAAAGTATCCCTTTTAATATTTCTTACAGGGCTGGTCTAGTGTTCACAAATTCCTTTAGTTTTTATTTGTCCTGGAAACTCTTTATCTCTCTTTCTGTTCTGAGTGACAGACTTGCTGAAAAAAGTGTTCTTGGCTGCATATTTTTCCCATTTACACACTGAATATGTCATGCCAATCCTTTCTGGCCTACCAGGTCTCTGTGGACTGGTTTGCTGCTGGTCTTATCTGTCTATCCTTATAGGTTAAGGACTTCTTGCCCTGAGTGCTTTAAGGATTTTCTCTTTATTTTTGTAATTTGAAAGCTTCACTATAATATATTGAGGTGTTGATCTATTTTTGTTGATTTCAAGGGGGATTCTCTGTGCCTCCTGGATTTGAGTGCCTGCTTCTTTCCCCAGATGAGGGAAGTTCTCAACTATAATTTGTTCAAATAAACCTTCTGCCCTTTCCTCCTGCTCCTCATCCTCTGGGACTGTTATAATAGAGATATTACTTTGTTTTATGAAATTGCCAAGTTCCCTCAGTCTACTTTTGTTATCTAACAGGTTTTTTTCCCCTCTTCTTTTCAACTTCCTTATTTTCCATCACTTTATCATCTACAGAACTGACTCACTATTCTGCATTCATCTTCATTTTTATGGCCTCCACTTGGAGACTATATCTTGGTTGTAGCATTTTTAATTTTGGCCTGACCAGACTTTAGTTCTTTTATCTCTGCAGTAAGGGATTCTCTAATGTCTTCCATGTGTTTTTAAGCCCAGCTAACATTTCATAATTGTTTTAAATTCTAGTTCAGACATTTTACTTATATCTGCATTGATTAAACCTCTGGCCATCTTTTCTGCCTGTTCTTTCTTTTAGAGTGAATTCCTCTGTCTTGTTATTTTTGGAGCAAAAAAAAGAAAAAATAGGAAAAAGAAATGAGAATAAGAAAAAATGAAAAAATATAAAAGATAAAATATATATAGGAATCTAGATCTTAGGTGTACCTTGGTCTGCTTGTTATGAAAAAGTTGTTATAAAAAAGTAGAAAGAAAGAAAAGAAAAAGAAGAGAAACAAAATTAAAAATAAAAAAATGAAGTACAATAAGAAATTTTAATGCTCTTTGTGTATCCAAAAAACAAAACAAAACAACAAGAAAAAAAAAACCAAACAAAAACAAAAAGAAATAAATCACAAGTAACAAAAAAAGAACCCAAGGACGCTGAATCCTGTTTACCCTAAAGTTGAAGCTTTGCAACACTCTGTAATAAGGTGACTTGTTGTGAGTAAGGGGTTTGTGCTGGTCTTCTGTGGGAGGGACCTGTTGTTCTGTTTCTCAGGTGGAATTGCCCTAGTGGAGATGCACCTGCAAGGGGGTATTGGGGCACGACTTGGTGTAGTGGCTCTGTTGTCCACTCAGCATTGTTTAGCTCATGGAGGATGATTAAGCTATTATGTATGGGAAGCAAATGGCTGTGCCCTGTTCTCTCATCTCCAGAGTGGGAAATGCATGCCACCCCTCTTTAGTGAACCCTCACAGAGGAGTGAGCAATGACCCCTCTTGTGTCCCTGGTTTCTGTCAGGTACCCGTCCTCACCCTATCTATGTCATAGCTGTCCACCTGCCAAATGGCACAGCATTCCTGTGTTTTATCTCGGGCACAGCTGTGTTTCAATACCCCACACAGGGATCCTTGAGGAGCAGACTGGCACTGATTCTTTGGGGGAGGGTTTCCCTGCATTGTGGCTGGTGCTGGCTTGTCTTGGAAAACAGTGGTACCGATACACTGTGGTTCAGAGTTGATGGTCTGTCTCTGTTCCTAGATGGCTGGGCAGGACTGTTGGATGGCGCCCTCAGGGTCCTTTATCTGCAAGGAGGCTGTAATACGGCTTCTAAATGCACTCAAACTCTCAAGCTGTGGCCAGTGCTGGGTTGTCGCAGAAGGCAGTGGCATAAAAGTGCAGTGGTTCAGAATTTATAATAAATCACAGCACTCAGTGGCTTCCCTCAAAGCTGGGGTTTGCAGCCCTCAGGCAGCCTTTCTTCCTATACTCGTGGGCAGGACCTTCAGTGGCACTCACAGGGTCCAGAGGAACTGCTTCTCCACATGTGACCCTGGGGATCCTCAGGCCACCTGTTGCTGAGGCTAGGCTCTACTCCCACGTTCACCGCTCAGTTCCCCAGGCAAGAAACTGACTGTGGCGCTAACCCCTTACACCTCAGAACTTGCTACACTGTCTGCAGAAAACTGGCAGTAATGTAACTCTTTCCTTCCCCACCCCCTCGATGATTTTGAGCAATAGTTTTCTTGTGCAGTCTTCTGCAAGTTTTCATTCTTCTCTCCCTCTCTTTTTTCTCTCTTTCCTCCTCTCTCGCTACTCCCTTTTCAGTCAAGGCTGCCTCCCCTGGGGAGCACACTGTTCTTTTCTCCCATGGATGAACTCTCTGCAGTTTCTACCTTCCATGGGTGGTTTTTCTGGCTTATAGATGTTCAACTTCAGTCTCCAAAACTTCTGATCAATTCTGTGGGTAGTCAGAATGATCCAATTTTTATCTAGCCTAAGGAGGCTGGCTTAGGGTGCCCCTATTCCTCTGTCATCTTACCTAGAATTTTCTTAATTGTACTTGTCAGTTGAAGTAAAAATTTTAGTATCATCTGATGTGGTTTGCAATATATACACAGGAAATATTTAAGACACTTTGAAATGGTGGAAGGCATAAGGATGTAAGCGGAAATAAGTTTTCTAAATTTACTCATGCTGGTAAAATGTCAATACTGATAATACTGTGAGGAAATAGCTGGCAAGGATGTGAAGAAACTGAATCTCTCATGTATTGCTTATGGGAATGTAAAATGGTGCAGCCACTTGCAAAAATAGGTCAGTGGTTTCTTGTAAAACTGTACAGATTCCTAACAAATGACCCCCTAGCTCCACTCCTGGATATGTATCCCAAAGAAATTAAAACTTACGTTCACATAAAAAACTATATACCCAAAAGTTCATTGTTATTTTACTTGTGACGGGTAAAAAACTGGAAGCAATCTAGATATGCTTCGATGAGCACATAATATGATGAGCACTGGGTGTTATACCGAATTAATGCATCATTGAACAACATATCAAAAACTAATGATGTACTATACTCTGACTAACTGAATTTAAATTAAAAAATGGTTAAATAAGCCATGATGGCTATGGTACATCCATACTAAGGAATATTACTCAATACTAAAAAAGAAAAAACTGTTAATATATGCAGCAACTTAGATCTCAAGGGCATTATGGTAAATGAAAAAAAATTCAACCTTAAAAAAAATCACAGACTCTATGATTATATTTATATAGCTCTCTCAAAAGGACAAAATTACAGAGGTGGAGAACAAACTAGTGGTTTCCAGGAACTAAGGAAGGAAAAATAAGGAAATGAGGGAGATCTTTGTGGTGATGAAATAGTTATACATTTTGATTGTGGTGGTTATACAAAGTGTCACAAGTGATAAAATAGCATATAGTTACATATACATATTGTACTAGTATCAGTTTCCTGGGTTTGATGTTGTGTGACGGCTATTGAGGGACAACTGGGTGAAGCATGCCTCGGATTCCCTGTACTATCTGCAGCTTCTTGTAAATCTGAAATTATTTCAAAATAAAAAGTTAGAAAATAAACTTTAAAAAGAAAACAAGATAAGTAAAAGTGTCATTATCTTCTGTTGGCAGATCACATATTATATTTTGGGCATAAAATGAGTAATTAAAACCAACCTAATACTATCTAGTCACCTTCTTTCTTTCCATTAACTCTATATTATATGCTACACGTGGTGGCAGGGATGAGAATATAAAAGCGAATAAATCAAATCCTTGTCCCAGCTCATGGAAATTGGAGAAGATGACACAGAGAAGTAAAAGTAAATAAGCAGGTAGAAGGCCAAGGAAGAGCCTCAGGATAACTACCAAATACCATGTCTATCTTACAGTCTTTCAAAATCACCTTAATCCATTAAAAAAAACCAAAAAGCCAGATCCCTTAGTATTGAAAGGAACTCTTATTCTTGGTCTTCCCTTAATTAAGTTAACCTCTACTGAATAATTTTAAGTGCCAGGTGGTATACTCAATAGCTCACATATATTATATCATTCAATTTTTGCACATCTATAAGGGAACTACTATTACTAAGGCACAGAAGAGGGAAGACATTCTCTGAGTGGTTGCAGTCACACAGTTGGGGGTTTTGGGGGTAAATCAGGATTTGATACCAGGTGTTTGACTCCTGAAAATGTGTTCTTATTCGCTGTCCTAAATTTCAGGGTGTGTTAGGGGAAGCATTCCTTATCTCATCTATTTGTGAGGGCACATGGCTTTGAATCTCACTTGATCATCTCGGGCTTTATATTTTGCGATAGTTAACAAGGACGCCTTAAATACAACTATCTCTAACTGGAAGGTGCTGTGGGTGCCTGTCTATTTAAATCCCTTTCGTCTACCCTACTAAAGAAGAACATTCAGTTAGTCAATACAGCTATGTAATTGCTTCTCAGTGTCACTTTAAAGAGTTGGGCTTCTTATAAAGGAGGAGTGTGGCAATTGAGTACCCCACTGTCATGAATCACTCAGGGTCAGAATCAGACTGCACTGGATACCAATGGATATCACCCAATTTAGGGCAGTGCCATCTACAATTGCTCTTTGTGGCTTATATTCCAAACGGATAAAGCAAATTGTGCTGATCCTATTCCATGTTGTTGTGCAATATCAAACATGACTGAGCCCTTTTCTCTGCTCTTACCTGTTTACTTTTCTCCCAACAGGGTCATTATGAAGAACAGCTTTGCATCCTTGGGCTGAGGAACAATACTGGACTATCTCCACTGGATGCATTATCTCCCTTCAGAAGTTCAGCACGTCTAGTCTGGCTCTTCTATCACTCTATGTTCCTTTTCTAGTCTTCTCTCCCAAATTTCCTCCCAAAGTGGGAGAGAAGAATGGATGTCAGACAAGAAGGGAGTCAGAGTGAGGAAGATGTACTGTCTTACAAACAGAGGTACAGAGGTGAAACACAAGGAGGAGATAAAGATGGGGAGAAGGAAGACATTATCTTTGAGAGATGCTGAGCCACAGCGTTGCAAATCTCCAGTAAGTCAAATGTTTTAAAGGCATTTACACCTGTAAAGAATATAACCTCTTTCTTAAAAGAAAAATGGGGAGCAAGAGCTACTTGAACAGGCCTCATGGACAGGAAGATGAGAACAATGACCTATGCTGCTCCTTTCATCTGCTTGTCGGTTTCACTTAAGCTTCCCATGACTCCATAACTAATCGTGACTTCAAGAAAACTCTGTGCATTTCTAAAGTTGGGTAAGGGCAACACTCACAAACACTTCAAAAATGACATAATAGAAGCAAAGAAGAAAGGAAAGATGGGAAGGAAAGAAAAAGGAACAAGCCAATCAGTTAGAACACCTGTCTTCTATTAAAATATCGGTAAGTCAAGAAAATGATTTTATTGTTCTTAGAAATTTGAAAACAGAATAAACTCTGTAATCACATTATGAATCAGGAATGAGAATACTTTATTATGCATTATCAATTTTCAGAGAAAACATTCTGGAGCCTACCAAACACAAATTAGCAGGTTTTGTTTACTTTTGGAGGGAGTAATACTCACACTTAATTTATTCATCGTAAAAATCAGTCATCAAGACGTTAACCAATTGTGAAATAAAAAAATAAAAACTTAATTTCCTTTTGCTTTTAAATTAATTGAAGTAACCCCCAGTGGCTAAGGGAATGATTTCTAGTTATACAGAACTGAGTCTATTAGCTATGTGACCTATGGCCAGCTACTTCCCTTCCCTGTGCCTATACTTTTCATCTATAAATTGGGAATAATGACAGTACCTACCTCAAGGGGGTTTTGTGAGGATTAAATCACTATAGTGAATTTAGCAAAGCACCTACATATTGTAAATCCTCCATATGTGTTGGTGTCATTATTACTAGTTTAAAAGAAATACAGAAAATTAAGAGTATCGTCCTCATAAATAAGGTCAACAGCCAAGCCGCCATCATGTAAAATCATTTAAAATCATAAAATCATTTTTAAGAAACCAAAACAATGAAAACTATTTCAGCAAGACCAAAAATATTCTTGCTTATTTTTTTTAAAGATTTATTTATTTATTTTGTAGGGGAGAAAGAGAGCATGAATGCAGCACATGAGCATGGTGTGAGGAAGGGGCAGAGAGAAAGAAAGGATCTCAAGTGGACTCTGAGCAGAGCTTGGAGCCTGTCAACAGGCTCATGATCCTGAGATCATGACCTGAGCTGAAACCAAGACTTGGACACTCAACTAATTGAGATTTTCTGTGAAAATCTCAGAGGCAATTTATTGAAATCCTGATAAAGCCAAGCAGTGGACTTGCTTGCCCTCCATCACTGACCAAAGAAAATGCTTCCTGAAATTTACCAGATGAAAAAATGAATCTGGTCTTGGTTTCATACTAGGCAAGCTAGGTTAACTTAGAAATGAGCTTATAGAAAACAAATTCAAGAATTGATAGATTCAATAATTCATAAGGCAACATGCCTTATGCAGGGATTTGCTTAATTTCCCACAACTGGAGTTTTTGGAGAAAGATTCCCAGAAAAAACGACAAATCTGGTCGAACCATGCATAAAGAATATATTTCAGTTTTGTTTAAATTTTTTTTATTGTTATCATTTCAGATTCAGTCTAGTCCCACAATTTGCTCATGCCTGTGGTATATAGTCTAAGTTGTAATAACAGCAGACATGTGCTTCCTGTCCACATCAGTTAGGGTTCAACCAGAGAAGCAGAACTATTAGAAGATACATACAGAGAAAGTTATTGCAGTAAGTTAGCTTATGAGCAAGCCTAGGCAATACCAATGCCTACCGGGCTAGCAACTAAGAAAAGCAGACTGGGATTCTTAGGCATAGGCTGAAACTATTGTCCCCAGGCAGATTTTATTTTCTCAGGAAAACCTCAGCTCTGCTTTTAAAGCCTTTCAACTGATTGGGTCAGGTCTAGCCAGATTATCTAGAATAATCTCCTTTACTTAAAGTCAATTAATTATAGATTTTAATTTCAGCTACAAAGTACCTCCACACTAATACCTAGATTTGTATTTGAAATCCTGGGCCTGAAGCCTAGTCAAGCTGACACATCAAAAACACCACTACATTGGGGCACATGGGTGGCTCCGTTGGTTAAGTACCCAACTCTTGATTTCAGCTCAGGGTCATGATCTCAGGGTCATGAGATTGAGCACTGCATCATGCTCCACACTGGGAATGGAGGCTGCTTAAGATTCTCTCTTTCTCCCTCTTCCTTTGCCCTTCCCCCTCCAAAAAAAAGTTAAAAAAAAAACCACAAAAACAACACAACAAACACCAACACATCTATATGTATCTCCTTAACTTGTACTTAAAGTCCAAATAAAGCCAATGACAAAGTCATACCTCCACCTAACAGGATACAACTATTTTACTTAAAAATTAAAAGATATTTAACCTTTTTTTTTTTCTCAAAAAAGATACAATGTCTTTGAGTGATATTCATTCTTATCCTTTGACATCCTGTAACTTACTGTCAAATAAAGTTAACTAACAGTAATACATCTCATGTTAGATGATGGATTAGTACAAGAAAGAAGAAACGAAAATGTTTGGTTAATAGATATGCAAACTTATTAAAAATAAAATAAGGAATACTTATAACTATTACAGTCCTTCTTTCCGCAACTTGTCTGATGATTACAGTTGTAATCTGATGATTACATTAACTATTTTTTCCCCCGCTATCCATTCCATATTCCCTTTGCCTTCAGTAAGCATCTCAGTTGGTCATGGTTTTTTGTCCAGTGGGGTGACTTAAACTTTCATGTCTAAAGTTTGAGCCATTAGCAGACCTACCTGAAATGGGTTGTAGTTTTTCATTTAATCACAGGACATGGGAGTACTAAGAGATAACCTAAGGGATCTCCTGTATTCAAGACGTCTCCTTTCTTACCTCCTGGTAGCAATCCAATTTCTTCCTTGATGATCAGGATCAGTAAACCCAGCCAATAGGGTAACCCCTTCTTTGCCTGTTGAGGGAGAATCATGAAGAGCTCAAAGTAGATGATGGTTAGCAGTCCCAACATTCACTATATTGTAATTATTATTGTGTCTCCTGATTAAAATATTTCTCTTTGGAACTAAAATCTCTAGACCATCAGACCTTAAAGTTGAGGGGACCAGGAAGCAAAAATTTTGCTGGTAGGTCACTAGGGATAATAATGAGTGGAGTTACTCTCATATCTATCCCTTAATTTCTGGACTCATGACTCTGGGTATGGGAGAGACAGCACCATATACTAGACACTAATTCAGGGCATACACACCCTCCTGGAGAACCTTGCCCAAGTCTTGCAAGATACTGCCATCCACTGGCACTGTAACTAAATCTCATAACACCATTCCATCATTCCAGCAGGTCAGCTGCTTCCAGACGGTGGGGAACAGATCAGGGCTAGTGAATTCAATGAGCATGAGCTCATTGCTATATTTAACTGTTGTGAAGTAAGTTGCTTGACCAAAAGCAATGCTGTGTGGAATGCCATGGTAGTGGATAAGACATTCTATAAGTACACAGGTGATAGTTTTGATATTGCATGCAGAGAAGGCAAATCTATGTCCTGGGTAAGAGTCTATTTCAGTAAGAGTAAAGCACATTCCGTGACGGAAGCAGTCCACTGTAATCAACCTGCTATCAGGTAAATGGTTGATCATCTTGGGGAATGGTTCCATATTGGAGATACAGCACTGGCCTCTGCTGCAAGCAGAATGAGCACTCAACACTGGAGGTAGCCAGGCTAATCCTGATGAATGGAAGTCCATTCTGGTGAGCCCATGCACAATCTCCATTACTGCTACCATAGCCACTTTGTTTATGAGGCCACTGGGCAGTAATAGGAATGGCTGGAGAAAAAAGTAACTGGTATCCGTGCAGTGGTCCATCCTTTATACTTGATTATTCTTTTTTTCCCCCAAATACTTTCATTTTTTCAGTGTTACAAGATTAATTGTTCATATGCTTGATTATTAAAATCTTTCTCTGCTAAGGTCATCCTTTGGTGAGTATTCACATGGGACACAAATATCTTCATTTATTTTGCCCATCCATAGAGGTCCATCCACATGCCTCTTCCCTAGACCTCCTTGTTACTTTCTCCAAGTATGTTCCTTCCAAGTCCTGCTGGCCTCAGCCTATGAAACTATATAGATTCATACCTTTGACTATTTTGGCCTCCAAAGAAAATGAACAACCAGGTGAACTGTTCCAGTTCTGCTCACTGAAATTTTCCTTTAACAGTGTCTTTCAGGAATGTATCTGAAAATTGGCCAACAGTTAATAAGGCTCACTTTGTTTGGTCTGTGTGAATGGGTTAAGAAAGATTGACTCAAATTAATCTAAGCAATGCCCTACAAGTACATTTACTCCCTATATCTTATGCAGAAGTCTTCATTAGCCCTTCCCAAACCTGACAGCTTGCCGCCCTCTCCATCCTTTTAGATTTTCTCTCATGATCATCAGCACCAAAATTCCATTTGGTTATCAAAACCAGAAACTCAGAGATAATCTCTAAGGTTACCCTCTCCTTTAACCCTCTCATCCTGCAAACTCCACCTCATGTTCCTCATTTGAGCAATGACCATTTTATACCCTAAATTTGCCCTAAAATATTTCTGCTATTACCACTGCTTCAATTTAGTTTAAGATCTTACTGTTTTTCCCCCAGAACTATAGTAATGTCCTTCTAATTGTTGTCCCAGATTGGTTTTACTTTTAGCTAATCTATTGTCCAATGGCTGTCATATATCAGTCACCTAGTTACTCCCCATTTTAACTCCTTCAGTGAATTCACATATTAAAAAACAGAACAAGAGCACCTGGGTGGCTCAGTTGGTTAAGCAGCTGCCTTCAATTCAGGTCACGATCTTGGTATCCTGGGATCAAGCCCCACATTAGGCTCCCTGCCCAGCGGGGAGTCTGCTTCTCCGTCTCCCTCTGCCCTACTTGTGTTCTCTCTCTCTCTCTTAATTAAATAAACAAATAATTTTAAAAAAAGATTTAAAAAACAAAACAAAAATAAATTTCTTGGAATAACAAAGAAATCTGAACTCATTTGAAGATTCACGTTCAGAGTTTACATGAAAAAAACAAAAAAACAAAAAAAAACTAAAAATGACTTATTTATAAATAATCTTTTTTCTCACTTTAAAATAATTCAGCCATTATCGCTCCCTTGTTTCATACCCTGGTGTTCTTTCTCTTTTTAAAACTTGGGCTCTCTTTATATCAGTCTACATTAGGGTCCTGATGCATAGGGGCACACATGTTTACGTACATTTAGATGCACTATTTCTACTCTCCAGGATACCCAAATTATTCTTCAGTATCAGATGAATTATCAATTCCATCATAAGTCATAAAGTTCTTTCCCAATCCCTCTAAGCAGATTTTATCATTTCTTCTTGTAATGAATAATGGGTTTGATTTTATTATTGTACTTCACATTTTTCGTAATTTTATGAAAAATTTATTTCATGGCTATTGCTTCTTCAGCAAAGTGAAGTTGTTCTTTTTATTATTATATCCTCAAAACCTAACCTAGTGCCTGACTTAAATGTGCTCCACAGATATTTAGTGAGTAAGTGAATGACTGAATGAATCAATGAATTAATGAATGAAGTCAGATAGAATGGCAATAAATATGCAGTTCAAGCAACTGTTAATAGGGTCGCAGCCTTGGTAAATGAAGACTATATATAAATATATCTGTTTTTCTTTTCCAAAAAAAAAAAAATTGGAACAATGTAACATAAGTCCAGGGGAACTGAGACAGAAAGCGGAGTGTCAAGTTAGTGGCGGCCTCGAAACACCTCAACTTCCTGATTATTTTTATTTTTCCATTTTTAACTGTATTATCTATTTAGATGTAATATCTGATATTGGTGGTAGTTATGTGGAGTCTGAAACAAAATCACAAAATGAATATTTCTGAGCCCACTACACAATATTAGAACTACAACCCCATCAAAGAGTTTTTCTAAATATATTTTTTAAACTTGGGAAACATAAAGCTATTCTGGGGTATGCAAGGTATCGCATTTCCCCGCACACTTTATTATTTTTTTTTATTTTTTTATTTTTTGCTTTTTTTTTTTAATTTTATTTAATTCCCCCCACACACACACTTTAAAGGTGAATGTGCCCATGTCACTTATTTTGACCACAAAGTGTGAACAAAAGTGAAGTATGATTCCTCATGGTTCTTTTTACCTTTTTACACGATGCTCATAGAAACATCTGTTTGTTGAGATGGAACCTCTGTCAGCCCAGGTCCACAAGTGACTACCATAAACAAATACCCCTTGTTGACCCCCTTTGTACATGTAGTGAGGGTAACAAATAAATACTCATTTAAATCATAAAATTTGGGGATATTTTTGTCACTAGAGTTTAACCTAACCTCTCCTGAGTAATTCGTAATATGTGGACCTAATTAAGACTTTTTTAAATCTACGTGATATTGAAAACACCCCCTCTATGTTGTTAAAAGTTCTGTGAAAGTATTATTTTGACAGTCTTCTATTGATGTGGCATTATTTTTTCAGAAGTTCCCTAATTGTGGGATATTTAGATGTTTTCACATTTTGATATTTTATGTTACTTTCCAACAAATGCCCTTAACCTTAAATCTATGCAATTCCATTTATTTAAGATAAAGGGACAAAAGTAGAATAGGTTAAATTTAAGAACTTGTCAAAACCTTTGACACAGTTTTTCCAGAAAAAAATTGATAAATTTATAATTTCACCGTGTGTACCTAAGTGCACATATAGTGTCTTGTTTTTAAACAAGTTGAAATACTAGTGATAGTAAATATCTTTTCCATGTACATGGTTCTATTTTTATAAATTTGATAATTCACACACTTATTTTTCTTATTGGATTTATAAGACTAATATATTAAGTATATTAAACATTTTGTCATAATTTTGAAAATATTTTTCCTAGTCAATATATTTGTTTTTAATTTGACTTTTAGTATTATTTTAATAAACAGAAATGTAAATTTTTATGTGACTAAATCCAAACTGTGACTTCTATTATTTTTATTTTCATTATTTTTTGATGCTTAGAAATCTTTCCTCATCTTGAGGTACAAAAAGTCCAGAGTTTCATTCAATATCTTGAGGTTTCATTTTTATATTCAACTTTTTGACATATCAAAATGTATCTAGTTTTAAGAAGTGAAATAAATGTATTTCCCCCCCAAGTAACTAATTTTTACTTACACAAAAACTATAGTGTTACATATTATATATTTAAATATTTACTGGTTACATGTGAATATATGTGTGTGCATATAATGAATGCACATATATGTATTCACACACCCATACATACATGTATTTTAAATGATAAATGTTATAGATATTTCCTAGCTAACCCTGTTTATCCTTTAAACATTCTTTAAGCTGTCTTTCTGAGTCTCATGTTTTATTGCAATAGATAGAATGTCCAAAAATGTTAAAAAATAACAATGTCAGACATTGTAGTCTGGTAACTGACTTTTTAAAAAAGTCACTTTTGGGGCACTTGGGTGGTTCAGTCCTTAAGTGTCTGCCTTCGGCTCAGATCATAATACCAGAGTCCTGGGATTGAGCCCCGCATCGGGCTCCCTGCTCAGTGGGGAACCTGCTTCTCCCTCTCCCACTCTCCTGCTTGTGTTTCTTCTCTTGCTGTGTCTCTCTCTGTCAAATAAACAAATAAAATCTTTAAAAAAAATTAAAAATCAAAAAAGTCACTTTTTAACCAAATTGTTTTGAGGGCCCAGGTAGTGTTTTGAGGATCTGTGTTTGATAAGAGTCTAGCAGATGTGCAGTGTTTTATGACCTGGGAATAAAGGTAGTGAACAAGATAGACAGTCTTCCTCTTCTGTAAAGCACAATTTCTACTTACGGTAAGATAGCCAACAAGTAGTCAAGGAAATTGACAAGATAATTGCAGACAGTGATTGGAAATGTGAAGAAATAAACTAAGGCTAGCACCATGAGATACAGCATGATGGGGGGCAGTATTGTTGTTTCAGGAAAGGGATTCCTGAAGGGGCAGCATCTTCAAGGGGATAAATTAAAACGCTGACCAGTAATGATCAGGAAGAACAGGAATGAAAGAGTAGTAAATTCAGAAGCCCCAAGGGGTTAATTGCTGTGTCTGTAATTTAGTGCGTAAGGAGCAGGGAAAACGGAGCAATAGTAGAAGGAGTGGAAAGTTTGGCTGAAGCAAGCTTGTGTAAGCTGTGCAGGCCAAGGAAAGGATTTCTAATTTTGGCTCATGCAGAAGTCGAGTTATTTGATGCAGTTTACACTTTTTGGGGAAAAAAAATCACTCCGGGTATTGTATGAAAAATGTATAAAGAAGAGTAGGAGGATAAGGATAAGGAGGTCACTTATCCATCTGTTAGAACACCTTGGTGAAAGATGATGGTACTTTGGACAAGCAAACTGGCAACAGGCATGGAAAACAGATGGGATTCTGGGTAGGTTTTGAAGGTAGAGCTGTCGCAATGTACTGATTGTTTTGCTGTTGAGGTTAGAGAAAAAGAAAAATCAAGGACAGTTGCTATGGGTTGACTCCTAGAGGATAAAGCAATAGCATACAGAGATAGGGAAGATTTGGGAAACAATAGGTCCGCTGCAGTGGAGTGCAGCTCGGAAGAATTTTGGCTCTTTTGAGGTTAAGACATCTATTTGATATCCTAGAATAGGATGGAGTACACACTTGTGTACAGAAGTCTGGACTTCAGGGGAAATTTTAGAACTAGTGAAATACTTTTACCACCTCTTGGGTCTCACCAGTAAGAATGAGGAGAGTTATTAAGCTATTATTCTATTTGCAGAATAAATAGTTTTGGGCCATTTTGTATTTTTTCACTATACTGCTGAATACAAATGTAAAATTATTTCTACATTTCTGATCTGTAGAATTCTCTTTTGAGAAAATGATTACGTTGGTTTAATTATAAGTGCAAAATGAATGCACAAGCACAAAGCCATATGTCAAGTAACAAATAACAGAAAATTAAGGAAGTCAGTCAAAATATGTGAAAGAGCTAAATTTCTTTTTCCTAAGTAAAATACAGCATTATTCAAATTTGTGAACTTATGACCTTCGCTGCTAATAATATATTGAATGTAAAATGTTCACCCAAGATTCTTTAGTACTTAAAAAAGTGTTATAACTAATTTTTCAAAGCATTTTCTAAGAAATTATCCTGACAATTGTCCTCTCATTTATTAAATAACTCTAGCAAAAAAAATATTAATCCTTAATGAGTCCACATTTTGTCTTATCACCTTTTAAAAATAATTAATAACTAAGCTGTTAAAATAGTCTGTTGTTAATTTTAAGTGTGAGATATTACAAACACATGTACGTATAAAGGATATATAATAGATACTTAGGTACTTACAACCTGGGTTGAAAATTTGTTGACATATTCACCTCAAGTCTTTTTCACCCTAAGAAATAAAAATTTACAGGTACAATTTGTTTATATTCATATATAATGCATGATATGTATATTTTTTGAAAATATGATTATCTCAGTATAATGTATGTCTGCCACATGCCAAGTTTCTATATATTTATGCATCTCCTTCTCCCACTAGTCGATTTGTCTATTCCTTTAACAATATCATGCTCTTTAAAATGCTAAAGCATTACATTAAGTCTAGGGCAAGTATTCTTTCATTCTTTTTCTTCTTCAAAATAATTTTGTCTGTACTTGATCTTTAATAAATCCATGTGGACTTTAGAATCAGCTTCAGTTCCATGATGAACCGTGTTGCATTTTGATTTAAATTTAAATCCTTAAGTAATAATTTGGGAAAACTGCCACTCTTTTTGGTGGCAATACACTCCTCATTCACTAATAAAATATATCTCCCTGTTTTTAGATATCTTTTAGACATCTGTTTATGTTTTTAGATGTCTTTAAAGATCTTTCACACTTCTGTTGGATTTCCTTGGGAGTTTTATATTCTTTTCTTGTTCTGATATGTGCTTTGTTATTGTATTTATTACATTTTACCTTTTTTTTTTTAAAGATTTATTTATTTTTTAGAGAGAGTGAGAGAGTGGGGGGAGGTGCAGAGGGAGAGGGAAAGAGAAACTCAAGCAGACTCTGTGAGCCTGACACAGGGTTTGATCTCAAGACCTGAGATCATTCCTGAGCTGAAACCAAGAGTTGAATGCTGAACCAACTGTACCACCCCGGTGCCCCTCATTTTTATCTGTCTTGCCTTTGTATATTGGCATTGGGTCCAGCAATGTTGCTGAACTCTCTTAGGTTAATAGCTCATCTGCAAAGTCATTTGGATTTTCTATGTACACAATCATAGGATCTCTAAATAATAAAAGTGTTGCCTCTTCCTTCCAGACCTTATCTAATATGCTCTATATTCTTGCCTTATGCATTGGCCACAACTCGCAGAGGGCAAATGACAAGGGTTGGAAAGAGCTTACCAGCAAGGAGGCTGAAAGAGAGAAGGAAAGATGTGAGGACAAAACTTTAGACAATACTTATTTTAGGGATTCCAAGGATAAACCAGAGAAGGGGTCAACAATCCTCACAGCAGAAAAGAAATCTGGACATGATAGTGTCCCAGAACTAGAGGAATATTTTCAAGAAGAAAGCTGCTAAAAAAGCAGTATCGAAAGGTGCACACAAGCCACCATTTCTGAAAAATCCAAAGGATTCGTAATCCCTCCTGATCATTGAGAAACTGGTCTCAGAAGAATGGCTAGGGCGAAGTTAGTTTCCAATGGGTGAAGTACTAAAAACAGTGATGAATTAGATCTGGGGGAAAACTAGTCTTTCAAACTGTTGCCAGGGAAAAGAAAGAAATGAAATGAAGCAGGACCTTAAGGGGTTATATGATTGAAGAGAAATTTTCTGGCTTTTAAAAATAGTGACGATAGAATTTATTGTAAGCAGAAAGGAAAAACCTATTGGTGATAGAATGACTGAAGAGCAGGATCATGTTCCGAAAGCAGTTTAAGATGGAATAAGAGTATAAGACAAGGAGTTAAGCCTGAAAAGAAGAGGGAAAACTTCTCTCCAAATGCTGGCTTGAGAGCAGAAGGGGAGAGTAAAAATGAAGAAATGGTCAGAGGAATTGAAGAAACACATTTGAAAGGGTCAAGAATGATTTCTGGGGTTAATGTGACTAACTGAAAGCACTGTTTGGGAGACGGTTCTCTGACCTAACTCCATGGTCTCATGCTCAAAAGAGGCTACAGCAAAAGGCCAGGCACTAAACAAAAGCTCAGCCTCATTAGCATCTCTCTAGGACCTTGTGATCACAAGATGACCCTGGTGGATTCAGCAACAAAGACTCAGCAAATTCTAGGGCAAGATTTACAAGACCAAATGTCTGAAGAGGCAAGGGACAAACACACTGGAGACGTATTTTCCATATAAAGGCATTCAAGCTCAACCATCTTTTTTTTTTTTTTAACTTTTTCCTTTTTTTTTTTTTTTTTTTTAAGAGATTCTATCTATTCATTTGACAGAGAGAGATCACAAGCGGGCAGAGAGGCAGGCAGAGAGAGGGAGAGGGAGGCAGGCTCCCTGCTGAGCTGAGAGCCCAATGTGGGACTCAATCCCATAACCTGAGTGGAGGGCAGAGACTTTAACCCACTGAGCCACCCAGGCACCCCAAGCTCAGCTATCTTAATAGGCAGCTGAAAAGCAACAAGAACAACAGAAACAAAATAACACTGCCATCAACAAATCTTTGACCTGGATTTAATCAGTAAGCAACCCATTGCAGCCGCTCCTGTGGACAGAAAAGTGACCGTGGCTCAAAGTTGGAGATTTAGCGGCAGCGTTCACAGTTTTAGCTTCACCTACCTGTAGCTTTATATGGAATTCGCTCCTTACTGTCTCCCTCATTCTCACCAGCCAAACAGGAGCTGGACAAACGGGAGCCAGCACGATGGATTGAATTAGGACTGGTTTTGGTGTTCTCAGGGCCAGGCTCTCTGTGGGGAAGGATGGGGCTTTGTCAGAAGGTTGCAGGGGGTTTAAACAAAGATTCTTCCAGGCCAGCATCCAAGGTCCAAAGACAAACCAATACCAGGCTATCCATTTTAAGGAGTCTGGCAGAGCAGATTCCTTAACAGTACAGAACTCAGGAAGGAAGGTATTCCACAGGGAATTCCTAGCATTCCTAGAACTAGAACGCAGCTAAGGCATGTTAGAGGACATCTATCAACTTTATGCATCTTTAAGGTGGAGCTGTTAGGAGAAGATAACTTTTTCCAACACCTCAGATCAAGGTCATTTTTGGGTTTGAAAGGCCCCAGGGGCTTGACAGCAGGAAGTGCTGGATGTGGCACTAAGGTAAAACCACCTGAGGGATTCCTAAATGTAGTAGAGAAGAAATACGAGAGGACTGTAGACCCCATAAGGGAGTAGAAACAGATGGAGAGGAGTGCTATTATGTTTCCTGTTTAACTCTAGGAAGCTGTGCCCTGAGGAAATATGGTTACATTTCAACAGGGATTGGAAAATGCAAGTTTAGAAGGAGGACTTGAATCCAGAATTTGTTATAGTAGGAGGAAATAGGTAAATGTTAATTAAGGGGGGACATTGAACTAAATGGGCCCAGGTGCAGGTATAGTATTAGAAGACGACTTTGTTTCTGAAAATCTAGCTTATTGGCTAATTCATAATTTGGAAATTTGTGAAATTTCAATTTGTGGAATTGAGGGAATTATTCTTTCCCCCCCTTTTTTAACATATTAAGAAAGGGGTTAGCTTACTTCATTGTGGCTAATTATTATTATTGAACAATCCAGGGAAATCTTTTGATTTGAATTTATAAATTTACTAAATATTGGCAATGAATTATTGCTTTTATCTGTAGAGCCCCTCTGTATGGCCCCAACAATCATAGGGCATGCACCCTGACTATTTCAGTTTTCAATGTAGATAGGTGATTGAATGCATTGGCTTTGGAATCAGCCAGATTTGGTTTGAATACTAGCTCTGGAAGGTATTAGCTGTTTGATTTTGACTAATGAGTCACTTAACTTCTTGGAACTTTAATTTCCTCTTTGGTCAAACAATGGCTTCTAACAGTCACTGCTAAAATAATGTTAAATGAGACAATGTATATTAAGTGGCTAAAGCACTGTAGATATTCAATTATTAATGCATATCATTTTTATTAATATTATTATTATTACTGAATGCTACTCTTGTAAAAACATTTAAAATGTACATAACTAGGGTGCCTGGGTGGCTCAGTGGGTTAAAGTCTCTGCCTTTGGCTTGAGTTATTATCTCAGGGTCCTGGGATCGAGCCCCTCACTGGGCTTTCTGCTCAGCAGGGAGCCTGCTTCTCCTTCTCTCTCTCTGCCTGCCTCTCTGCCTACTTGTGATCTCTCTCTGTCAAAATGAATAAATGAAATCTTTAAGAAATACAAATAAAAATAAAATATACATAACTGAGAGATGGCCATTAAGGAGGGCGTGTGATGTGATGAGCACTGGGTGTTATACAAAACCAACAAATCATTGAACAATACATCACAAACTAATGATGTAAACTATATGTTGGCTAATTGAATTTAAATTTTAAAAAATGTACATTACTTAAAGTCAAATATAAAGAAAGTCAAAGGCTAGATCATCTAGGCTACATTGGTTAATTGGTTATATGCTCACTATATGTTTTGAATTGTTCTCATTTTGGAACTATTTCATACCGGAATTGAAGTAAAATATCGGTGTCATAAATTTGGCGATGTATCCTAGGCTCTAGAGACGGCTCAGAAGATTGCACAGCTCATCATCTCTTGCCATTATGAGATAGTAAAGAGAAATATTACAGTGAGGTGTTGTGTCAGAGATAGCAGGACTCACCGGCACTCCATCTGCTTCTTAGCAATCTTGCAATGAGTCAGGCCCATATCAGCAACTCTGGCAAATGTCCCGTGGTCAGAATTGATTTCTGCATTAGAGTATGGAAAAAAGCAGTTTGTAAAGCTGTTTGTCACTTTCCTTATCACAGGGACCAGGGATGTTCTAGAGAGCTTCAGATCAACTTGGGTGCCTCAGTGACTATGTGGCCTGAGTTTCCTTGCAGACTCATGTTGCACACATTGCAAGACTAGAAAGATCCTCTGTGGTGTGAAATCCTTGAGATTTTGAGGGTGACTTATTTGTGCAGCATACCTGGCCTATCAAATTAATAGTCTCAAAATACAGTATATACATAGAATATTTTATTTACCTGCTTATTTCATGCATTGTATATATATTATAATAGTTCATAGTATAATAAATTATATACAAATATATGTAGTTATATATTATATGAATATATATTTTATTTATCTACTTTATATGTATACAAATTTATCAAATATTAGATGTGTGTATAATTATATGATTATACAAGTTAATTTTTAACATATGTAAGTTATAAATATAGGTATAAGATGTGTGTGTGTATGTGTATAATGAGTGAGACAACCAGTTATATAAAATAATTTGGATGGCCCTATATTTTGAGACTGTTGATTTTTAATGTATTTTTGTATGCAAAACATTTTCATAAATTTATTCACTCAAAAACATGTATTGAGAACCTACTATTGTCTGATTGGAGAAACCGTAAATGGGAGCATAAAAATCAATGTTATGATGCAACTTATATTTTGAGAGAGGACATAGACAATAAATGTGATTTTAAAGCAAATTATATTCCAATTAGAATATAATTGAGAATTTCAGTCAATTCTGAAAATTGCCAGGAAGAAGGCTGAAGACGGATAAGAGTAAGAGTGCATGCTGGGGGATTGAGGAGGGTCTTGTTATTTTAAACAGGGTGCTCAGGACAGCATCACTATGACGATGACACTTAAGAAAAGCCTAGAGAGAGGAGAAGGAGGTGAAGAAGAAGCAAAAAGAGACTTTGGAAGATACTGCACCAATTCAAACAAGAGAAGATAGTGGATCTGGCAAGGGAGTGGTAATGGATTTGGTCAGAAGCAGCCTGATTCTGGAAATACACTGAAGGTAGAAATGGCATAAAAGATCAAGAAACTGGAAAATATCATCCAAGGAGTGGGATTAGATAGACGGGAGAAGTTTAAGGACAGAGTCCGGGGCACTACCGCATGAAGATGGGCGGGAAAGGAGCAGCTGCAAAGGAGGCTAAGAAAGAGGGGCCGTTAGGAGGAAAGTGCAAGTGGATGGTTATGCTTGAAGCCAGGTGAAGAAAGTATTTCCAGGAAAAAGGAGTGATTTACTACATCAATGCTTTGGAGAAGTCAAATAAAATGGTGTTAAAAATCAGCCTTTGAATTTAATGTCACGAGAGAATTGGAGGACATGACGAAAAATTTTAGGGGTAGAAAACACCTAGAGACAATATGGACACAGACAATTCTCTGTAGGAGAGCAGACATGGGCCATAACAGTTTGTGAAAGTGGGATGAAGAGATTTTGTTTTGTTCTGTTGTGTTTTTAAAGGCAAGAGAGGTAGCATGCAAGTACACTGATTGAAATATTCCAGTAGAGAGGATAAAATTAAGAGCAATCTAGGAGAAAAAGCAGAGATTGTCTGGAGATGTGTTCTTGGGCAGACAGGAGGGAGGTAGTTCTGGTGTTCCGGTGGGGAAAGAAATTAACCTTTGGAGTGCTGACAGGTGATCTGTAATTAGAAGGAAGGAACAGTATATGAGTACATATACTCATCTTCTAGTGGAGAAACTCCTCATTGATCGGGAGATTCCACATTCTAGTATTCATACCAATGTTCTTTTTAGTATGAGCTTTAGTGGTATTTAAAAATATAATTTGATTTATATAAATCAACAAAAAAGTGAATTTTAGATATAGTGAATTTAACTACCACAACTAAGGAATCTTAAAAACAACCTGTTACAAAATTTTAGAGCTTGGCTTCTTCCCTTGAGAAAAAAATTTCAATGGGATTAGCATTATTGATATTTTCTTCCATGATCAGCCGTAACACAGTGGAAAAGCAGTTCTAGCTAAGTCTTTGCTCTATAAATCAGGGTTTCACAAACTACAGCCTGCTGGTCAAATAGGCCTGCCATCTGTTTATGTAAATAAGAATTTATTTTAGCACAGTCATGTCCATTCATTTACTGATGTCTGTGGGTGCTTTCATACTACAAAAACAGAAGTGAGGGTGACAGAGACCTTATTGCCACAAAACCAGAAATATTTAGTGTTGGTCCTTTACAAAATAAATCTGCAGACCCGTGATTAAAAACTATTGGCTCGACTGATGGTGACCCTTGAAATTTTGGATGAAAATAATGCATTTCTACAAAAATATAATTTTTAACTCAAAATAACTGTCAATGAATGTTTCTTATAACAAAATATTAGAATGATGTTACTGTAAACATCTTCTGTTGTTTCAAACAACTGTATTTTTTTAACGTTTCAACTTCATGGTTGTAACATTTTGTTAGTTTGTTACTGATGGTAATGGTGGTAGCAGTGGAGTGTGTGTATGTGTGTTTACTTAAAACATTTTTTTGTTTTGTTTTGCTTTGTTTGTTTTGGTGACTTGGCACTGGGATGCCATAGCTGGAATTGAAAAGCCCTGGGTACAAAATGAGAATGTTATCCAGATGGTGTCATAGCAAGGAAGAAGAGCACATTATTCTTTAGTTTTATTGTAAAAAAATTTAATAGATTCAGTTTTTTAACAGCAGTTTTAGGTTGACAGCAAAATTGAGTCAAGAGGACAGATAACCTCATATAACCCTGTCCCTACACATGCACAACCTCACCCACTGTCTACATTGCCCACCAGACAGGGACACTAGTTATAATCGATGAACCTACATTCACATATCATTATGTCGATAGTTTACATGAGGTTATGCTCCTGATGGTGTATGTTCTATGGCTTTTAACTAATGTAGAATGACGTTTCCACCATTGTAGAATCATAAAGAAATATTCACTGCCTCAAAAGTTCTCGGTGTTTTGCTTATTCATCCCTCCTTCCCCACATCCTCTGACAAACCCTTGCCTTTTGTTTTTATTGTGTTATATTAATCACCGTAAAATTCATCATTAGTTTTTGACGCAGTGTTCCAAGATTCATTGCTTATGTACAACACCCAGTACTCCATGCAACACGTGCCCTCCTTAATACCCACCACTTGTTTTTTTATATCAATAGAACATCTTAATTTCTCCAAGTTTTGAAAATTATTAATAAAGCTTCTATAGGGGGTACCTGGGTGGCTCAATCAGTTAAGTGTCTGCCTTCAGCTCAGGTCATGATCTCAGGGTCCTGGGATCCAGATCTACTACATTGGGCTCTATGCTCATTAGGGAGTCTGCTTCTCCCTGTCACTCTCTCTGTTCTTTCCCTCTCTCGCTCTCTCAAATAAATAAATAATTTTTTTTAAAGCTACTATAAACATCCATGTTTGTGCAGGTTTTGTGTGGATATCAGTTCTCAACTTCTTTGGGTAAATATCAATGAGCATGGTCAGGTAAGAGTATGTTTAATTTTGTTAAGAAACTGCCAAACCGTCTTTCGAGGTAGGTGTACTGTTTTGCATTCGCACTACCAATGAATGAAAATTCCTGCCTGATGATTCACAGATATGTACCCTGGAACAAATAATACATTGTATGTTAATAAAAAAAAAGAAAAAAAAAAAGAAAATGCCTGTTGCTACTCATCTTTGTCAACACTTGGTTTTGTGTTTCAGGTTTGCGCATTTTAATAGGTGTGTAGTGGTATTTCATTGTTGCTTTAGCTTGTAGTTTTCTATTTTTTTTTTTAAGATTTTATTTATTTATCTGAGAGATAAAGCACAAGCAAGGGAGTAGGCACAAGTCTGGGGGAAGAACAGAGGGAGAGAGAGAAGCAGGCTCCCCCTCAGCAGGGAGCCCAATGTGGGGCTTCATCCCAGGACCACGGAGTCATGACCCGAGCTGAAGGCAGATGCTTTACCAACTGAGCCACCCAGGCGCCCCTTAGCTTGTAATTTTCTAATGACATATGATACTGAATATCTTTTCATGTTTATTTGGCTTTTGTGTATTTTCTTTAGAAGGCTGTCTGTTCAGTCTTTTGTCCATGTTTTATTTTACCTTATTAATTTTTAATTAAAAAATCATGAATTCTTATTGCAAAAATATTCAAGTAACAATTCTCAAGTTACTTTTTGTGTATCCTAGGATTCAGCAACGGTCTTTTGTCCATGTTTTAACCAGGCTTGTCATTTTCTTATTGTTGAGTGTTGAGTTTTTTGTGTGTTTTAGAAAATAGTTTTTTATCAGATGATTCTTTTGCAAATATTTTCTCTCAGTTTGTAGCTTGTCTACTCATTCTCTTGACATTGTCTTTCACAGAGCAGAACTTTTTAATTTTAATGTAGTCCAACTTATCAATTCTTTCTTTCATGGATTGTGCCTTTAGTGCTTTATTTAAAAAACTTATTACCACACTCCAGGTCATCGAGATATTTTCCTTATGTTATCTTCTAGGAGTTTTATAGCTTTGCATTTATATTTAAGTCTAACATCTATTTTTGTTTAATTTTTGTGAGAAATGTAAGATCTATGTCTAGATTCACTTTCTTGTATATAGATATCTAGTTGTCTCAGGACAATTTATTGAAAAGACTATCTCGGGGCACCTGGGTGGCTTAGAGGGTTAAGCCTCTGCCTTCGGCTCAGGTCATGATCCCAGGGTCCTGGGATCGAGCCCCGCATCGGGCTCTCTGCTCAGCAGGGAGCCTGCTTCCCACTCTCTCTCTCTGCCTTCCTCTCTGCCTACTTGTGATCTCTCTCTGTCAAATAAATAAATAAAATCTTTAAAAAAAAAAAAGACTATCTTTTCTCCATTGTATTGCATTGGTCCTTTATCAAAGATTGACAGACTATATTTGCGTAGGTCCATTTCTGGGCTCTCTATCATGTTCCATTGAACATTTTTGACAATATCATAGTGTCTTGCTTACTACACCCTTATAGTAAGTACTGAGGTTGAGTAGTGTCAGTTGTCCAGCTTCATTCTTCAATATTGAATTGGCTATTCGGAATCCTTTGCTTCTCCATATGAACTTTAGAATCAATTTGTCAATATCCGCAAAATAACTTGCTGGCATTTTGATTGGGATTGTTGAGTGTATAGATCAACTTGAGAGGACTGCTATGGCCACGTTGAGTCTTTCTACTTGTGAACATGGACTATCTTTCCATCTACTTAGCTCTTTGATTTCTTTCATCAGAGTTTTGTAGGTTTCTTTATATAGATCTTGTACACATTTTTAGATTTATAACAGAGTATTTCATTTTTGGGGTGTTAATGTAAACAGTAATATGTTTAATTTCAAATTCTATTTATTCACTGCTATTACATTGGAAAATAATTGACTGTTGTAATTGAACCTGTACCCTGAAAACTTTGCTATTATCAGGAGACTTCTTCCTAATCTGTATACTTTCTATTTCATTTGCTTGTTTTATTATAAGAGCTAAGACTGACAGATAACAGTATTAGCTTCTAAATCCTAGGAAAAAGTGTATTTTGGCCCTAAAGTTATTCTAGGATATGATTTTGAAGGTCCAGCCATTCCATCTTAGAGGGAAAAAGAAGCCAGGAAGCTGGGGCTAAGAAGATACTGTTTGTATAGTAGGTTAGCCTAATTGGCCTCCAGAAAATGAAAAGAAGGCTACAAACCAAAGTAAAAAGGATTTGTGTCTAAGGGAAGAATTTGAAGAAGATAATGTCCAATGAATCATCAGCTATGACGTCAGCTATGGAAAATGGGATTCTTCAGTCTCAGAACCATCATACTTGTTTTTAGAAAAGCCAAACAAAAGTAAAGAATCAGGCAATGAAGAAGGCAATAAAGGATTGGTTTTAACTGTTTTCCATTTGCCAGCCATGTCAACAATATGATTTTATGCTTTTATGTTATTTTACTTACTTTGACAAACTAAAAATCATTTAAATTTTGCCCGTTATCTTGGTGAATTATGTAGTTAATCATGTAGCATGCTAAAGGCATGCAGGCATGCAGGACATTATTCTGTTTTTTTATATAGATCTGTGGGAGAATACACCAAAGAATGTCAAAATCATCTTCTCAGAGTCCATCCCCAAAGACCGGGTAGAATCCAGTTTCTCTCAGAAGCCATTTAAGGTGATTATTCATATTTTCCCCCTCAAATCCATTTTAACTTTTCTATAAAATTTATTCTCCTCAAATTCATTTTGAATTAAATTTTATTCTCTGACAATGCTGACTTTTGAAGATAACAAGCTTCCCAAATTTATACATTGTTTGAAGTAGAATGTGTTTTTATTGGCCCATATCTTTGTCCCTTAGATTTCAGGGCTCTTATTTAATTATTTAAGAGTTTGGTAAAAGAGTCCATGTTCATCTTACCCAAGTCATTCAGAAGGTTATATATTTAGATTTCTCCTTCTTTTTCTCTGACATTCAAGGATTTTAACAGTATAGGAAATAAGAACACCCTTGCCAATATTGAGTAAAGTGTAAAATAGTTCATCTTCACTGGAGAGGGTCAGCCTAGAATTATCTATTACAATTTAACATGTACATATCATCCTCTGACCCAGGGCTTGCAGCTTTAAGCAGTTATCTTACAGAAATATTCATAAATGTGTGCCAAGAGGCATACATACACAAAAGAATACTCATTCCAACATTCCTGTTAAAGATAAAGATATGAGGCTACACGCTAGAGATGTATATACATGTTGGATTTCAGTAGATAATGCTAAACTGATCCCTTCCGAAATACTAATTCAAAGGAATACATGCACCCTGATGTTTAAAGGAGCATTATCTGCAACAGCCAAATTATGGAAACAGCCCAAGTGTCCACCGACTGATAAAGATGTGATATATGTATACAATGGGATATTAGCCATAAAAATGAACGAAATCTTGCTATTTGCAATGACATGGATGGAGCTAGAGAGTACAAAGCTAAGTGAAATAAGTCAGAGAAAGTCAAATACCATATGATTTCACTCATATGTGGAATTTAAGAGACAAAACAAAAAAAAAAGGGAAAAATAGAAAAGCAAAACAAGTGACAGACTCTTAACTCAAGGACAATGTGATGGCCACCAGAGGGAAGCAGGGTGGAGGAATCGGTGAAATAGGTGATGGGGATTAAGGAGGGCACTTGTGCTGAGCATCAGGTGTTGTATGAAAATGTTGAATTGCTGTATTGTACACCCAAAACTAACAATACACTGTATGTTAACTAACTAGAATTTAGATAAAAACTTAAAAAATAGTGTTAAGCAGAAAACAAGGCAACTTATGTAAGAATAACATAAATATATATAAAAATGTGTAAAACAGTGGAAATATATGTATGTGTTTATATATATAATTTATGAAATCCTTGGGGATTGGGGCTGGGATTTTTTGTGTTTTAATTTCTTATATTTAAATTTTTTAATTTTTTTAATTAATTTTTTTGTGTTTTAATTTCTTATATTTAAATTTTTTTAATATGTATGTATTATTCTTACAATAAACTATATTTCATCAAATCTAAGACACTGGTGTTTCCTTGATCCCACCAGAGAATATCAACAGAAGGTTATTAATCTTAATCAATGACGTCAGGACTGCCGCCTTCCTAAATGCATTTATTAGGCTCCATGGATTGTCTGTGCTTCTGAGGTATTTTAACTGAAAATAAATGGTTAAAACACTCATATAAAGTGTCAAGAACACCATTAAATTATAAATTGAAACTATGATAAGCAATTCTTAGGACAGGATAAATCATAAATAATTATGAAAAATACTCAACCTTATAATTTAAAATTAACTAATGTAAATGTACAACCATCAACAAAATGAAAAGACAACTTACTGAATCAGAGAAAATATTTACAAATCATGTATTTGGTAAGGGGTTAATATTCAGCATATAAAAGGACTTATACCACTCAATAATAAAAAAAAAACTGAATAAAAAGTGGGAGAAGATTTGAATAAACATTTTTTCCAAAGACATACAGATAGCCAACAGATACATGAAAAGTTGCTCAACATTATAAAGCATCAGTGAATTAAAAATCAAAACCACAATGAGATATCACTTCATGTTAGTTAGAATGACTATTATCAAAAAGACAAGGAAAAACAAGTGTCAGCGAGGATGTGAAGAGAAGGGAACCCTTGTACACTGTTAGTGGGAATGTAAGTTGGTGTAACCACCACAGAAAACAGTATGTAGTTTTCTCAAGACATTAAAGATAGAGCTACCGTATAATCCAGCAATTCCACTTTTGGATATTTATCCAAGGAAAGTGAAACACTAATTCTAAAAGACATATGCATCCCCATGTTCATTGCAGCATTATTTACAACAGCCAAGGCATGGAAACCACCTAAGTGTTCATTGATAGATGAGTGGATAAAGTAAATGTAGTGTGTGTGTGTATGTATATATATAAAAGTATATATATGTATATATGTGTATATGTATGACATAAAATATAATTTATATTATATATAAATTTATGTCATTTATAAATCATATTTATAAATATATATAAATGTAGTGTATATATATGTATAATAGAATATTATTCAGTCATGAAAGTGAAATCTTGCCATTTATAACAGCATGGCCAGATCTTGAGGCATTATATTTAAATGTAATAGTTCAGACAGAAAAAGACAAGCACCACTCAATTTTACTTAACATGTAGAATCTAAAACAAAAAAAAAGGAAAACCAACCCAAACAAAACCAAGCTTACAGTTATAGAGAACAGATTGGTGGTTGTCTGAGGTGAGAGGGTTGGAGAATGGCAAAATAGGTGAAGGGGGTCAAAGGTACAATTTTTCATTATAAAGTGAATGTTATAATGTACAGCTTGGTGACTATAGTTAATAATATCATATTGCAGGGGCACAGTGGGTTAAGCCTCTGCCTTCAGCTCAGGTCGTGATCTCAGGGTCCTGGGATCGAGCCCCGCATCGGGCTCTCTGCTTGGCGGGGAGCTTCCTTCCCCCTCTCTCTCTGCCTGCCTCTCTGCCTCCTTGTGATCTCTTTCTCTCTGTCAAATAAATAAATAAAATCTTTAAAAAAAAAATAATATCATATTGCATATCTGAAAGATGCTAAGAGAGTAGATCTTAAAAGTTCTCATAGGAAAAAACGGTTTTGTAATTATATGGTGATTGATGTTAATTAGACTTATTGTGACCATTTTGTATATTTATAAATATCAAATCACTATGTTGTACACTTGAAACTAACATAATGTTATATGGCAATTATACCTCAATAAAAAATAGCCATTGATTTGTTTTAGATTCAATACAATTTATAAAGTTCAACTTAATTTCCTATGGACTAGTGGGTACCTTGAAGCTGTTTTTATTTTAAAGGATAAATTAGTCATATTATCATATTTTTAAAAAATATTTTGTTTATTTATTTGACAGAGAGAGAGATCACAAGTAGGCAGAGAGGCAGGCAGAGAGAGGGGGGGAAGCTGGCTCCCCGCTGAGCAGAGAGCCGGATGCGGGGCTCGATCCCAGGACCCTGAGATCATGACCTGAGCCGAAGGCAGAGGCTTTAACCCACTGAGCCACCCAGGCACCCCAGTCATATTATCATATTATACTCTAGATTTTCTGCTGGATTAAATACACTCTATCTTTCTTGGTTGAACTATTTTCTTAAATGGCTTAATGTTATTAGACTATCTCAGTTTATTATTATGATTACATTAATATATGGCCAAACTGTATCATATCCGTTTCATATTACCAAATGAAAACAAACAAGAAAAAGATTTGATTCACAGAATCCAAACCTAATGTTATATTGGTATTGCATTATATTTTCATTGTTATTTTTTGTCCAGGAGTTAGTATAGGCTGGCACCTGATTCCCTCCATGATCATTCTATTTCAAGTCCTCTGATTAAGAGTGGGCTTTGGCCTAACAGTAAGAAGCTAATACCTGCATTTTACTCATGTCTAGATCAAGAGATTGAAGTGCAATCATAGCACTCGGGGTTGGCGTGAGCTTTCTTTTCCTGTTTCAACTTCTTTTTCCCCATATGGGGAAAAGAAACCCGGAGGGGTCAGGCCAGAATGCAGTCTTCTTGACTTTCACGCTATGCTCAATTAACCATGTAGTTTGGCAGAATGTCCTTGGTCTGCCAGTAGAAGAATCAAGCTTATCCGATACTCTCATTCAGCCTGGGCACATGAACAGGGAAAGTTACACGCAATTTGCTAGGCTACTGGGATATTGGGAGTTATCATGAGCTCAGTATTTAGATATATTAAAAAAAAGTCCCATCCATAATCCCACCTAAGAT
This sequence comes from Procyon lotor, assembly GCA_028646535.1. Taxonomy (NCBI): domain Eukaryota; kingdom Metazoa; phylum Chordata; class Mammalia; order Carnivora; family Procyonidae; genus Procyon; species Procyon lotor. The sequence goes on from CM053606.1 coordinate 116,719,090, forward strand.
CTGCAAAAAAAAAAGTCCCATCCATAATCCCACCTAAGATCTGCAAAACCACCTTTAAAAATGCAGCCCAGAGCACAGTCTCCTTCTCGGGGAGGGCAGGCATCTCTTGGTTTCAGCCAACACCAAACCAAATACACAGGGAACTATAAAGTGATTCCACTCATTGTGCAAACCCAGTCCCCAGGAATGAGCAAACAATCCTATACAGAAAATAACCTAGAAACCCTTGCATTTAGTCACTGAGGTTTAAAATCCTTGGCAACAAAATAATAAAATTTAAAAAATATCATTGTTGGGGCACCTGGGTGGCTCAGTGGGTTAAAGCCTCTGCCTTCAGCCCAGGTCATAATCTCAGGGTCCTGGGATCGAGCCCCGCATCTGACTCTCCGCTCAGCGGGGAGCCTGCTTCCCCCTCTTTCTCTGCCTGCCTCTCTGCCTACTTGTGATCTCTCTCTCTGTCAAATAAATAAATAAAATCTTTAAAAAAATATCATTCTTTACACATGCACACAAGGAATGAAAGGAAGAAATTGATTATTTCAGAGCGGTGGAATTGGATTAATTTTTCCCTTTGTAATGTAAATGCTGAATCTATACATAATTCATAAACACTTCCTTTATAATTTACTACTGTTGTCATGACTTCTGTGGATTCTCCTGTTGAATATTCTCCTCCCGGCTTCCAAAAATTTCTCTCTTGCTTTGCCTAGTTCTGAGCTTTTATAATCTTCCTTTTGCTGCACTGTGTATTTGCGTTCACAGCTGTACTTTCTCTTAGATATCAGGGCTTTAAATTCTCAGAAAATGTTGGGCTCAGGGTCAATAAGCTGAATGATCATTGGTTGTTCTCACTTTCTAATTTGATGGACCTCCTGTGTTTATGAGTTGTGCTGACATGATGTTTTGAACATTAAGCCAGCTGCCCTTCCCATATTGGCCTCCCATGTGTCTTTGCATTGTCTTCATCTGATGGGTTCCGGAGTCCGTTCTCACTCAATCCCCACACTGGTGTGACTTTTGTATTATAAGGGAACTGGAAATTTGCTATCCTACTGCACTGAAAAGGAATTTTCATCTTGATACGTGATTCGAAGCAGAAAAGAAACACTTGAAGGAAAAAGTGGCTCTAAGTTGTCCATCCCTTGGGAAATAAGTTTCTTTTCTCCATGTTTTCTTCCAGGGTCAGATTTTTAACCTTCACCATAATAGGCTATTAAGAATTAAAGTAAAAAAAAGGCAGGCTGAAATTGGAAATCTATTTCTAAGCTATTTCAGGGTCTTTTCTGATTCTTAAAGTTATCAGTGTCTGAAATTTGTTAAAGGGAGTTAATAATAATAAAAAAAAATCCTCTAATATCCCACTATCCAGCAATAACTGCAGTTGCTATTTTCATGCATGTTTTTCCAGACTTTTTACATGAATGTAATATATTTGTGTGTGTATGAGATTTGCTTTGCATACTTGAGACTATAGTGCCAATACTTTTTAAAAGTGCTTGTCTTATTCTTTTTGGTAGATGTGAGATACAAGATTGATTGACTTGTAACCTGATAGGTTCTTCTGTTAGCCTTTTTAATGTGGGGTTTTGATCTGGTGAAATACTTTTGATTCTCTAGTTTTTCCTTGAAATTTTAGAATATCCCTGGTGGGTGACATCTGTTTCAATGGATTTATCTTCATTTATTTTTCAAATCAAATTTAAAAAGTGTCAATATTAGCCAATAGTTTATCTAGAACCACAATCTGCTTATTTCAGGAAAGGAGCAGAAGAAATGAGTTAGTATTTGTTGAGTACTGTGAGTCAAGGTGCTCTTGTATGCAAATTTTATTTCATTCTGTCAGCATTTAAGTTATTGTGTGAATATTTTTTTCTCTCTCATGAGACACTCTGGGGAGTGGTTGCTTTGCTACTAAGTAGGGGAGCCTGGTTCAAATCTCAAAGCCCAAGTTCCTTTTCATACCATATTGCCTCAATTCACTGTCTCCCTCATAGTATACGAGTAAGGGAATCATGACAATATTGACCTCAATAAAATTTGAAGAGTTACACCAGGCCATCAGCTACATTCAGTAAGATCCTGCTGGTTCCCATGAACCCTCAAGCATTGAAGGATGCCACCTGTTCGAATTTTTATAGAATCTCTTTTGTTAGATTTGAAGTAGTCCATAAAATGTTCTGCAAAATCTTTTTATCATTTGCTTCTTCCTCTATACCCATTTCCCTCATGACCCAGTCATCGTTAAGAGATAGATACCTAAGAGAAAGATTTATTATCTTAGCCATGGCTGATGTCCAGAAAAAGGAGAACAAGATATTTCTAAAATCTTCTAGAATCATGTGTGCTGTTGATAAAACAAACAAAAATAAGTATTATTCCTAAGGGATTTATTAATGCAGTTTCACAATTCTTAGCACGAAAAAACTGCAGTAATAAAAAATACACATGGTGCGAGTTAAATAAAAAAATGTGAAAACTAAAAAATACAAGTTTCAGTCAGTTAAAATATTTTTTTTAAAGATTTTATTTATTTATTTGTCAGAGAGAGAGAGAGCACAAGCAAGGAGAGTGGCTGGCAGAGGGAGAACCAGGTTCCCCGTTGAGCAGGGAGCCCAATGCGGGACTTAATCCCAGGACCCCATCATGACCTGAGCAGAAGGCAGACGCTTAACTGACCAAGCTAATCAGGCATCCTAAAATACTTTTTAATAAGAAATTAAACCATATATTTTTATTCCATAATTCTTGCTGGTGAACTTTAGAAAATTAAGGAAACTTGTTATTAAAGGTATACTAAATATATTTTTACAAATGCGCTTATGATCACTGGTACTTAAACGAGATTGGACACACTCAAGGTGGTATGGTCTAGACTAATCACTGATACTTAGAATGGGAAGGAGTTTAAATGGGAACTAGTTCAATTATTAAACTTTGTGAGGTTGATGACATTATTTGCCCCAGGTCACATGTATTGTGTGTTATAAATATGGCTTAATTTGATAATTTAATAGTTATACCACTTACAGTTAAAAAAAATCATTTAGTTAAAAATGACACCAACTATTGCCATCCTCATTTTTATTTTGTGTAAAGTTTTTATTGAAGTGCAACAAATACAGAGAAAAATGTGCAGATCTTAACTGTGCAGCTCAATTCATTTTCATAAAGCATGCACACAAAGTCAGTACCCCCAAAGACCCATTTGTTAGTCTTCCCAGTCAGACCACAATTCTGACTTCTTTCAGTAACACTTTTATTTGGAGGCTATAGAGAATAGTTGAATTATATTCTATTTAGTTAGCACCCCAGATTTGGCACATGTTAATATTTTTCCTTATTCAAATGCCTTTGAAAAATACTTTAAAGTTTATCTTTTAATTTTTATACAGTAATTTTTTTTTTTTTTTTGCTATTTAGTTCTGTGCTTTGATAATTATATAGCACCTCATCCCATGTCAAGGTATAGAACATTTCCACCACCCAAAAAAATTCCCTCGCGCTGTTCTCCCTTTCCAGACAACCATCTCCTCAAGGCTTAATCCCTGACAACTGATTTATTCTCCATCCTTAAAGTTTTCCTGTTTTAGAATGTTAAGTTAATGAAATTGTACACTATGTATCTTTTTGAATCAGGCTTTTTCCACTTAACATAATACATCCATGTTGCAGTGTGTATCGATAGTCCATTTAGTTTTATTGGTGAATAGCATTTCATTGCATAGATGCACAACGGTTTATCTGTTTACCATCTGTAGGACATTTAAGTTGTTTCCAGGATCTGGATATAATGAATAAAATTGCTGTAAATAATCCATATAAAGGTTTTTGTGTAAGCATATATTTTTATTGCTTTGAGCACAGGATTTCTAGGTCATATGATGACAAGTGTATGTTTCACATTATAAAAAATTGCCAAAATGTCTTCCAAAGAGATTGTGCCATTTCGCATTCCCACAGTGATGTGTGAGGGCTGCTGTTGCTAGCCCATTACTTTTTGGTTGTTCAATTTTAGGTATTCTACTAGGTGTGCAATGGTATCTCATTATGTTTTAATTTGCATTTAATTAATAACTAATGAAGTTGATCATTTTTTCATGTGTTTAATATGTTAAAGTGGTACTCTTCTATTTCTAGTTTGACAAGTGGGCTTTTTTTTTTTCTTTTGGTCTAATCATGAATCAGTGTTGAATTTTTTACATGCTTTTTCTGAATCTATTTAGATGATCCTGTGTTGTGGTATTGTTGTTGTTTTTCTGTTTTAGTACACTCACATAGTCAATTATATTGCTTGATTTTTGAATCTTGAAACAACTTTGCATCTTGAGATAAACTCCACTTAGTGGTGATATATTATCCTTTCAACATATTGCTGGATATGTTGTTTTTACTATTTTATTGCAATGTTTTCATGGGTATTCACGGAGAACATTTCTCTGAAGTGTCCCTTTATTGTAAGGTTTGTTTATAAAATGCTGGGTGCTTCAGATATGATGATGGGTGAGCGATGGTCTTTTCCCTCAAGGGGTTTTTCCTTTAGTCAGTTTCCTGGAAAAACTGCTTCATGGGTTACATCTATGTGCACATAATTTTTTAGACCTTTGAAATATGTCTAGTTTATTTACTGTCCAGGGCATTTCATTTTACTCAACTTAAATTAGCCATTTAAATTAAATGAGAAACAATAACCTTCTAAACTACAGCTTAGGATGCTGTATTCTATGTTAGCTGTGTTTTAATCCAATAATATACTGAACTATATTTCTTAAGTTGGTCTAGGCGATGCTATGGCAATAAACTCCAAAATTGTTGTGGGTTTTCTGAACAAAACGGTAAACTATTGCACAGGAAAATGTAGGTTGGACCCACTGACACTCAAAAGAAACTATCCTCCATGTGGTTATTCAGCAGTCTAGACTGCTGTGATCTTGCTGGATCATCTCAACATGAGTGACTGAGACGGGGCATGAGTAGAGTTAAAGAATTACTGTATCAGGCAGGAATCCATTACTTGAGTCTTGTGGAATAGGGGACTTACCCAGGAATGAGTTCTTAGGTATTTATGGGTGACTATGAGAGGAGTGGAGGAATTAAGTGTCCAAAAAAGGGACTTGGAAAATCAGAGAAAAGTTACCAAAAAATCCAACCTTAAGCATTGGCATGTGTGGACACGTTGCAGTGTGCAAGGGAATTTGCAAGTCGGGCTCTCTAGTTGCCACAGTAGGGCTGCAGAGAGTTGCTAGTGAAGCGTGTGAAGGCCGCTGCTTCTGCACCTGAGTGTAGATGTGGGTCCACCATTGCTCCCAACAGTCAGGGAGAGATGGAGGTGGAGGGTGAAGAGGAAGGACAAGGTGGAAACTGTTGGCCCACCTACCTTTTTTTTTTAAAATCAGTCTTTCACTAGCTAATGACAAAATCCTTCAAAAAACCTTTACTTTTGGCTTCTAAATCTTGTGTGAATTTCTCTTTGGGACAACTCTCAGAATCATACCAAAAAAAAAAAAAAAAGTAAATTCCTCAAACATAGCTCCAGCTGAGTTAAATGAATGTAAATCAACTGTAAACCCTTGCTCCCACTTCCCAGTTCTTACATGATGTGGCTGGAATGCTCATAGCCCATTGGACAGAACCAATCATGTGATCACATTTACTGCAAGAGGTTGGGAAATGTGGGAAAACACATGTACCTTCATTCAGGGACCATTAAACCTCGCTGCCACACCTACCATGTCGGGAGGAACCATTTATAGACCTCAGTGTACAACTTGCATAAGTTACCAACTTGACCTCTAATGAAATATTTTGTTTGGGTGCGTTTATTTGTCTTATTAAAAATTGTACATTGGGATGCCTGGGTGGCTCAGTTGGTTAGGCTCGGACTTGATTTCTGCTCAAGAGTCCTGAGCTCAAGCCCCAGGAGGGGATCCGCCTGAGTGTGGAGCCTGCTTAAGATTCTCTCTCTTTCCCTTTCCCGCTGCCCCTCCCCTCCTCCAACAATCGTGCTCTCACTCTTTCTAAAAAACAAAACAAAACAAAAAACTTGTACATAATATTAGAACTACTAACATCGTAAGCCAGGATTTTATCTGGAAGTCTGAAGGTTCTGGTTGTCGGTCAGCTTTTTTCAGAGAAAGCCTCTCTGCAGAGAAGTCTGCAGTCCCTTATCACCTCTCTTCTTTTCTTAGGTCTAAGTACCAGTAAAACATTTTCTAGTATTGTGATTTCCTAATTGCTACACTCAGCAACCCGTGGAGTGTTGTTTCAACTATATTTTCTTAGTGGGTGGAGTGCAGGAAAGAGAAATAATAAAATGGAAGAATAAAGAAATCCCGCAAATTAGAAAACTAATAGAACATTTCTGTATGTAATCTTGTGGCAAATTTGATGTTACCTGGAGTGGAACAATGACCATTTAGGGAAGGTATATATTTTTACTGCATCTTAGAAATGCAAAACTTTCTCATTTTATATGGTATGAGTCATTCTGGACCTTACAAAGAGTGCAATATATTTGTCATTATATGACTCTTCCATTTAAGACTGTTACACAATAGCAACAACAGGAGCCAACACAAAGCAATTGCACTTATTCAATTTTCAGGTAAAAGGGAGAAAGAATTAAAGTCCTTTTTTTATTAAAAAAAAAAAAAAGACTCACTACCAAAGAAAACAGAAGGCAAGGAAAACTTTCACAGAACAGTTAAGCTAGTCCAAATTAATGTAATACAAATTAGTGTAGGACTTTATCCATTTAAAATTAAAATTAAACATAATTAAAATAGAAGGTGGATGTTTCTTCTGAGAATTTCTGATGCATTAAAAAATTAAAGATGCAGAGCATCATTGGCAGTTTCTTGCTGAAATCCTGACCTAGCACAGAATTGGCAAACTGACCATCAAGTTATTTTTCTAAGAGACCTGGCCTAGAAGTCGTAAGTTCTTGTACTTAGTCTTGACTCTGACCAGCTGTTATCTTGGAAAAGTCCCTTAAACTCTGTGAACCTTAATTTTTCACCAGCAAAATTAGCTGTTTTGATAATATATCTTTTAAAGGAGCATTTTCCAAAGGAAATATAATTTGAACCACATATACAATTTGAAATTTTCTAGCAGCATTTAAAAAAGTTAAGGAAACAGATGAAATACTTCTAATAATATGTTTTATTTAATCCAACATATCCAAAATATATTATTTCAACATGTAATCAATATACAAAATTACTGGTGATATCTGCTATATCCTTTCTCTTTACAATCTGGTGTGTACATTATGTTTAAAGGGGATCTAATTTTGGAGGCTCAATTTCACTGGAAATCCTTGATCTGTATTTAGATGAAAATGAAATTAAAGTTGAAAAAACAGATTCATATACCCAGGTTGTTCCAAACATACAACATGTTCCAATGACAAATCAAATGCCAGGTTTTAAATTAAAATTAAATAATATAAAAGTTCCAAGTCTTCAGTTGCAGTCATTTCATTTCAAGTGTTCAGTATTCCTGTGAAGCATCTGACCATTGGACAGTGAAATTCTAAAATCTCTGGTACCAGCGTGTAGGGCCCAGTACTGCCTTGTCTGGGTATTTTGGGTGCATTCTGACACTGATTTGCAGATAAGGACCACCCACATGGTGTTTGTTCACTGCGTTCGCCCCTGGAGGCTACAAGGGCTTGGATTTCTGGCTCAGCTCAGGATGTGGGGTTAACAGACTCTCTGCTCTCTACTCTGGCCCCAGGCCCGGCCCCTCAATCTCATTCACATTTGTCCCCCTCCCCCACTCTTTGATCCCAGCCAGAAGCTGAGGTCTGAGCCTGCTGGCAGAGAAAAGAGATGAGCACTCCACATCCATCTCATTAAAACCCAAAACATTTACTGATGGGGAGAATTTGTCTTGTCCTAAGCTGGGGGGGGGGGTCGTTGATGATTTCTCTAGGAATGGGGGTCCCAAGGGATCTTTTGGGACTTGCCTATTGAAGATTAAACTGTAGCTGGAAAATCAGCACCTTGAGATTTTTGCCCTGTTCCTGCATTTATTCTGTTAATTCAGTACATGGTTCCGAAGCCCCTGCTCTGTGCTTGTCCTGTGCCAGGCACTGGAGGCACCATAGCCATTCTGGGCTCACCGAGCTCACAGTCCACTAGGGGAGACGTACATACGTCAATAAAATATTCTCTTCAATAAATGGATAATTTTAATAATTGCAAAAATAATAAAATCCCTGCTACCTGGGGTGCCTAGGGGTGGCTCGGTGGGTTAAGGCCTCTGCCTTTGGCTCAGGTCATGATCTAAGGGTCCTGGGATCAAGCCCCGCATCGGGCTCTCTGCTCAGCGGGGAACCTGCTTCCCCTTCTCTCTCTGGCTGCCTCTCTGCCTACTTGTGATCTCTCTCTTTGTCAAATAAATCAATAAAATATTAAAAAAAAATAAAAATAAAATCTCTGCTACCTCTACTTCTATCTTTGTGAAGCTCTTATGGGTAGATACTCCTTTGGAAAAAAGAAAGATCAACCTCTCTCTCATTTCAGGGGGATACTGATTATCACGTATCAGTGATATGTGATACGACACCTTTCTCTACTGAGGTTCTGTTTCTTGTGGATAAAGTTCATAAGCTCCCTTGCTGATTTTTAAGTTTGGTGGGTTTAGTAAAAATTATTAGATAGGAAAAAAACTCACAAAACTTTCCAGTCTGTCTTTGACAGATACGTAAATAAGTAATTGTTTCTTTTACTACTTTGGTATGAGATTTACTAAATAAGATGTGTACAAAGATATTCATGGCAGTGCTGCATGAAATAGCAAAGGAAAAACATAAATGTCTATGAATCAGAGAATAGATACATAAAATTCGGTATCTACATAGCTTGGTTTATCATGCATAGTCAAAAGCAGTGAATTCATATGGCATAAAGAAATATGGATCAAATAGTATGTTCAAAAATAAAATTGTGTGAAAGACTTAGAAGGCAGAATGAAAAGCAGGATTGAAAATCCATATGCCAGGGGCGCCTGGGTAGCTCAGTCAGTTGAGTGAGAACTCTTGATTTTGGCTCAGGTCATGATCTTGGCGGTCATGTGACTGAGCCTCATGTCTGGCTCCAAACTTAGCAGAGAGTCTGCTTGAGATTTTCTCTCTCCCTCTCCTGCTGCCCCTCCCCCTGCTTGCACTCACTCTCTCTCTTTCTCTCTAAAATTAAAAAAAAAAGTCTTAAAAAAAAGAAAAAAGAAATGCATATGGCAGTGGGTTGTTTGAGGACACACACACACACAGACACACACACAATTGTTAGGACAATGGATTGGAAAGGTACATTTGTGATGCAGGAGAATGAGTGTTTATGGAAACAAGCTGGATTGGACTGGGGGTGGAGACACAAAGAAGGGGTGTGGCTATAAGAAATATAAGATTGTTTTACCAAACATGAGATGAGATTGTACTGCAAAACAGGAAAGAAAATTGTATCAGTATTATCAAGCTTTGTGCACTCGATGTCTTCATATAATATATAAAATACACAATAGAAGTTCTATAATGGAAATGTTATATATTCACAGTCCTGAAGGAGTAAATACTCTACATGGCAAGACAGACACATACCCAAGAAATCACAATTCTGGATAATAAGTGAAAACTATGACAGAACTTACAAATGTCTCCGATGGTTAAAACAACAGTGTATCTGTTGGGAAGATTTTTTTCTCCCCGTAAGTGGAGCATTGGAAAAAATAGAAAATAAGCATAGTATCATATATCTTATTTCCGATATTTTTTTAAAAACACATTTAGGGGCTCCTGGGTGGCTCAGTGGGTTAAAGCCTCTGCCTTCGGCTCAGGTCATGATCTCAGGGTCCTGGGATGGAGCCCCGCATTGGGATCTCTGCTCAGTAAGGAGCCTGCTTCCCCCTCTCTCTCTGCCTGCCTCTCTGCTAACTTGTGATCTCTCTCTCTGTGTCAAATAGATAAATAAAATCTTTAAAAAAAACCCCACACATTTAGATAACATGATGCCCATTCCATTGTCCCATACATTACTAGTGATAATAAGAAAAAATGATGGGGAGAAAGCTAACATTTTGTGAAGACCTAATATGAGCCAAATGGATTTTATACCAATTGTTTTATGGATTATCATATTTTATCTTCTCAGTGACTCTCTGAAGTAAACATTATTTCCATTTTACACGTAAGAAAACTGAAACTTAGGGAGGTTGAGAAACGAGCAGTGTCACCAGCTTGTCAATTTTGGAGCGAGATTTATACACAAGTGTCACTCCTAAACCCGTATCTCTCCCACCAAGCTATGGTCATGCCACAACAAAATTCATAGCCCTGCCTCTGAACAAGAAGAGATAGAAAATCCTTTCCTGTTACTAGCTGTCAGATACTACAGAGAAGCTTCTGAGCAAAAGAAAATTAGGGCTATTGTAGACTTATTCTTCTTTGCCCTTTTCTCTACCCTACAACTTTTCAAGGATGCTTCTCAATACCTGTCACACCAGTCCCTTTCTCCATGTCAGCCTCAAGGTCAGCCACTACATGAATTCCATTCTTCATTACTAACTGCCTCGGTCATTGATTTATCTTCTTAAATGATTTCCTTCCTTTTGGTGAACTCCCCCTTAATTCCATATTCAGAAGCGCTGCTAGAGTGATCTATTTGAAATGCATACATCACCATGTTGTTCCTTGGCTTCACTCTTTCAGGGATTTCTTTTCAGAACAAAATTCAGATTCTATAATTAAAAAGAAGAGACCGCCCAACACACAAACCTTCTTCCATCTCTCTTCTTTATTCCTAAAAGGGTTATTTCTACAAAAAGCTGTCTGATAATTCAGCTTTTGCTCTTCAAGTTGTGTCTGAGTAATATCTTTAGGAAGCCTTCTCTGCCCCTACCTGGGAGAGAAGATGTTAGATCCTTTTCCTCTGTGCTCACCACTGCCTTGTCCGTGCCCTTTCTCACACTGTGTTGTAATTGCTTTACTTATTAGTCTGTCTCTCTCATTGTCAGGGTTCCTATGTTTTTCATTGTTATTCTCAGGAATTAGCACAGTGCCATACATAGTAAAGGCTTAGTTAATAGTTCTTGAGTGGTGAAGTTCATTTAATGGCCTGTAACCTAAATGTAACCTTGGTTTTCCTCACCTGTATTTCTCAAGATTCTTTCTTTTGGATCCAACACTTTACCTCTCCTCCTAACATATATTTGGCTTCAGGGAGACTCCTACCATATAACTCTTACTTTCTCCCTCTCTCCTTTGCTCAGTCTTATATAAGATTGTGGTGGTAGTTGACAGGGCAGGGGAGGCAAGGAGAGATTGGGATGATGGTTGAGGATGCTGGTGCTAGTTTTGCTGTCTGTTGAGAATTCTTAATGGAAGAACAGCACTTGGTTATTTCAATAGTATGAGATACTTAATGCATTATTCTCCTTAGCTTTGGGCTCAGTCATCAATTCTCATGCAGTGGGAAAAATTCCACTTAATATGCTATCAGCTGTATACAGCTGTAGCCATGCTCTTTTCTCAAATGAGAACTTACCCACCTTGCACCCAGTAACATTTTTGGGGATTATGGTCTCTAAGCCTGTTCTGCAAGTCTAGATCTACCCAAGAATATCCTTGCCCCCCAATCTGGGCTAGAATTCATCTTGATATGCTACAGATTATAAATGAATGGTAACACTGTCAATACACTGTCAGTACACAGATAGTGTAAGATGAGTAAAGAGCAGAGGCAAACTAGGAATATATTAAAACCAGTCAAGAAATACAGGTGAAGCTACATTAGTCATTTCTCCCAGGAGGTACTGCTACCACTAGGTATACTGGCTTACTTATGACTTTCTTCATTCCAATATTTCCCCATTTTCTTTTTGACTTAGGCTAGCACATTGATTGACTAAGATTCTTTGTCTTGTGAGGGGATCCAGCGTTTCATGGATCGCTGAAACTCTCCATGTTTGTCTTTGGTCAAACTGTTCCTCTAAGTAAGGCAATAGAAGTGTACTGAGGACCGAGTCTCCCTTTTATGCTTTCCTGCTCCATCCTTGAAGGTCAGGTTCAGTGGCCCCAGAGAACATAATCCATACCAGTTCTCTTAATCATATATTGGACATGGCGAGGTGGTATCTCAGGTTTCAATTAAGTGAAATCAAAGCAGAATCAAATAGTCTGTAGGAATTGTTCCTTGGATTCTTAAATCCATAACAAAGAAATCTACCTCAATATAATAAAGCCCATAGATTAAAAAAGAAAACAATCAAATAAACCTATAGCTAATACAGGCAATGGTGAAAGATTGAAAATTTTCCTCTAAGATCAGGAACAAGACAAGGATGCCCACTTTCACCACTTCTACTCAGCACAGTACTAGAAGTCCTACCTGGAGCAATATGTCAAGAAAAAGAAATAAAAATCATTTCTTTCCTTTCAGAAAGGAAGAAGTGAAATTATTTCTGCACACAGATGACATGATTTTATAAGTATAAAATAGCATCACAAAGAATAAAATACTTAGGAATAAACTTAACTTGGGGGAGGGGCAAAATTTATACAAAAAACTTATACACTGAAAACTACAAAATATTGCTGAAAGAAATTAAGGAAGACATCAATAAATGGAAACATATCTTGTGTTCATGGATTGAAAAGTTTAATATTGTTAAGATGGCAATAGTATTCAAAGTAATCTTCAGAGTCAAAGCAATCCTTGTAAAAATATTAATGATGTTTTTTGCAGTAGAATTGAATAAATAATCAGGAAATAAAACTCACATGTATAGTCAAATGATTTTTAACAAAGATGCAAAGACTGGGAAATGGGGAAAGGACAGTCTTCAGTGAATGATGCTGGGAAAGCTAGATACTCACATGCGAAACAACAAAGCCAAATCTTTACCTTACACTATATTGTAAGTCAGCTCAAACGGATCAAAGACCTAACCTTAGGAATTAAACTTATAAAACTCTTAGAAGAGAACATAAGCCAAAATTCATGACAAACCTAGAAACAGACTCTTAATTATAGAGGACAAACTGATGGTTACCAGAATGAAGGCGTGTGGGGAACAGATGAAATAGGTGATGGGGATAAAGGAGGGCATTTATGATGAGCACCAGCTGTTGTGTGGAAGCGGTAAATTGTCCATTGTGTACAATCACCATCTTGTACACTAAATTGTGTATAATCACCATATTATACACAAAAAGATATTTGTATACTCAGGTTCCTAGTGGTATTAATCACAATAGCCAACAGATAGAAGCAACTTATATATCCATCCACAAATGAATGGATAAGCAAAAATGTAGCATATACATACTATGGAATATTATTCCATTTCTTCCATTAAAAGGAAGAAATTGTGACCTATGCTACCAACATGGATGAACCTTGAAGATATGGGTAAATTCTGTATGATTCTACCTATGTGAGGTAGCTATGATAGTCAAATTAATAGAAACAGGAAATAGAATGGTGGTTTTCAGGGGCTGAGGGAAGGGGAAAATGAAGAGTTAGTGTTCATCGGGCATGGGAAGACGAGAAGGTTCCAGAGATGGATGGTGGTGACGATTGCACAATGTGAATATATTAATGCCACAAAACTGTACACTTAAACGTGCTGAATTTTATGCTATGTATATTTTACCACAATAGAGAATAAGACAAAACAAAATTTCTGTAACAGTAGAACTTAGAATCTTAGAGATAGGAAACTATTAAGCATCATCAAGAGTAGTCATGAACACATGATAGATCCTGGCTACTAGAAGAGAATATATCCTGCAGAAGGTTGACTTCCAGTATGCTGCAGTTGGATTTCCAATCATTCTTTTCCGTGTTATCTAAATAGAGGGCTTTCAGATAATGGGGGTGTAAGATATAATCAGGAAATCCCACTGGCATCTTTCCATTGCTTTATTTCTTTCAGTTTTATTATATTAAGGTGCATAAAGCATAGTGGTCAGTTTGGGCAGGGTGGTGCTACCCCACGAATCACAACTAGAGAATGTTAAGCAAAATCAGATCGGTTAAAGTGTTTAGGCTGGAAAGGACAAATTGCTGCCCAGTCTTCATCTAAGCAGCTTGATTGAATCTGCTTTATACCACTGGCTGACATGTCCACTGAAGGCAGCTGCCACCTTGGGAACCTGCCATTGTTGGCTGCTGTTAACAAATTCAACCCCCAGCGGAGGCAGCAGCCAGACCAACTTTGGGAAGGATTTTGTCCTCTGTAGTTTATCTCTAAGCTCTATGGAACACATATTGAAAACTTCAGGAAAAAAAATAGAAAGACTCCTAGAGTAAGACCCAACAGTCTTTTGTTTTGTTTTCCCAAATATATTTATTTTATTTTTTCAGTGTTACAAGATTCATTGTTCATGCACCACACCCAGTGCTCCATACAATACCTGCCCTCCTCAATACCCACCACCACCAGGCTCATCCAAACCCCCTCTCCCCCCAAACCCTCAGTTTGTTGCTCAGAGTCCACAGTCTCTCATGGTTCATCTCCCTGTCCGATTTCCCCCCATTCACCCTTCCTTTCCTTCTCACAATACCCTCCATTTTTTTCCTTTTGCTCCACACATAAGTGGGACCATAAGATAAATTGACTCTCTCTGCTTGACTCAACAGTCTTAAGCACAGTTCTGCCACAAGAACCTACAGGGATCATCAGGAAGTCCCTCATTCTCTCTCAGTTGAGTTTTCTGGTCTGTAAATTGAGGTTGTTTATGCCGATCTCTTTTATTTCTAAAAGCCCATGATCTACTGCTGATCCACCCGTATATATTAGGAACCTCAAAGTAATTCATGGAATAATAGTAGTGAGTCAGTCAGGCTGAACTATAGTTTGTTGTGAGACTAGGTGTAAATCAACACCAAATATTTTTAACTCTTCGGAAGAAAGACACATTGGCATAGAAACATTTAACTTATGAACCAAGGGATGCTGGTGATGGCTCTGACTCTGTTTTGATTAAGGAGCTTGAGTACATGTATAAGTGGGTTTTATGTAATTATGTATTTAATTTTCTTATCACATGGGAATAATGTTTTCTTCCTTTTTGGTGCAATGGTTGAACAGAGCATATAGAGAAGAATGAGAATTTACTCTGCCCTTCTCTACAAATGGCCTCTGGTGTAGTAACACACCTCCGTCTATGACTCTCCTGGACTGATCTTTTCCGATAAAACACTTCTTACTCTCCACTCTCCTGATCCTGATCCTATCAGCTCTGCCTTCTTCTCAGAGTTCCGTAGTTACTTCTCACTGTTAGGCGCCCATGTTTGTGAGCAAGTCCCACCCATCCCCACATCTAAAGAGCACTTTTGAGAAAGCCAGACTGGCTTAGAGTCAACTCCACATGCCGTGCAGGAGAAGTAGGGAGGTTCTCTATGCACTTTGTTTCCCAGAACTTTCTTCTCATTCTTGGAATGGCTACAGAACAAAAGCATTTCTTTTGTACCCTTTCTATAATACTAATGGTGTCTGTATCTTCAGGAGAGAATCTAGCACCATGAAAATTTCTTTTTTCCCTTCTGTCCAAATAACTCTAAGTAATAGTGAATGACAGCATTGGTATTACATCCAACAAAATTTGCAATTATAAGACCTAGTTTTAAGCATACTGATTTTGTTAGTTTCAAGATCTTGGGAAAGTATCTTATTTTCTGTTGGCTTCTATTTCTTTATTTTTTAAATGGGGAATTAACTTGTTATGATGATTAAGAAGAATATATTAAAAGTTCTCGCACAGTGCCTGGACTTGCATAGGTATTCAACAGATCTTAGTTCTTATTATTCTATAGGTGATAGAAAGCACCATGCTTTGAGTTTGAATTTTGCTAATTATCTTCTTCCTTAAAACATTATTTTAATACATAGTCTACATTGAGGCCTGGTATTTATTATATCTGCTTCATAGTTGGGCAAGTTGTTCCTTGCCCGAACCTAAAGTGCTATTTTCTATCACAGACACTGTTATTTTGCAGTTGGTATAAAACATTTCCAATAAATAACAATGGTGAGTTATGGGTTGCTCTCTGAGGGTATTAACCTTTTTCTTTAACAACAAAGGGACTTGATCTTACTCTCTCCTTTTTATCCAGTGGAGATCATGTCTGGAAGCTGAAATTCATTAAATCAGCGTTTCCGCCCATGGACCATCTAAAACAATCCATGTGCTGGGGCCACACCCTGGGAAATTCTGATGCAGTGGCCCTGGGTGGGGTTTCCAAATACATAACTTGGAAACACTCCAGAATTAATTAGGATGAGCATCTCTGATTAACAAGAGCCAAATTAAATCAGGGCAGAAAAAGAGCATGGGCCATTGCAAAGCTCAGCAGGTTTCTCAGTATCATTCTTGATTCTTGGACTCTCGTGCACAGTTTCACAGAGATGAGAATAGAATTTTAATTGAGGTTATATTTCCATGGGAACAAGAAACCCAGGGCTCCTTCACGTTCCCGGTTATATCTGTGAAAAGGTATGCTATTGTTCACTCGAACCTGCCGCAATGCGCAAACACTACTCCAACTAATTTGCTGCTTTACATGGCCTCTCATAGAATACAGCTTGCACATTTATAATTGTAGACAACAGTGCAAGATTTTTCCATCTCCCAGGATTAACCTCACAGACGAAAAATTTTAGAGCTGATGTCCACCATTCTGATTTTACAAATAAGGGAATTGAGACCCAAGGTGAATAATGATTTTGCCTACGGTCTCACAGCTAAAGTGAAAGCTGTTTGTTTTTTGTGGGGTTTTTTTTGGTATACTCTATGTAATTAGCTCTTGTTTTTCTTGTAGAGAAATGAAGATGTTTTATAAAAAGTAGCAAAAAGAAAAGGAATCAATTGTCAAAACACCATAGACCGTCTGCAAACTTCAAAGAATCCAAGACGTTTATTACACTTCACAGTTCGTAATACTTTTGATTCCTTTATTTTCTATAAATCCTCCAATTAAAATAAAACTTATTGACACCTTGTGGAGTTTAAAGCATAATATAATACTGCTGTTTCCTCTAGTCATAGGAAAGAACAACACCTTATCAATCACCACTCAATCACAACAGAGTAGGAAGAGAAATTCGAAAATTTTAAATTATTTTTTTCATAACCAGTATGTGAAACCTATAAAACACACATAAACTCATAAGTGGAATGCCTGAGTTTTGGTAATCCAATTTATTTTTTGTCTTTCATAGACATTCTCACAAAATGCTTGCTGGAGAGTGAGTTGTGAACAAAACAGATACAGATGATAATATCCTTTCCTTTCTTTGTCTGGTTTTTACTTAATTTTGAGTATATTGAAAAAAGAGTTTATATTCTATGTATTGACAGAAAAAAACCCAACATAACAAACACCTGTGACACCACCACAGGCATACGAAGTAGAAAATTGCCATTATCTCTGAAGCTCCTTGTCTCTCCTACACTTGTTCTATTCTTTCTCCTCTTCAGAAATAACAAATATTCCAAATTTGGGCCTTATCATTCTCTTGATTTTCTTTATAATTTTACCAAGTATGTGCATATTTTTAAAGTTTGTATAATAGGAATCTTACCATATATGTTCTTCTCTTGCTCACTTTTATAATTCAAAATATACTCCTCATTTCCTAGTGTCTTTTGCAGAGTCCTGTATCATTCATCTCCACTTCTGAAGCACTTTGAAAGGATTTACTGTAATTTATTTATTTTTCTATTAGACATTTGTTTTATTTATAGTTTCTTTCTATTACAAGTGGCTCTTCTGGGATGCCTGGGTGGCTCAGTCAGTTAGGCATCTGCCTTCAGCTCCGGTCGGGATCCCACAGTCCTAGGATCGAGTTCTGCATCGGGCTCCTTGCTCAGGGGCCTGCTTCTGCTCCTGCCTCTGCCAGCCACTCTGCCTGCTTGGGCTCTGTCTCTCTGACCAATACCTAAAATAAAATTTTTGCAAACAAACAAACAAACAAGTGGTGCTTTACTAGTCCTTCTTGTCCACGTCTCTTGGTGTGCACGTGCAAGATTTCTTGTGTGTGTATTTATGGAGGAGTGAAAATGCTGGATTCTGGGAACATGTGCACGTAACCTTAGTAGATGTTATGCTTCTGTTTTTCAAAGAAAATGCTGTAATTAATGTACCTAGCAAATCCATTTGAGGGTTCTTACTGTTCCACTGTAGGTGGGAATGACAACTCTTCACATTGAAGCTTTAATTTGCATTTCCAGGATCCTAATGAGATTAAATATATTATCAAATGTGTATTGATCTTTGCTGCT
Organism: Procyon lotor; assembly: GCA_028646535.1. Taxonomy (NCBI): domain Eukaryota; kingdom Metazoa; phylum Chordata; class Mammalia; order Carnivora; family Procyonidae; genus Procyon; species Procyon lotor. The sequence goes on from CM053606.1 coordinate 116,737,376, forward strand.
TCCACCTTTTGTAGATTCCTACTCAATTCTTTTGCCCACTTTTTTTTTTTTTTTTTTTTACACTAGGGTGTTTATCTTTTCAAAAAGTAATTTATTAGCGTTCTCAGTATTTCCTATTTTCTAATCTCTGGTCAGTGCTGAATATATTCTAATATATTTCTTGATTTTCAATTTTGGGACTGTCTCAGTGAAACTGTGTTTAATTTTATTGTAGCTGTATTTGTCAATCTTGGTTCCTCTTGGGTCTTACCGTAAAGATGGTCTCTTAAATTTTCTTCAAAAATTGTTATAACTGTCTTCCACATATGAGTTGAATATGTATGGATTTGCTTTTTCTATGTACTCCATTTTTTTCTAAATGAATAAGCAATTGTCCTAACAGCATTCACTGAGATCTTTGTTATTCTTTCTTTCTTTTTTTCTTAAGATTTTTATTTATTTATTTGACAGAGAGAGACATCGCAAGTAGGCAGAGAGGCAGGAAGAGAGAGAGGGAAGCAGGCTCCCTTTTGAGCAGAGAGCCTGATGTGGGGCTCGATCTCAGGACCCTGAGATCATGACTTGAATTGAAGGCAGAGACCCTAACTCACTGAGCCACCCAGGTGCCCCGATCTTTGTTATTCTTTCACTGAATTTCTGTGTCCATTCTGTTATAAATTAAATATTCATCCACATATGGATTTACCATAGGTAACAGAATTTGTAGCCAAGGAGCAGGGTGGGAGAGGCAGTATAGAAAATTAAGAGGAAGTATCAGAGGTAAGGGAATTCTTGCTGAATACAGGCCAGGTGATCAGACATCAGATGAGGGATGAGGAATCCGATTGGACATCGATGGGGGTTTTGGCTAAACTCACTTGCAGAGTTCTTGCTAAAACTGGATTTTGTAAGGAAGTGCACAGATGAGCCTAGGAGAGGTTCAAGTGCCTGACTACAATTTGGTCAAGCAAAGAATCTTTAAGTTCTTGCCTTCTGATTTTGTTGCCCATGTTTCTTCTGCATCTCATTCACAGTGGTTTTGGGATTTGGTGAATTTTGTGTGTGGGTATCTTTCTATCTCTTTTGTGTCTTTGGAATTTCATCCCTCAGCATTCTTTGAGAGCCCTCTTGGAAGTCTGATCTCCTGGTTGGTCAGGTTATGTTTCTGCATAAACCCAAGAGGTGTTTCTCACACTGCGATCCCAGTGTTCTTATAAAGCTACTATAAAACAGAGTTCTCTGAAGGTAGAGATAAAGTTTCTGAAGAAGGAGAAAATCTTGCTAATTTTTGCTAGATCAATTTGAACTAGCTGTAAAGCCAGAAACGGTTTGTGTTTGTTTTGGTGATATGCCTGGGAGCCAGACCACTTAAAACCAATTCCCTGCTTTTTTTTTTTTTTTCTTTGTGAAAACTCGGGTAGTGTGAACCTATGCTGTAAACCTTGGAAAAGGCACCTATGGTTTCAACATGTCAAAAGGAATTCTCTCCCAACTCCCCCCACACCCCTTTCATCCATCACCAGAGTTGGAGATATGCAAGTTTCCTTACTAAGGAGTGAGGTTGGTGGGGGATGGGTTTATTTCTAGCTCACCCTGAAACTGAGGCATTCTAGCTTTTTAGTGAGATCTCTGGTTAGACTTCTGAGCTTGGGCTGGCCTTAGGCTTTGTTTTCCATCTGATTATTTCAGTATTCTGGGAAAAAGTTAAGACCAAATTCATAGGGGTACACTGTAGGCCACAGGGTGAAAGACTACTTCTCCATGATTCCTACTTTCCAGGCAGCCTATGTAGGACATTACATTTTTAAAAATCTTAGCTTTCA
>CM053606.1:116739677-116761824 GCA_028646535.1 Procyon lotor
AAAGAGAGAGCAGAAGCAGGAAGAGCAGCAGGCAGAGGGAGAAGCAGTCTCCCCACCGAGTGAAGAGCCTGACTCAGGACTCCATCCCAGGATCCTGGGATCATGACTTGAGCCCAAGGCAGATGCTTAACTGAGGTGTCTCAATCTTATATATTTTTTGCAACATTCCTATAATCAGTATTTCTTCAGAGTCTTGGTTCTTTTTATTGGAGAATGGTAATAGAAACTTAAGATCTGGGTACCACATGTAACTTTTGGTACTGGAAAGTCACTTGCTTTTAAGACCTTTCAGCTGAAAGAGAAAATATATGTGTTTATATTAACCCATGTATATATACATATCTACAAATATGTCTCTCTACATATATATCCATTTGTATCCATATTAATCTAAACATGACCTCAGATTGATGTACCCAACTCCAATCCATGTATTTGCTATTCAATTCTATGTATAGTGATTTCAGAACTGTTACCCTGTGCCTCAGTAGGAAATGTTATAGAATACAGTGAAAGTGGGGCTGACAATGGGATTGGTTGAGAGCTTTTATAAAAATATAAGAATTACATAAAATTACATACCTAGATTTCCCTCCCCACTTTAAGAAGGTGGGTGACCTGAGCTAACTTACGCATTAGGCACAGCAGGCACAAGCCCATGATACTTTTGGGGATCTATGAAAATATTTTAATTTCTTTTACCTTCAGAGCTAAAAACTTTCATCCAGCCTGAGTTATATTTGTCTTTATATAAACACAGTCATAAAGTATAATTTTTCTTTTATTTTTTTATGGAAGATGTTCATGAAGGCAAAAGAGGGTCATAATGCAGTCCTGTGAATGACAGTGGCTCTCCCACTATGAAAAGGATAGGAAAGTTGATTTAATTTGTCGAGAAGTTGAAACAGAGTTGGAGATTCAGTCATTTAATTTATAGAAGACAGGCTTATGATGCTGAAAAAGGGGATAGCAAATGGAAAATCTGGTCACTAAAATGTCCAGCTCGTAGGCCTTTCTCTGCTTGTAATGAGTGGTCACAAACAGGCTTAATCATTCCTATGCTAAGGTAAAAAATGCAGGATTGTTTTTGAGAGAACTGACAAACTCTAAAGAAAAAATCCACAATTACCCAATGAAAAAGCCATTTTGTCAAACTATAGCCATAAAGTAATGCCCACCAGCCCACCAATCCTAGCTCTGCAGAACAGGTAGCTTCTAACTCATAAAGGCTTTCACCTTAATTATAAGTAGGACAAAAAGGTATTATTATATGCTATAAGGTCTCTAATTTGAAAAAAACCAAAAAACAAAAAAAATCTTGAAGCAAAGATAATGCTAATGCAGGGGGCAAAAAACTTCTCTTAAAAAAAAAAAGAAACCTAATTTTAGTATTCTCAAGGAAATAAAGATAATACATCCAAAAACATGAAAAATATGTATACTTAACTTTTAAAAATACATATATTTAGGCAATAAGGAAGAATCCCTGGAAATTAAAAATATAATAGTAAAATATAAAATATAATAAAACATATAGAAGATAAAACAGAGTAAATCTTCCAGGAAACAGACTAAAAATAAAGACAGTGAGGATAAACAATGAGAAAATGAATGAAAATAGGAGGTAAAATGTTTATGATGACTAGGAGTCCCAAAAGATGAGACTAGAGAAATCTAGAGGAAAAAATATATGAAGGACACAAAATAAATAAACTTTTAGAACTTAAAGACATGTTTTCAGACTCAATAGGCCTAAGAAATACCTTAAATGCAAGAATAAAAATATCCACATGAAGGCAAATTATTTTTAAGTTTTAAGACTTAAAAGCTTCCGGAAAAAAAAAATCAGAGCACCAGAAATCAGACTTCTCATCTGCAATTTTGGAAGCTAAATCAGAGACCAATGTCTTCTCAATTTCAAAGCTGTAATTTTATATTCAATATATAAGCTATTTCCAACTTAAGATTCTCTATTCAGACAGAATATCAATCATGAGATTAGGATAAAAAGGATAAAAAAAAAATTTTAAAAATTGTTCCTGTACACCATTTTTCAAGGGGCTACTAGATAATAGAGTGCTTCAAAACACAAATTTAACCAAGAAAGAGGAAGATACAGATGCAGTAACACAGGAGGAAGGTAAAAGGAATTTCCAGAATGAGGGTAAAGGGAAATAGGAGTCTGACAGTCATGTTGCAGGCCTCGCAAGCAATTACTACACACTGGAAGGGGCCAACAGGGATATCTTCAAAAGAAGATGGTGAAACTGATGGATCAGGTGATATGTGTTGAACTGATGAAGTTTGCAAAGCTCTGGCAGAGCTCTTGACAATGAATCAGTTTTAGTTATTAGATTAATTCATCAAATTGCCCAAAACATTAATTATTAACACCATGAAAAACAAAAGATGGGATAAGACAGGAACTCTAATATACTATGTGGCTTAATTGTGATGAAAACATTTGCATATAACACTGAAAATACTGATTGCTGTCTTATAAATGTGGTATATTGGTCCCTGAGGAGGCTGTGAATGTGTGTGTTTACATGATGCAAGGAAACTAAATCTTCATCCTCCTAAGTCTCTTGAATATGTGCCCTTCTTCTGATCTCAGCAACTAGCCTTTCACCTCTTTCTTGGATCTCTCTAACAAATTACTAACTGCTTATTCTATATGCATTCTTTCCATAGTTTGTTCTGCGGTCTACAGCCAGAGCACACTTTTTCTACACACAAGTCTAGTCATATCACATTGTACCTTTTAAAGGCTTCCCGAGGCCCTTAGGACAAAAACCCCAGTCTTTGCCATGGCCCTCCAAGTACTACATAATCTAGATCCTTCCTGGTTTCATTACTTTGTATCCCTTTTCCCTGAACTCTCTTTTCTCCAGCCTTTCAAAGACATCATAGAACCTTTCCTGCGTAGCAGTGTATCACATTCTGTTCCTTCTTTTCAGAAAGCTCCTCTCCCACTTATGCCCCCAATATTACCTACACTGAGTTGGCCCATTGTCCGACATGTCTTGACTCAAGTGTCATTTGCTCAAGGATGTTTTCTGATCTCCCATACTAGAAACTACCACTATCCCAAGTAATAAGCCTTTACCAATTCTTTCCAAAACAACCTACTTAAATTTCAAAGGAACAGTTCTCTATTTGTATTCATATTACGTTTCTTCAAGCTATCATTACTGAATTACCTAATTAAAGTATCAAGTAAAACTTGTAAAAACAAGTTTAGGAACAAACTCAACTGATGTAATAAGGGCACAACTGAATGGGTGAGAACAAAAAGTGAGTGTATTAGTGAGTAGACTGCTAGTGTTTAGCACGCCTGGTACCTCAGTCATTAAATTTTATAGAGTAATGGGAAGCGTCAGGGAGTGTGGGGTGTCAGTTAAGCAGGGGGTTCCTTCTTAAAAGTTCTCTGAGTCAGGGACATGTTTGCACTGGCTTATCAGTATAAAGCTATTGTCTAGCATAGTCGGTTCATGAAACACGGTAGGTATTCAGCAAAAATTTTGCAAATATGGGGCACCTGGGTGGCTCAGTCTTTAAGCGTCTGCCTTCGGCCCAGGTCAGATCCCAGGGGCCTGGGATCGAGCCCCACATTGGGCTCTCTGCTCTGCAGGAAGCCTGCTTCTTCCGCTACCAGTCCCTCTGCTTGTGTTCCCTCTCTCACTGTGTTTCTCTCTGTCAAATAAATAAAATCTTAAAAAAAAAAAAATTTTTTTTGCAAATAAATGAATGCAAAAATACATGAACATGTTTGTAAATGGTCTGTTGGCTATTGATCACATACCCTTCACATCTGCTTCACTGATACTGCCTGGAACATTTGTACTGACCTTCTTGTTCTTTGCCTTGCAAATAATTTCTATAGCATTCTGTAATTGTATTGGTAATTGTGTTGTTCAAAAGCTCTAATCCACAAATTAAGTGTGATTTAGAGCACGATTAAACTCCAAAAAACAAAATTACTGAGGAAAATCCATTATTGTTATCTAAACAGTTGAACCACTTTCCAAAATATTCACACTACAAATTGTTCTTCTAAAGGGCAAAAATGAAAATTGTCCATGGTTTACAGAAACGCTACGTTAAATAAAAAATTTTACCAAAGCTTAATGGGGCAAAGATAACATATTCTCTGTATAACTGGGCATTTTCTAAAAAGATTTATTTACTTATTTGATAGAGAGAGGACACAAACAGGGGGAGTGGCAGAGGGAGAGGGAGAAGCAGGCCCTCTGCTGATAACTGGGCATTTTTAAACTAATTTTAAACATTAAATTAAACTGCAAAAAAATATGGATGGAACTTTAATAAATTCATTTTGAATAATAATGAATTAAAACTGTAATTCAGAGAATTGTATTTGAGTTGATAATCACAGGTAATGCTTTTAATTATACTTAGTGAGAATAAAAGGAAAAAAAGCAGGCACACCTTATCAAACACAAAACATAATAGGGTGTATTTGATCTTTTCACTTGTTCTCTGTTTTATGATTGTTTATATTTTCTTTATTACTTTTTTAAATTACAAAGACATTACATGCTTTCAGTGACAAGTATAACCATAGGGGGACATATAAAAAAGTTAAGAATCTGAACACACAACTGGATAACCACAACTTTGATCCCTATACGTACAAACACATCATCTATAGCTATATGGATTTATATATAATATATAATGTAGCAAATGTAATATAGATTACATTACTTTTATAAGAATTGGATCATACTATATCCATTAATTTGAACTTTCCTTTTAAATTTTTACTAAGATTACAGATCTTCCTTTAATTACATATACATGTATTTAATACTTCTACCTATTTTGTGTTTTTTTAAAGATTTTATTTATTTATTTGAGAGTGAGAGAGAGAGCACAAGCAGGGGGAGTGGCAGAGAGAGAAGCAGACACCCTGCTGAGCAGGGAGCCCTATTTGGCGCTCCATCCCAGGACTCCGAGATCATGACCTGAGCCAAAGGCAGACACTTAACAGACTGAGCCACCCAGGCGTCCCCTGTTTTTTTAATTTAAATTCTATTAGCCAACATACCAATATATCATTAGTTTCAGATATAGAGTCCAATAATTCATCAGTTGTGTATAACACCCAGTCCCCATCACATCATGTGCCTGCTTTAATACCCATTACCCATTTACCCCATCCCTCCACCAAACTCCCTTCCAGAAACCCTCACTTTGTTTCCTATACTTAAGAGTCTCTCATGGTTTTTAAATTAGTATTATTTTATCTATTGACACTATGAAATCGTGTCTCATGTTGAAAAATGTGTTTGTTAGAATATACTTTTGCTTTATGTTCTCTATGAAAAATTCAAGATAATCATCTTTCACAATTATTTAATGTTAATGGATATGAGAGGCATTAACTTGCAACATTTAACCATATTTACTATTCCAAACATGAAAACACCTATCAAATAATATTAGAACTTTTAATACTCCTGTCACACCAAAAAACACTAAGAGGATCAATGTTTGGATAAACTAGCTTATCTCTTACAAATTTCATTTCCAACTTCCCAGTCATATATTCATTTTCCCTGGTTGCACAAGTTTTGAAGAGTTTATTTTGTGCTAAGATACACTGAAAGGTGAAAATAAGAGAAAAGCAACAACTAAATTATTTCATAGCACTAACCACAATAATGTCTATAAACTTATACCACCTACTCCACAAATATATTGGTCAATTATGCCATTTCTGCAGGGATCTCAGTCTAATAGAATTCATGGAAGAATTACAATGATAAAGTTCAGAAAAATTAGAAGTATTCTTTTTTCTTTCCTATCATAGTTTTATAGCAGATATGTTTTTAGCAAGTTTCATTTCCTTCTATGACAATTCATGGGGGAACAAAATATTTTTTCCTCCTCATATACTCAAAATTCTTTTCCTCCCCATGTACTCAAAATTCTTTTCCTCCCCATGTACTCAAAATTCTTTTAATTCTGTCCTGAATTTCAAGTCTTTGAGTCTTAAAGAAACCAGTGTAAAGAAAGACATCTTCTTTCCAGAACTTGCCTTTTAAAGTTCTCATAAATAGAGATTGAAGTGATAATAATGCTTTCAGAGAGCACTCATATAGAATAGAAATCTTCTTCATCTGTACTCTAGCTAAGGAGGATGAATTCTCCAACCTTGAGACACCCTTTTATTTTGTCTCTATGTGGATGAGTATCTCTTGGATAAGGCTACTGCAAAAGAAATGGGCAAATAGCCCAAGTCATATCCATTCAATGCAGATGCCCATGTAAGTGTCCATGTTGATTATACTATACCTTCAAATGGGAAGCATCATTAAAAGAAATTTCAGATGCAAATCAACAGCATTTCACCTAGTGATATATTCATTTAAAATATAAAAGTGAAATATAAGAGCTATTGTTAACTATAAGCAGCTTTATAAGGTCAAGTTTATAAACAACTTTGTTCACAAAATTCGAGAACTGTCTCCATCCCACATTCACCTAAGAAATGAAAACAGCTAATTTTAACTCTATTGTGTCATTATCTGAAAAAAGATTTATATAATCTACAAAGAGGTCATAATCTGTAAATTCTTTGCTCAACCTTAAATATATGGTGAGGAAAAGCAATTTTTTTTCAGAAAGGATATTCTACTCCAATCTTACTTCTCCAAAAGAATCATCTATTTTTATATCAGTCAGGAAAAAAGTTATACTGCAGTGCCAGACTATTTCCCAAATCTAAGAGAATTAAAATATTACAGGATAATTTCTCATTCATATTACCTGTCTGTTGTGAACTGAGGTGGTTCTTTGTTCTGGATGGTTCTTACTCTAGATCCAGATTAAAGGGCCTAGTCACCTGGCTCCATCCAGTTACAGGGTCAGGATGACCAGTCCTGAGAGGTTAATGAATGCCTAGAAGAAAGAAAAACAAAAATATTTTTGCTAAACAGCATTAAGGAATACTACAGTTCAACATGCTGTCTACAAAATACTCAAGTCCTCTCCCTTCTTCAGAAAAGAAGTACGTACCCTCTCCCGCCAGGGAATGTCTAGCTCCTCTGATCTGTAGACCAACGGACTAAAAAGTTATCTACAAATGTCAACCCAGTGTTCAACGGTGAAACAAGAACAGAAGAACAATCACACAACTGTCACAGACTTTTTAGTCAAATCTTACATTTTTTTGGCAATATAACTCTTTAAAATGTTGTACATTTTTTCCCTATTTAAGTGAGCTCCATATGTACCATCATTTTTCAGTCATCCTTTCTTAGATTTATTATCTTTGTTGTTGTTGTATCACCTCCACACCTCTTTCTTCTCCTGCCTTAATTACAAAATACTTGATCCTTTTAGATTTTGGTTGGAGAGTCACATGCTTAATATCTTTTCTCTCAGTCTTTTTGTTCAAATGAATATGCCTCCTGGATACTACAGCCTTATTTGGACCATTGCTCTAAGATTTTTTAATCCACTCAGATTTTTACATTGGAGGTGGCAGCCACATTTTAAATTTTAAATTTGCCACAGAATGAATTCTAATTGGCCTTTATTTGTCAAAAATTGTCTGTTTTACTTTTCACCAGTTTTGGATGAGAATTAGCTGCCTTTTATAAAACTTTACTGTTAGAACTCTTAACTATTCTCTTTAATACCACTTACAAGTTAATTTTTTTCTTCTCTCATTTCTCTCAGTAGTTCTTTCTATCTGATTTCTCTCTCTTCCTCCTCTTTCTTCTTATCCCTCTCTGTCAAATATAGTTACTCCACACATGCTTTCACTTTTCTGGTTTACAACTTTATTCCCTAACTTACTACTTCACTTAATATATTATCTGCCTATCAGATGAATGTAGATTATGGTTTTTATCACATATTTAATCACTAAATAACATGAATTGCCATTCTTCCAGCTTCAAATACCAGTTTCCTTACTTTTCATTATATGTCTCCTAAGTAATGGCAGACATTGTAGTTATTTGGTTATAACAACACACCAGTTATTGGTAACAACATCTGTATTAGTAATATAGGTTATGTTGTGATAGCACATAATCCCATAATCATAGTGACTTTAGATGGTTAATTTTTTATTCATATTATATGCCCATCATATTATATGCCCATCCATATATTAATATTAATTATTATATTAAACATATTATATTAATTTTTATTATTATATTAATAACTGGAAGCTCTGTTCTGGGTGTCATTACTCAACAATCCAGACTGACAAAGGAGCTACAATCTGAAATATCTCTGAACTCTGAAGGGTCTTGGGCTAAGACTTAGGTGCTCTGTCCCAGAAGTGATATATATTGCTTTTTCTCAGGAGTCAACTGTGAAGACCTACCTATGTTACTACACCTGTGCTAAATATCTGCACACTTGTATACATGTGGAAAGTTTCCTTCTTGTTCTAGGACTTCCAACGGAGTTCAAACACTGGCAGGTAACAGCTTACCTTCCAGTAACTGGAAGGTAGAGAATTAGTGTCCTTGCCTCTGGGACCATCGTGGACAGCCTGTGTTCTCCCACTGAATGCCCAATTTCCTGTCAGGTAGCCCTCTCTGTTTAGTTATCCTCTTTAGGTTCTGAAACAAGATAACCATTCCCTCCCCTGTCCTTTCCTCCCCAGGAATAACAAATCTATCCTGTTGCTGGCTCTATGGTTCTGCCTTGTCATTTACTGGTTTCTGTAATCTAACCACAACCTAACAATAATATTTTTATTAAACATTTCTCAATTATTCTGTTTGTGCCATTTTTTTTTCTCCCAAGATTCTGACTAATCTACCACTCACTTAAGAGGGAGCCAGAAAGTACAATCCAACCTACTGCCTAGAAAGTAGAGGGCTATTATAAGTATTTGATGAAGACCACTAATATCCACTAGAATGCTCTCTTCACCAAAATCCCCGCTATATTTATTAGCTGGGTAATACTATAATGTCAAGAATCTGTCCCTACCATAATGAGATTTGTCATACCATGCAGAAAAGTAAGATCAGGACAGACAAAACAATTTTCAAATTGAATTGCTAAACAGATAACAGAGCTCATATTTGTGTACAAATATCATTGACAATCACCTCTATATCTCAGTATTTAAAGTTAGTAAATATGAACCAAGTCTCCAAAACCCTATCCCTAGCCTATCCCTAGCTTAGCCCATATATATATATATATATATATATATATAAGTATATATACATATATATACATATATATATATATAAGCTCTGATATATATATATCATATATATATATATCTCCCTAGCCTAGCCCCTTATTATAAATTCTGCTCTTAAGAAGAATCCTTAATGCCTCCTTGACTCTGCAAACACTGAATTCACAATTTTTGACTTGTCCTTCTGAAACCTGTAAAATTCTCTTCCTATATAGCCAATTTAAATTTCCAAGTGAAAGGATTTAATAAATCCAACTAGGCATCATTTTTACTATTTGGCCACAGATTTTCTTACAGTATGTTTCCACTAGCTGATTTCCAGTGTATAGCTGGGCTATCCATGAGCCTCATGACCTACCCTAGCACAATCAGCAATAACTAGGAGAGTCATATAAAATCAGGCATAGAATTCAGTGGCTAAAGAATCACCTAGGATAGATGAGAACTCATAAGAAGTGTCTGTAGGTGGAGCATCCATCCTGAGGCTTGTCTTAATGTTATAACAAAATCTCAGTTACAAATTGAAAGAGACATTACCAAGAGTCAGTTACAGCTGGCATATCATGTAGCATGAAGTAAAATATGGAAACCAAGCAACTGAAAAGAGTTATTTTTTCTTAAGAAAAAAATTTTTTAAAAGACAAAGAAATATAGAAACCAGAGGGCTATATGAGGGAGGTGGTAGTACTTAAACTAGGGGTTCCTAAAATGTGGCACCTGAACCAGTAAAATCAGGATCAACTTCTAGAGGACCTGTTAGGAATGCAAATTCTTGTGCTCTATCCTAGACTTATTGAATCAGAAACCTTAGAAATGGAACCCAGCAGTCTCTGCTTGAATTCACCTTCCAGCTATATCTGAAACATACTGCAGTTGAGAGCTCTTGTCCTACTCTGGTGCTTCTCAAAATTAAGGAACATGCAGTCACTTGGGTATTCTGTTAAAATGCAGATTCTGATGCAGTGGGTCTGGGATAGGACTTGAGATTCTGCCTGCATAACAAGCTCCCAGATGATGCTGATGCTGATGCTGCTGGTCCATGGGCTACATTTTGGTGTCAAGGCTAAATTATCAGTTCTTCAGAATATAAGCCATTTTGTCATTATTAGCCCTTGTTCGGAATAAGTAATTTCCTGGTATTACTGGGAACACCTGTATACAGATCCATTTGCTGCAAAAAAAGAAACATTTGAAACACATTCCAAAAGGATCTTCTGGATTCAAAACATGATGCTGTTTTGAATGTTCCTAACCCAACAGCAACTTTTCTGTATTCTCCAGTACCTTTTCACTAAAAAGTTCACCTTGCTTTCCTTTAAGTAGCAACCTGTCCAAGACAACCCCGGAACTTAGAATCCTAACTCTGAGGCCGATGACCACATCGTGTTGTACTCCCCCTGCCAAACCAGTTGTCTGGTAACCCAGACTGCTAGAGCTTTATTCCCACGGGAGCAACCTCAGGTCCCCACCTGCCTGCAGGCAGTAACAATCCCAGAACTTTAACTTCCTTCCTTTTGTAACCTCTCGGTTTTAGTAGAAAATGCTTAGGCAGAATGGTGAGGTAGCTTAAATTCATCTTCTAAAAATCACTGTTTCAGATAATCTTCTTTGTGTCTTCCCTCCTATTGACTGTGCTTTGTTCTCTCCATAGGTCGTCAGAATGCTCCAAAAAAATGCTCAGCTATACCTGGCCTCAGAATCACCCTTTCTTCTCCAAACCTCTGTTAGAAACCCAGTTCCTTCAAAATCTGTTTTTTGCCTTCAAGTAGAGCTATTATATAATATATTCTCATTATGGCAATAGTGATTTATAATAATTTATTTTACGACCCCACCTGGAGATATTTATATTGTAATGAAAAACACCCGTAGAAGGAAATCCAGTAGTTCATAAACTTTGGTGATTGTAAGAATCACTGGGAAGTTTGTTAAAAATGCAGACTCTCAGGTATTGACTCAATCTGTTGAAATCTCTGACGTGAAGCATAGTGCTTCCATGTGAGAATTCCTTCCTGATGCTTCTCAGGAGATGTGAATGTGTTTCCTGATTCCGAGAAAAAGTCATTTTAAGAAAATCATTAAAAAAAAGCAGGAACACAGGAAAAGGTATTATAAATTTTTTGCGAGATTTAAAGCTTAACAATGGACATAAAGTCTACCCTGATTTAAAGAAATCCACTGATTCAAGTCAAACGAGAAGAAAACACTGATGTTTAGAGCAAAGTCAAGGTCAACAATTCTAGGAACCAGTGATGTAAGAAAGATGTTAGTGTTTGAAGCTGATGGCCAAGAAGGAATTCTTGAGACATCTTTGGTGCAAAAAGGTGGTTTTATTAAAGCACGGGGACAGGACCTTTGGGCAGAAAGAGCTGCCCTGGGGTCATGAGGGGTGGCCCATTATATATTTTCAAGTTGGGAGGGCATTAGGGATAATGTAAGCCTCACAGGTATTTTGGAAACAAGGTTTCCAGGATCCTGAGGGGATAGTTATTGTTAGAAAAAGGCCATTTCCATGGGACATATGCTTGGAGGAAGATTGCCAACTGTATCTTGAGGGCTAGAAATAAAGGAAGTTTACGAAGCAATTTTAATTTGTCAAAGTAGGCTTACAGGATACTGGGGATGAGGCTAAGACTGCCTTTTGCCCTTAGCAAAGTATTAACATTGAGGCCGCTGAGTTTCTAGAGGAATGTCACTCTGCCTATTCCAAGGACTTGTCAATGGACTACAAGGAGTAAGGAAATTTAATAATTTTTCTTCTGCCTTTGTTTCCCACATCAACCAGGACTAGAGAAGGTAGGAAGGAACCAGCTAGTAGTTAGGTTCCCAACAATCAGTATTGCTTAGAGCTGCTGCCATATTTAGAGTGTGCATTTGTGGTCCTGTCTGATGCTAACAGTGAGTCATTCTTGCAATTAATATAAATATTAATGAGTGTGTGTAATATACTTTGTACAAATTTTATGAAGGGTATCTCAAGAAATAAGTTTTAGAAGCAAAGTTAGTCCTTTCTGAACATAATTCACTCTACTGCTATAAATCTTGCTTAGGAGATCCAGCTATTTTGTCATCCGAATACTATTCAATAATATTCCCTGGCATTTCTGGTATTTTAATATATGTTATAGGTGAATATAGATTAATGGAAGTAATACAAATATCAACCAGAAACAAATACAATCAGATCAAGCAGACAAAGTATTTTCCTAGTATAAGAAGAAAATAGCTTATATAAAGCATATGTACCCTAATATCCAATTTGAAGAAGCCTTTGAATGCCTTCCTAACAATTCAATGAAAATCACAAAACATTCTCTCCATTCAGAATATCTGTCAAGAAAAAAAAACACAATCATGGCAATGAATGCTTCGTAAGTTTTAAAATGTCGTTTTAAAGCAATTTTAAAATATTTAATACTTGTGGTATTATCTTTCCATTTCTAAGGATTTTTAATGATTTTCATATATTCATTTCATATTAATGTTCCCATATTGTAACAATATATTAGTAAAGAAAAATAATCATGTATTTATTCGCCTTTTTTCACAGAAAACCACTAAATTTTTTTGGATAACCGTATGACAGAAAAATGATTCATTATATATTATTATGTCACTCATTATTACTTCAAAGCACGTGAATAAAAATGTTACCAAAAATGCAGATAATTTATAATTAAGGGAAAGCAATTTCTCACTCCCAAATTCCAAATCCTAGCAATTGGCAAACCCAAGTGGGGCACAGAAAATCGTATCTTTCACAAGCATCCCAGGTCACCCTAATACGTGTGTCCTATCCTAAGTGGGCAACGTGGCAGAATACTACCTAAACCTGATGGAGACAACCAGAGTCTCAGGGATTTAAGGGAAGCAGGTGAAAAGACTTACAGGGGCACTGGGGAATGGAACTTCCTGGTTCCTGCAGACACCCTTTAAATAACACCATAGAGACTGTACCTAAATCTGACTGCTCACATATGACTTGAAGATAGTATTACCTATTTCTATGGCTAATGGGACAAACAATACATCAAATCACCTTAGAATCATGCCTGTCACATAATAATTCCATTCCTCCTTTGCCCACCGTCTGCCTTATCCTTCCAAGAACCCTGACCTCGGTAGCTATTTTTTAGCCACAGACTGAGCGCCTTAATATTACTCGACAAATCACTCTGTGCCTCTAGGCATCAACAGAAGCTTGAGAGCTTGCAGGAGACAAGTAGGAGAATAGCAATGGTGTCCCCACTGGCAGCCATTGGGGTGTGTGTTGAACGAGACGAGATTGTCTGGATTGCTTTGCACGTTAGAACTCAGCTCACACCTTCGTAGTAAACACGGATACATTCGTGACAGCAGATGCCAGAACATTTCCAGATTCCTGAAGTGATGGGTATACAAATTTGTGCTTTGAGAATTACAGTCATAAACACAGAAGAGCGTGCCCATAAACGGTAGTTTAGGACCCTTGTTTGCTTTATAGTCTACATTAATTGACTTAACCAAATGATTTATGTTTATGTAAAGTGTAATTTCAACAGGATGTTAAATAGTTTCCAAGAGAATGTATTAAATAAACTAGCTTTGTTATGAAACACTGCAAAACACGGAGCATTTTAATCTCAAAATCTTATCTTTGTAAGTCAGTGTATGAATTTTCCTCTATATAATTTCTAGGAAAGTAGGCAGTAACTGAACTGTACTTGTAAGCTGTAGCTTAAAAGTAACTGTAACTGTAAGCTAAATTGTATTAGTTACTATATATTCCCTATTTGGGAGTCAGTTAAAAGAAATAGATGGTCTTAAGAAAAGGATTAAATATGTATTTTCACATCTCATTAGTTTGTTGGCCTAGCTCTTAGAGCACTTCATATCCCACAGACCTGATTCACTAATGTTTTGAATCAGGCTACATCTTTACTTACTAATACATACATATTTTAAAATATTTGCAACATCTTATTCTGTTGGGAGAGATACATGTCTGCAAATGAGGGCTACGTTGACTTAGCACTTCCAAAGTTAAAATCTGAGCTAGCTACATGTGGATTTAATTTCATAATTGTATATCACAGCTTCCTTCTTTTTATGGAAGACAGAATCTTTTCTAAGTTTATTTCTTTTAGAAAACTCTATACCCAATGTGGGGCTTGAACTCACAACTCTGAGATCAAGATCTGGGTTGAGATCAAGAGTAAGGCACTTAAGGAGCGCCTGGGTGGCTCAGCCGTTAAGAGTCTGCCTTCGGCTCGGGTCATGATCTCAGGGTCCTGGGATGGAGCCCCGCATCGGGCTCCCTGCTCAGCAGGAAGCCTGCTTCTCCCGCTACCATTCCCTCTGCTTGTGTTCCCTCTCTCGCTGTGTTTCTCTCTGTCAAATAAATAAAATCTTAAAAAAAAAAAAAAGAGTCAGGCACTTAACTGATTGAACCACACAGGGGGTCCTATGGAGGACAACTTTTACTCAACTTTCCTATCAGGGTGCCTGAAGCCTTGCCTGTGCCTTGTGCTCTCGAGATACTCAGTAAGCATGTGATGCATGAAAAAACTCATGAGAGCCAGATGCCCATATTCTTTCCTTAAGGTTCTGGGAAAGTGCTTCTAGTTTCCTCTGCAACCATTCTAATGTCTCCTACTACTGACCTGTGGGGAAGTTCTTCTTTGCATCTGACGTAAGTCACTCCCAGTGATGGAACCTTGTTTGTCCTTGCTTTGGCCATTTAAACTTCTCCAGGTTAAATATGACACACCCTTCCCTTTATCCTCAAAGTGTCTCAAGTGAGGCCCAGAATGGAGGGATTAGATGTTCAAGTACAAATGAGTCAGCACAGGGGAGAGCTGTTGTCCAGGACATTACTGAGTGCTGAGTTGGAATCCAACAGAAGTTGAATCAACATGGGGTGATTTTCATGAATGTTAAGAATTACATTCATCAAAGAAGCAATCAGTTATCATACAGAGGCTTTTTTTTTTACACAGACTTTTTTGCTCTTTAACACTTAAAAATTTAAGGTATGATTTATATACAGTAAAATTCACCCTGGTTCATAATGTATAATTCTGCCGTTTCTGACAAACACACTACCATGTAACCACTGCCACAACCAAAACAAAAAACAGCTCCTTCACTCCAAAAAACTCCCCTATGACTCTTTGTAGTTAACCCCTCCACCAGCTCCCAGTCCCTTGCAACAACTATCTGTTTTATCTCCTTACAGTTTTGCCTTTTCAAGAATATCATAAAAATGAAATCACAGAATGTAGCCTTTTGATTCCGGATTCTTTCACTTAGTAGAATGCATGTAAGAATCATCCATGTTGTGTGTAGTTCATACACTACTGAGTCGTAACTTTATTTCTTTGTATGGATGTACCAGATTTGTTTATGCATTCTCCAGCTGAAGGACATTTGGGTGGTTCCCAATTTGGAGCAATTATAAATAAAGCCACTATAAATATTTGTGCACAGATTTTTGTGAGAGCACAGAATTTCATTATGCTTGTATAAATACCTAGGAATGAGATGGCTGGGTCTTATGGTAAGGATAACTAACATTACGAGTCTACCAGAGTGTTTTCCAAAATGTCTGTATCATTTTACATCCCCAGCGGCCGTGTACGAGATTTCCAGTTGCCCCACATCCTAGCCTGCATTTGGGATGGTCAGTCTTTTAAATTTTAAACCTTCTAGTAGGTATACAGTGGTATCTCATTGTGGTTTTGTATATCATTTCCCTAATGGCTAACGATATAGAGGTTTACTCTCATGTTTATTTGAGATTTGCATATCTTCTCTGAGGAAGTATCTTCTTAAATCTTTTATCCAGGGGCACCTGGGTGGCTCAGTGGATTAAGCACCTGTCTTTGGTCCCAAGGTCCTGGGATCAAGTCCTGCATTGGGCTCCCAGGTTATCGGAGGAACTGGCTTCTCCCTCTCCATCCTGCGCCTGCTCTGTCTCACTATCTCTGTCTCTCTCTCTCTTCAATTAATAAATAAAAATCTTTAAAAAATAAAATAAAAAATAAATCTTTTATCCATTTTGTTTTGGGCTTTTTTTGTCTTATTGAGTTTTGAGATTTTTTAAAAACATATTCTACATACATACAAGTTCTTATATATGTGATTTGCAAATTTGTCCTCCCAATTTTGGGCTTGTCTTTTCATTCTCTTAACAATGTCTTTTGAAAAGGAGAAATTCCTAATTTTGATGAAATACAATTTATTATTTTTTCATTTATGGTTCATACATTTGGTGTCACAGCTAAGAAATCTCTGTTAGATCAGTTTCAGGTATACCATATAGTGATTCAGCAATTTCATATACTACTCAGTGCTCATCACAATAAATGTACTCTGAATCCCCTTCACCTATACCTGTCTCACCCATCTCCCTACCTACCTTCCTGTGGTAACCATCAGCCTGCTCTCTATAATTAAGAGTCTGTTTCTTGGTTTGCCTCTCTCTCTCTCTGCTTTTACTTTGCTTATTTGTTTTGTTTCTTAAATTCTACAGATGACTGAAATCATATGGTATTTGTCCTTCTCTGACTTCTTTTGCTTAGCATTATATTCTCTAGCTCCATCCACATTGTTGTAAATGCGAATGCTACTTTTTAGAATGTAGTCACAATTGGGAAACTATAATTATTTCAGTCATGTTGCTAATGTTTTATTTTCAATACATAAAGATCTCACAAAATAAGTTTGGAATTGTTCCTTCCTCTCTTATTTTTTGGAGGAGTTTGAAAATGGTTGATATTATAGTTCTTTAAATATTTGATAGAATTCACCAGTGAAACCATCAGGTCCTGGACTTTAGTTTATTGGAAGGTTTTTGGTTACTCATTCAATCTCCCCACTAGTAATTGGCCTGTTCAGATTTGCTATATTTTCATAATTCGGTGTTGATAATGTATGTTTCTAGGAAATTATTCATTTCTTCCAGATTGCTCCAATTTGTTGACTTAATTTTCATGATAGCCTCTTACAATCCTTTGTATTTCTACAGTGTCAGTTATAATGTCTCCTCTTTTATTTTTACTTACTTGAGTCATCTGTCTTTTTTTTCTTGGTAAGTGTAGCTAAGAGCTTGTCTATTTTGCTGTTGTTTTTTTTTGTTGTTGTTGTTGTTGTTGTTTTTTAAAACAGCTCTTAGTTCCACGGATATTTTCTGTTGTCTTGTTAGTCTCTATTTCATCTCTTTCTGCTCTGATCTTTGTTATTTCCTTCCTTTTCCTAACTTTGGGCTTTGTTTGCTCTTAGTTCTTTGAGATATAAATGTTGTTTATTTGAGATCTTTTTTCTTAACATAGGCATTTATCACTATAAACTTTCCTCTTAGAACTGCTTTTGCTGCATCCCATAAGTTTGGGTATATTGTGTTTCCATTTTCATTTGTCTCAAGATATTTTTATATTTCTCTTTGACTTTTATCCATTTGCTGTTTAGTAGCATATTGTTTAATCCCTACATATTCATGAATTTTCTTTGTATAACTGATTTCTAGTTTCACACTGTTGTGCTTGGAAAAGATGCTTGATATGACTTCAATCTTTTTAAATTTATTAAGACTTGTTTTGAGGACTAACATGTGATGTACAGGGAGAGTGTTTCATGTGAGCTTGAGAAAAATGTATATTATGCTTCTGTGGAATGGAATGTTCTATATATGTCTGTTAGGTCCATCTGGTCTAACCTGTAGCTTAAATCCAATGTTTTCTTACTGATTTCCATCCAGATGATTTATCCATTATTGAAAGTGGATACTGTTACACTCTTGAAAAAAAAAACAAACGAAAGTGGATATTGAAATCCCCTCCTATTACTCTATTGGTATTTCTCCATTCAGATCTGTTAATATTTGCTTTACGTATTTAGGTGTTCCTATGTTGGGTCCATAAATATTTATAATGTTATATATTTTTGATGAATTGACCACTTTATTATATATTTTTGTCTCTTGTTACAGTTTGGCTTAAAGTCCATTTGTCTGATATAAGTAAAACTACCCTTGCTTTTTTTGGTTTCCATTTGGATGGAATATATTTTCTCATCTCTTCACTTTCAGTCTATGTGTTTCTTTAAAGCTGAAGTGAGTCTCTTGTAGGCAACATATACTTGGGTCTTACTTTTTTTAATCCATTTAGTCAGTTATGTCTTTTTATTTTCTTAAATTTGAATGTATTTATTTATTTATTTTGAGAAAGATAGAGAATGTGAGTGGGGGCAGGGAAAGGGAGAGAGAGAATCTCAAGCAGGCTCCACGCTCAGTATCAAGCCCAATGCAGGGCTCAATCTCAGGACGCCAAGATTACAACTTGAGTTGAAATCAAAAGTCAGAAGCTCAGCTGACTGAGCCACCCAGGCAGCCCTCTGTATCTTTGGATGAGATAATTTAGTCCATTTTTGTTTCAAGTTATTATTGACATGTGTGAACTTACTGTTGCCAATTGTTTTCTCCTTGCTTTGTAATTCCTTTCTTCCTCTCTTGCTTTCTTTCTCTGTGATTTGATCATTTTCTACAATGGTATGCTTTTTCCTGGTGGCGGTTAGGGGAAGACACAAAAACCATCCTCATAATGATCACAATGTTAAATGTTACATTTACTTCCTTTAATATTTTTTCATTTTGTAAAGTCACTCTTTAAAATGGGTTTATTCATCATTTAGAAGTTGAAGATCTAAACCAGGAATTCGGAGATGAAGAGAAGTACAGAAGATAATATATTTAACTAAGTTAAAACAGCTGAAATATTTTTCTTACTTATTTGAATATCAAATACTTAATTCTTGCCTAAAAGTTCAAAACAATTTTAACAACTAACACAGATAATTATTTTGGGGAGGGGAAATAATTTAAAAAATACGTACATATGAACAATTTGTAGCTTTACAAACAACTTAACATTGTTATTAGTCAAAATTTCCAAAGGTTACTTTGAACACAAAACCTTTTAGCAATTTATCATTTTGTTGGCAACTTTTAGTTTACAGGCATACCTCATTTTATTGCACTTCACTTAAATGAACATCACAGATATTGTGGTTTTTTACAAATTACTGTGGCAACCTTCATCAAGCAAGTCTATTTCTCCAAGAACATTCACTTAGTTGGTGTCTCTGTGTCACATTTTGGTAATTCTTAAAGTATTTCAAACTTTTTCATTATTGTTATATTTGTTACGGTGATCCGTGATCAGTGATCTTTGACATTACCAGTGTAATTGTTTTGGGGCACCACAAACAATGGCCCATATAAGACAGTGAACTTGATGAATGTGTGAGCTCTCAGTGCTCGACCAACCAGCCATTCTCCCATCTCTTTTCCCTTTCCTGGGTCCTCCTTATTCCCTGGGACACCCAATATTAAAATTAGGACAATTACTAACCATACAATAGCCTCTATATATTCAAGAGAAAGAAAGAGTCTCAAGTCTCTCACTTTAAATCAAAAGCTAGAGGTGATTAAACTTAGTGAGGAAGGCATGTTGAAAGCTGAGATAAGCTAAAAGCTAGGCCTATTGTGCCAAATGGTTAACCAAGTTATGAATGCAAAGGAAATGTTCTTAGAAAAATTTAAAAGTACTATTCCAGTGAACACAGGAATGATAAGGAAGTAAAACAGCCTTATTGCTGGTTTGGAGAAAGTTTGAGTTGTCTGGATAGAAGATCGAACCAGCCACAGCAGTTCCTTAAACCAAAGGGAAGGCAGAGCAAGGCCCTAACTCTCTTTAATTCTTTGAAGGCTAAGAGAGGAAGTTGCAGAAGAAAAGTTTGAAGCTGGCAGAGGCTGGTTCACGAGGTTTAAGAAAAGAAATCATCTCCATAACATCAAAGTACAAGGTGAAGCAGCCAGTGCTGATGTAGAAGCCGCAGCAAGCAAGTTCTCCAGAAGACCTACCTGAGATAATTAAGGTGGCTACACTAAACAACAGATTTTCACTGGAAACGAACTGGCCTTCTATTGGAAGGAGATCCCATCTAGACCTTCATAGCTACAAAGAAGAAATCAGTGCCTCACTTCAAAGCACAGGCTGACTATTATTAGGGGCTAATGCAGCAGCCCCTAATAGCTAAAAAGCTATGATGACTAACTTGAACCCAGTGTTCACTGACCTTTCTGAAAATCCTAAGGCCCTTCAGAATCATACTAGATCTACCCTGGCTATACTCTATGAATGAAACAACAAAGCCTGTATGACAGCATATCTGTTTACAATATGGTTTACTGAAGTTTTTAAGCCCACTGTTGAGAACTACTTCTCAGAAGAACAATTTCTTTCAAAATATGACTGATCATTGACAAGGTACCTGATCCCCCAAGAGCTCTGATGAAGATGGACAAGGAGCTTAATGTTGCTTTCATCCCAAGAGCTCTGATGAAGATGGACAAGGAGATTAACGTTGCTTTCATGCCTGCTAACACAGAATCCATTCTACAGCCCATGGGTCAAGAACTCATTCTGACTTTCAAGTCTTTTATTTAAAAAATATATTTCATAAACTATAGTTGCCATAGATAGTAATTCCTTTGGGGGATCTGGACAGAAGGATTTGAAAACTTTTGGAAAAGTTTCACCATTCTAGGTGCGTTTATGAACATTCATGATTCATGGAAAGAGGTCCAAATATCAACATCAATAGGAGTGTGGAAGAAGCTGATTTCAACCCTCACAGAGACTTTGAGGGTTTTAAGACTTCAGTAGAAGTAACTGCAAAAAAACAAGAAAAATGAAAAATGGAAAAAGCGAGAGAGATGGAATTAAATGTGACTGCATTGTGATAATCTCATGATAAAACTTTAACAGATGAGGAGCTGCTTCTGGTGATGAGCAAAGAAAGTGATTTCTTAATATGGAGTCTACTCCTGGTAAAATGCTGTTATGATTGTTGAAATGACAATAAAGGATTCAGAATATTACATGAACCTGATATAGTGGCAGCGGAATTTGAGAAGATCGACTCCAATTTTGAAGGAAGTTGTACTGTAGGTAAGATGTTATCACACAGCATTGCTATAGAAAAATCGTTTGTGAAAGGTAGAGTCAATTATTGTGGCAAACTTCATTATTGTCTTATTTTAAGAAACCACCACGGACATCCCAACCTTCAGCAGCCACCACCCTAGTTAGTCAGCTGTCATCAACATCAAGGCAGGACCCTTTACCAGCGAAAAGATTACAACTCACAGGAAGTTTGGATGACAGCATTTTTTAGGAATAAAGTATTTTTTAATTAAATTATATACATTGTTTTTAAGACATAATGACATTACATACATACTAAATAGACTACAATATAGTCCAAGCATAACTTTTACATGCACTGGGAAACCTAAGAATTTATTTGTCTCACTTTGTTGCAGTGGTCTAGAACCAAACCCACAATATTTCTGAGATATGTCTGTATTATAATTGCTATGTTAAATAGAATCCTCAGGAAGGTAATTTTCCTTACCAAAATCCTACCTATATCTTCAGCCAATAAACTGTTTCACAATACAATATTCCAGAAATTATGTCCTTAAAGTCTAATGTCTATAATGTGTAAATGAATACTTTGAAAAAGTCTTTATGTCAACGAAGACAGATTAAGCATTTACTATACGCTGAACACTATGCTATACCTGAAGGATATAAACAAATCAATAAATAGGATGGGTCAGTGGAGTTGTTGACATTATAGGAAGTAAATTATGAAATATCCAATTTGTATAACTTTTTAAACTCTCAAGTGAAAGCACCATCTTAGTTTTATTTTCAGATTGTTCTGTTATGGATTTATCACAGATTAAATTGTCACCCATGGAAAAGCTTCCATAAGAGAAGTAATTTAAAAGAAGCAAGGTATACAAGTAGGAGTTAAAAACTTTTGCTACATTCTGATTACCAATCACACAACTCAACTAAAAATAAATCTTTTAGGAAATAAAAATAT
>CM053606.1:116762324-116775074 GCA_028646535.1 Procyon lotor
TTATGCTCCGCATGTAAGTGAGACCATAAGATAATTGACTCTCTCTGATTGACTTATTTCACTCCTTATAATCTCTTCCAGTCCCATCCACATTGATACAAAAGTTGGATATTCGTCTTTTCTGATGGAGGCATAATATTCCATTGTATATATGGACCATATCTTCTTTATCCATTCATCTGTTGAAGGGCATTTTGGCACAAAACAGACACATAGACCAGTGGAACAGAGTAGAGAGCCCAGATATGGACCTGCAACTCTATGGTCAAATAATCGTTGACAAAACAGGAAAAAATCCAGTGGAAAAAAGACAGTCTCTTCAATAAATGGTGCTGGGAAAATTGGACAGCTATATGTAGATGAATGAAACTTGACCATTCTCTTACACCATACACTAAGATAAACTCGAAATGGATAAAAGACCTCATCGTGAGGCAGGAGGCTATCAAAATCCTAGAGAAGAACATAGGCAGTAACCTCTTCGACATCAGCCATAGCAACTTCTATGAGGACATGTCTCCAAAGGCAAAGGAAATAAAAGTGAAAATGAACTTTTGGGACTTCATCAAGATAAAAAGCTTCTGTACAGCAAAGGAAACAGTCAACAAAACAAAAAGGCAACCCACAGAATGGGAGAAGATATTCACAAACTACAGACAAAAGTCTGATATCTAAGATTTATAAAAACTCCTCAAACTCAACACTCAAAAAACCGATAATCCCATCAAAAAATGGGCCGAAGACATGAACAGACACTTCTCCAAAGAAGACATACAAATGGCTAACAGACACATGAAAAAGTGCTCATCATCTTTAGCCATCAGGGAGATTTGAATCAAAACCACACTGAGATACCACCTTACACCAGTTAGAATGGCCAAAATCAACAGGACAGTAAACAACAAATGTTGGAGAGAGTGTAGAGAAAGGGGCACCCTCTTACACTGTTGGTGGGAATGCAAGGGTGCAGCCACTTTGGAAAACAGTGTGAGATTCCTGAAGAAATTAAAAATAGAGCTATGACCCTGCCATTGCACTACTGGGTATTTACCCCAAAGAAGCAGATGCAGTACAAAGAAGGGCCACATGTACCCCAGTGTTCATAGCAGCAGTGGCCACAATCGCCAAACTGTGGAAAGAAACTAAACCCTAATCTAATCCTGAGAAAATTATCAGACAAATCTCAGATGAAGGACATTTTACAAAATACCTGACTAGTACTCAAAACTGTTAAAGTCATCGAAAGCAAGGAAAGTGACAAACTGTCAGAGCTAAGAATAGCCTAAGAAGACATAGCAACAAAATGTAATATGGTATCCGGGATGGAATCCTAGAACAGTTAAAGTACATTAGGTATAAACTAATGAAATAGGAATAAAATATGGACTTTAGTTGATAAGGTATCAATATCAGTTCAGTATTGTGACAAATATACTTTACTAATGACAGATGCTAATAGGGAAAACTGGCTATGGGGAGCATGGAAACTTTCCATTTTAATTTCACAATCTCTGTAAATTTAAATCTATTCTAAAATAAAATGTTTATTTAAAAAATAAAAAGAATTAATATGAATAATTTATGGTGATGGTTACTGAGGCATCTGTAACACTATTCTCTCTACTCTTTTGTGTGAGTATAAGCAATTCATGGTTAAATAATTGGCATGAAAGAATATAAGAAGATTTGGAAAATTATCTCTAGAGGAAGTTCATCAGAGGACTAGAGAGAGAACTGTTAAACATCTCACCCTATAAATTTTAGACTGGGATTGACATAGATAGATAGATAGTTACATTATATATACATATAATTATACATGGTTTCTGTCTATTGTAAATGCTACTTCAAATAGGATAAAATGAACAAAATTACGTGATGCTACCAATTAAGATTTCTTTGCCACTCTTGGAGTAGTGCAAATTGGGTGATTCATTGATTCAGGTCACTTTTTATTGATAAACTCTCCTGTATCAGGAATAGGGATTATTGGTTATTCTATTAGTAAACGGCAAAATTCAAGGACTGAAATTAGCCCTGAGTCTAATGGCCTACCCTCTTTCAGGATTTTGTTTTGTTTTTTGATGATCAGGGAAAGGTGGAAATTCAGTGTATGATAAACCTAGGGCAGTTTTGCATTCTACTTTCTGCTACCATGAGTTTAGGAATTTGTCTTTGACATACTTATTCTGTGATCCACTGTCTCTTCCTCATTTCTGAGGGAGAAGGTAGCGTTTCTGCCAATAGCAGTGTCTTTCTCATGGCTCTAGCTCCGCTGGACAAGCCTTTGATTCTGACTTATACTATGTGACTCTGTTTCTGAGTTTAGGCTAAACCACATCCTCTAGTGCCGGGGGGCTTTTTTCTGGCTTAATGACCCCATAGTTTCTTCCATCATCCATGCATCTCTTTTTCCGTAATAAATTCTCTCTTTTAAATACTTATAAGGATTTCTGTTTTTATTGGGCTTTGATGAATACAGAGATTGATCACAAATGCCATCTGAATTAATGCATATTCATTAACTTTATCCTCTGCTGCCTAGGGTGGCTCTATTTTCAGATTATATGATTATATTATTCATTATTTTAGTATGATTATTTTATTTATTGAACTGACAGTGAAAATGGGTGGAGCAGTAAGCATATTGGTGCTATAAATTGAGAGTTGCACCCAATTTACAGATCCCACATCAATTGGAATACTAGATACTATGGAAATTAAAAGAGAAATGTGTTGGTGGGTGTTGTCTATATCTCTTGCCTCTTGTGAAATCCGGACAAGGTATTTAATGTTTACAACTTGTCATTTTCTTCAATAGGTATTTCCTAAGGAGGTAACTATTCTTTTTAGACTTTAGAAGCTGCTGTGGAAATGACAGATGCGAGAGGAGAACAAGCAGATATAAAGGATTAAAGCATAATCCTTCTGTTTTATATTTTATGAAGGATTAAAACATAATCCTTTAGTACAGTACTACAGATGAACATTCTTAATATGGTGGAAGTAGGGAGGAGAGATGTTAGTCATGTAGTCAAGGCATCTTGACTTCAACTCTCACAGACACTCCAACATGAGCAGTGAGCCAAGAGGAAACAGCCAGACCATATTTCATTTTTCTCCTTTTTCACTCACTTTTTGACTGGTACTAACGATACCAGCAACATGGCTCTGAAGATTAGAGGCATGTTAGAGGTACTAAAAAATGTCATAATGCTAGTCTACTCACATCTCTTTTAGTCATGTTCTCATGACTAAAAAAATGATAAAGAGATTTAATTTAATATAATGAAAAAGCAGTTTCAGCTTAGAGTATTTTTTATTTTGAAGCCATATGTACTCATTAAATGCACACAAATAGGAAGAAGAAAAATCATTCCTAGAACCATATACAGCTATTAATAATTTAGTGTTTTATTTATAGATAGTCCTAGTCTTTTAAACATGTAACCCAGATGTCCTTGACTTTCACGACAAATAAGGTTACAATTTTTCTTTCTTTGAACTTTGCATTGAAATGTATATAGGATAAAAGTAAAAATAGTATGCAGATCAATGAATTTTCACAAAGTAAACACAACTATAACCCGCAATTGTATCAAAAAAACAGGATCTTCACAGAATCCCAGAAGCTCTGTTTATTTTTAGTATCTACAACCCTCTCCCCCTGCAAGGAGAAACACTATTGTGATTTCTACATCCTAGATTGTTTTTTGCCTATTCATATACTTTATGTACATGGGATCACGTTGTATGTATTCTTGTGCTTGACATCTTTCTTTCAGCATTATGTTTGTTTGATTTATTTATGTTTTTGCAAGTAATTGTAGATTTTTTCATTCTTATTGCACAATTAGCTGTGTGATATGGAATAATTATTTATTCTGTTGTTAATAGGGATTTGGGCTATTTAATACAATGCTTTTGTGAACAGTACACATCTTTTAGTGAATACATGCACACATTTAGATACTGCCAAACATTTTCCCACAGTAGTATACCAGTTTACACCCCCACCAGCAGCATATGAGAGTTTTGGTTTTGACATCCTGTCAACATTTGGGTTTTTTCTGTTTTGTTTTATTTTGTTTTGTTTCCTTTTAGTCATTCTGCTGGGTGTGTATTGGCATCACATCATGGTGTAATTTGCACTTCGTTGATGACTAACAGAGGAAATCATGATTTTTCATGATTTATGTTGGCCATTTGGATATCCTCTTTTGTTAATAGTCTGTTCAAACTTTTTGCACATTTTTATTATCTTTTTTTTTGTAAATTCATAGTGTTCCTTTTATGTTGTAGAAATGGGAATACCAAGAGGAACCTAATATGCCTTAGAGCTCCAGATACTGTCCTTGCTCCTATTATTTAGCAGAATTCTGGCTCTTTGTGAAAATCAGAGCCAATTATAAGAGCTCCTTTCTTTGACTGTTTTCAGGCGTGAAAAGTTCAGAATGACCAAATGGTAGTCATAGCTTTAGTTTAGCAGAATACTTACTGTGTCCATGATGGAAGCATTAGCCACCATTCCCACCTCCCACCCCTTTCCAGTGTTTCAGGATCCCTATCCCCACAAAGGCTAAAGTTGCAGGAATAGAAAGTAGAAATTTCCCACATGACTCCTTGAGAGTGATGGTAAGTGGAGAAACTTGTGTGTTTTAGTTATTGATTATACAGTACTATGTAAAGATCATTGGTTTAAGATATATGCTACTTCTTGGAAGGCAGTGACTATAACTTGAGGATGATCTCCCCAAACTGAAACCATAGCTGAACCCCTAAGAGTCTGTTACAATGCTCTGTCAGGCTGATTATATGAATTATGAGTTTGGTAGAATCAGTGAGTCCTCTGATATGTACCCATGTTTGCACCTCTTTAGGTATAAGAGGGGATCCTTAGTATGATGCACTCATATTATTTAGACACCTCATGTTGATCAATTGGGCACATCAGGTCCTCTGTAAACACTGGGATTGCAGTGCTAGCATAAACCCATAAACCCATATCTAAGATTTCTCTCTTTCTTTCATTCTCTTTCCATGCTTTTGGCCTTTGTATGACTTCTAGCTCAAGATAGGATACATCTTAAAACAGAGGTTAGCTGACTTCCATTGAATGAGACATCTTTTCTATTTGGTTGCTTATTTTCTCTTCACTAGTGAGTAGTGACTGGTCGGCATTGATAGGAAAGTTTTGAACATTTTGCGCCCACTCTCATGTCTACATTCATACTCCCCAAATAGTCATATCTCTGATCTTCCAATATTGTTCTTTTGATCCCTTTGCAATGAACAGTATCAGGGGTGAGAAGACTTGTTATATAAAGAACCAGATGATAAGTCTTTGCAGGCCATAGTAGTTCTTCCTGCAACTACTCACCTTCTACCACTATAGTCCCAAAGCAGTTATAGGCAATATGTAAATAAATGAGTGTGGTTGTATTCCAATATAACTTTATTTATAAGACAGACATAAAGCTGGATTTGGCCCAAAGGCTATGGTTTGTAGACCCCAGAACTACATACACTGTTGGATACTGTCCAAGCATCCATTCCAACTCAGAGGGGACACTTCTTCCTCCTTACAAAAGAGACCAAGTATATTGCTCAAAACTCTTATCTACTTGGGAAGTTGCCTCTCACCATGGACAGTCTTTGAGTGAGCCTGTAGTATGCCCCATTCTGTTTTCAGCTTTACCTACACAGATGTCTGACCCAAATGTGAACTATACCCAAAATTGCACTGCCCCATCAGCTGACTGTAGAAAATATCCCAAAAGGATACACACACACACATACACACACACACACACACACACACACACACACACACACACACGAAGCTGATAGAGAAATACTGACTGCAAGAGATAGGTGAGTCAGGGTCTAGGCCGCAAGTTTGTATGGGTTATTTGAGCCATTGGGAACTTCTTGGGCTTTATCCAAAATGTACTGTTATCATAATAAGTTGCTACTTTGCTCACATGGCATTGTACCTTTGGGAACTTGACAATACCTAGTTATTAATAGGAAGCTCTGGTTGCATAATCACTTGATGCCCATGGACTGTTAGTCTTTATTTGGGTCTATTGGATCTAGATCTATCCAATCTATCTATTGGATCTAGTTTTCAAATGACAGGCAATTTTCTATTCCATGTTCTTGCTCCAGAAACCTAGAGTCTTAACTTTGAGTCTTTCATTGAAGCTTCTCAGACATGCAACAAATTATTATTATCTACCATGGATACTTTCAGTAGTATTGGATCTACTGGTCATATTGCCCAAGAAGCAGGGCAATTTGTACCACATCCTGAGTATGCTATAGAGTCCTTGCCTCCTCTGGACCCCATTCAAACTTGACATCCTTCAGAGTCACCTGATAATTAAGATAGGGCAATATTTCTAAGGCAGTTTGAACTATCTCAGGAATTCTAAGAGTCCTTCTAGATGCTATTCTTCTTAGTGGTAGATGGGACAATATGCCAGATAAAATATATTTTATCTTAGAAAGGATATTCTGGATGTCCTTGACCACTCAATTCCTAAAAATTTTGTTGCTATGGTAGGCTCTGGAAACGTTGTAGAATTTACATCCCACTCCCTGCACATATGTGTTTCAGCATTATATCCAGGATATATTCTACTTTTTAATCACCTGATATAATTATCACAGCATCATCAGTATAGAGGACCAGCCTGATGTTTCATGGAATATCAAGACAATGAAGATCTTTTCAGACTATATTGTAACAGAAAGCAGGTGTTAATATAGACTTGGAACAATATATAGAACGTGTACTGCTGGCTTTTCCAGGTGAATATAAACTGTTTATATTTCCTTAATGATGGGAATTGAAAAGAACACAAGTATCAGATCAACTGTTACATGTCAAGTACAAGAGACTGTTTCTCTATTTAAGTAAAGCTCACACATCAGCACAACAGCTCCAATAAGGGCTACTACCTCGCAGCCCACTGTCATTTGCCAGGATTTCTTTTAACATTATTCTTCCTACCTAGTGGTTGCTCTTATATAAGGATGCCATGTTTTTCTAAAGTTATTTTTAATATAGCCACTTTACTGAACTCTTCTGTAAACCAACTGGATTTGAATTTTTAGATGCTCCATCCTATCCTTTTTTTATCTTTTTCAAATAATATCTCATCTCTTCCTTTCATGTATGTATGTGTGTGTGTGTGTGTGTGTGTGTGTGTGTATCCTGTCTTATAGTATTTGCAGAATGACTAAAATATTGGTGAATAATGGTAATAGTATGTGCCCTTGGATCATTGTGTATTTTAAAGGAACTAATGTTTCATCAGTAAATATGATATTGGTTATTTATTTGAAACACTCTATTTCAGATTGATACAATATAATTTTATGGATAGTTATGAGAAAGTTCAGTAGAAGATAATTAATTTGGGAATTAATGCCGTTTAGAGAAATTTTTGTTACTAATTTCCTTGTGGTAATGGTATATCATAGGAAAAGATTTCCCACTATTGAGCCAACTTTCCCTTCTTGAGATAAATTATACTATGCCAACTGGTGCATTATTCTTTCAAAACTGCTATTAAATTATACTCATTAATATTATATTTAGGAATTTAATCAATAGCATATGTATAGTTGACCTTTTTTGTTTTATTGATTTCGGTGCAGAATATATTTGACTCTGTTCTCCAAGCATTTATATAGCATGTGCCTTACCTACACTTTGAAATAATTTATTAATAAAACCCTTAGGATTTAGAATGTTTGAGAATTGGGGTGCCTGGGTGACAGTTGGTTAAGTGTCTGCCTTTGGCTCAGGTCATGATCCCAGGGTCCTGGGATTGAGCCCCACGTCATGCTCTCTCCTCAGCGGGAGCCAGTTTCTCCCTCTCCCTGCCGCTCCCCCTGCTTGTACTCTCTCTCTCTCTCTCTGTCAAGTATACAAATAAAATCTTAAAAAAAAAGAATATTTGAGAATTTATCAGAGTATATCTTATATACATTTCTATTCTAATACCAGAAATGCTGTTAATTTCAATAAAATTACACTTCTAGACCTTAAAATGTATTCATAGGTCTTAGAATTTTTAAAAAATTCTTGAAATTTGCTAAACCTTAAAAAAATTAGAGAATGTGATGGTTCACTGTTCCGGTTTTGTTCATTTGTACTTTCGTTTCTCCCTTGGTAGTATATTCTAGAGTTTTTAGTTGTGCTCTTTTCTAAGAAGAACCATTTCTTGAATTTATCAATTTCATTTGTTTTTCTTGAATTTGTGCATTTATTTCATTATGCTTTTTTCCCCTAATTGTTTTTATTTGTGTATAGTTGACACACAATGTGCTGTACACACCTGTACAGCATGGTGATTCTTCATCTCTATACATTATGCTCTGCTCATCATAGTGTAGCTACCATCTGTCACCAGACAGCACTATTATAATATCATTGACTGTATTCCCAGGCCCTACCTTTTATTTCTGTGACTTATCCATTTTATACCTGGCAGCTTCTATCTCCCACTCCCCTTCACCCACTTTTTTCATCCCCTAATTCCCCTCCTCTCTAGCAATCATAAGTTTGTTTTCTGTATTAATAGGTCTGATTCTGCTTTTTATTTGTGTGTTTGTTTTCTTTTTGAGATTCTTCAAATAAGTGAAATCATACAGTGTTTGTCTTTCCCAGTCTGAAATATTTTACTGAGTATAATGCCCTCTTTGTCCAACCATGTGGTCACAAAATGGCAAGATTTCATCCTTCTTTATGGCTGCATATATTTCTCTGTGTGTACATTTGTCTCTCTTTGTGTTTGTGTACACACATCTTCTTTGTCCATTTGTCATTCAGTGGGCGCTTAGGTTGCTTCCATATCTTGGCTATTGTAAATAATGCTGTAATAAACAGAGGATTGTGGGGCACCTAGGTGTCTAGTTGGTTAAATTAAGTGTCTGCCTTTGGCTCAGATCATGATCTCAGGGTCCTGGGATTGAGCTCCACTTCAAGCTCCCTGCTCATTGGGGAACCTGTTTCTTCCTCTTTCTCTGCCACTTCCCCTGCTTGTGCTCTTTCTCTCTCCCTCCCTCAAATAAATAAATAAAATTGTAAAAGAAAAATAGGGTTGCATATATCTTTTCAAGTTAGTGTTTTTGTTTCTACCTGGTAGTGGAATTATCACATCTTATGCTTTTCATGTAACTTTTTAGTTACTTCTTTTATAAACTCTAGATTTTAGTGCTTTTCTCTGCACACTCTCCTCATCTTCTATGCATAATGTATAGATAACTCAAATGCATGAACTTCCACAGTGAACTCATTTTCTCTTTTGCCTCCGAGTGAATGGCACAACTGAATTATATTCTGTAGTCTTTACAACCACTCCACGAATAAGTATGGCTGTCCTTTTTATGTATGGGAACACTGAGGCTGAAAGAGGTTAAATGACTTATTTGAAGTCATTCACGTAGTCAGCTAAAATGTGTAGCATGCGTATGTCTACCTACAAATCAGCCTTAAGAAATAAATCCCTCCCTTCCTCAGCTTCAGTATCTATTACAAATGTAGTTTGTTACCTGATATTAAATGTTTTTGCTCCCCAATTACCTATTTATCAGTTTTATGTGAATTTTATATTTAATAATTTGTTAGGCTCTAACAATTTTAATCAATTAAAAAGTCATAAATAAATGGGATGGAAAAAATTAGGTCTGAGTCTTCAAATAAAGGAGAAATGATTGCCTGCAGATTCATAGCCAGGGGCCTTGGGGAGAATTAATTGCTTTTGAGAAATTCAACTTCCTTTGTTCAGAACTACTAATATGCAGAAAACCATTAAGGAAACTTCAGGTAGGTAATTTTTAAAACAAAACTCAAAGACCAACAATGCAAAGAACTTGATTTATTATTATAGTATTTGTTATCCTGATATCAAATATACTTCTACTTGGCTGACTGGAAATACATGCTTTCACAAATTCAACATGAAATGTGGTATCAGAAAGTTTTTAAAAACAAAAGTATCTGCTCGTATGATTATTTCTTAGTGTATATTATCCAGTAGAGTATAGGAATGTTTGTATGGGATAATATGATCATTTTGACTTGAAATATGATAAATCTAAAAGCGAATGGTGAAATCTTAAATAATGATAAAATCAATGGTGAAAATCAACATATATGACATAATTTCGCCTTATTTAATGTATATGTTAAGGATGTTACCAAAGGCAAGTATCAAAACTTCACTTTTATGTTAGATTAAGGATATATCTAATTGTGTGGATAACTCCTGGCTTTCTGGCTCCCCCATCTCCACTATTTCCTGCTTGTCCTGACAATACCCTTCTTTCCCAGAGATATTCGAGCTAGAAGGGAACGGAAAAGCACTGAAAAGTGATGTTGCTGTCCAGAGAGGAGCCTCCTCCACACTCTTTCAGAGAAGGAATGAAGAAAGCAGAGGAGAAAATTTTTAATCCGTCTAATTGCTAAGGAGCAAAATCTTGTCTCTGGTCCAAGAAGTCATGTATTTTGAGCTCTTCTTATTTGGAACTGCCACAGTACATTTTAATTCCACTTGATCTGTCGAGGCGGCTTGGATAGCAATTACAAACATCCACTGGACGCTGTGCCCATTCCCCAGAGAGAGATCTGTGGTCTTGAGAATGCTCACCAGCTGCAGCCTGGCAGTGTCCTTCTGCTGCCTGACTGAGGGAGGTCTTCAGGAGCTCCCCACACTTCGACTCAAAGCAAGAAGGGTGTGCTCCTCTGACAGAAACATAGGACCTATTGGTACCTATATATCTGCCTCAAAAAATAAATCCCTCTCGGCCAAGGGACACATGTGTCAATATGCAGCCTTTAGGCAGCCTGGTGCCAGGAGAGAATGGGCAAGAGGGAAGGACCCATGAGGCTGAATTAGAAACACACCCTCATCCTCTGCTATGTTCTCCGTGATTTGTTTTTTGTTTTTTGTTTTTTTTTGGAAAATAGTCATGGAAATTGGAAGTCACAACAAACATTTCCCAATCGGTACTCTTCTCCCTTCCTCTTAAGCTTTTGTCCAGCAGGGAGAAAAAAATGTTTCTGGGTTTTGCCGAAATTGCGTACTTCTGTCTGCAGAAGGTGAATGCTGGGAGGCATAAGATGTTAACGCTTTGGGTTCATAGTATCTGACAGAGCTAGGGGTTACCGTAATATAAATAAATCAACCCTAAATTCCTGGAAACTGGCTTCTGATACCTCTTAGTGATTTACAAGTCACTTTTCATGCAGTGAGGAGATGAATGGTAATTAAGAGAGTATAAATCTGAGCGTCAGACCTGGGTTTTACTCTAACTCTACCACTCATGTGTGCTGTGTATCTTAACTCTCCTAAGCCTCAGTCTTCTGAGCGTAATTGAGGATTATAACTTATTGTGAAGATGAAATGAAATTTTGTACAAACTTTGTTAGATCCCGCATTCGACATCTATGTGTTAATGCCCATGAAGCACCAAACATTGGTCTCAGTGCTTGAGGTGTACCCATGAATAGCACAGTCTCAAACTGTACTTACATTATGTTTCCTGTCTAGCACAGTTTTGGGTATCACATAAGCCCCTCTTAGTCAGGCCTACTTCAGCTCTCAGTGACATGCAGCCGTCATTAACTCATGTGAAAATTGGGTGGGGATTATTAGATCATTGTGAAGAGAGAAGCAGGGCTGTCCAGCTTATGACCCTGGAAGCTCAGGTTGCCTGGCCATAAACAGGTGGGGCTGTGCTCAAATTCGGCTTTCCACTGGGCGGTGGGTGAGCCGGATTTCTTTTTCTATAGCCTAATACATTTCCTATAAGGTTGCTAGGTGTTAGCAGCTGGCCTTCTCAGATTATAGAAAGCTGGCCTTGGGCTCCGAGTGCTAGGCACTTTAACCTTTCATATTCTCTATACAATATTTGTTTCTATACCTGCAAGTACTCAGCATTCTTCTGGGGCGCCTGGATGTCTCAGTCGGTTAAATGTCTGACTCTTGATTTCAGCTCAGGTCATAATCTTGGGGTTGGGAGATCGAGCTCCACCCCATGCTCTGTGCTCAGTGTGGAGTCTACTTGTCCCTCTCCCTCCACTCTTTTTCCTGCTCGCTTCTCTCTCTCTCTCTCTCTCATAAATAAATAAAATCTTAGGGAAAAAAAAAAGAAGTCAGCATTCTTTCCTAGAAAAGAGATCTTCAGTGTCCAGTCCATGTCTTCTATATACATTTCCACTGGATGATAAGAGAGAAAGGGGTCATATGCCTCCTCTTGTAAAGTACCTTCCAGTTTTCCTAATTAAACATCTTCTCTCAAAGCCCATGAGGTTTATTAACCTTCACCCAACTTACCACACTTACATTACTGACCCACAGAAAGGGAAGGAGTAGAGTCAGCCTCATGCATGGCTGGCTGGATGCAGGGCCCCTATCCCTGCCCCCCCTCCATGATTACATTATTTTCTCAGATTACTTCTCTCTGTCTCCTGGTTTCATCTTCCAAGGCCCTGGTTGCCTATTTGAGTCTGAAACCATGGACGTTAGCAACTCCAGCCTTTTATCACTAGAACGTTATATCAAAATGTGAGGACAGGGTCCTTTCCCATTATTCTGGGTATAGTGAAAAGCTGTGAAAAGACACTTGGGCCAAACTTGGTTATGTACTCATACCTGGACCTAGACTTCTTTAGGCCCTCATTCAACAAATGCCAAGTGCCTATCATATCTAGATAGTTGTTGTGATAGGGCC
>CM053606.1:116782935-116794751 GCA_028646535.1 Procyon lotor
CCCAATGCGGGGCTTGATCCCAGGACCCTGAGATCATGACCTGAGCTGAAGGCAGAGGCTTTAACCCACTGAGCCACCCACGCGCCCCACAAGAGCTATGGTTTTGCAAAGCATATTCAAATTTTCCTCAGTTCCTTCCAGGTAGGTGGGATCTGTCTTGGTGCTGACTCACTCCTACCTGGTGATAGGTATGGAGAAGAGGTGAAAGGCTGCCCACATTTCCATCCTGTACCCTATTGTTTTCTTTCATTAATTGGTTGAGCATTGAAGGGTAGAAACATATATCTCTCTTTTCCTTTTATCACACTTCACTGTGCCTGGCTTAGAGTTTTGTAAATACTGACTACTTAAGTAGAACCAACCCAGGGAACAGGGGAGGTACTACTTTTGATTTTAGAAGGAATATCAATTACATATGCATTGCAAGTGAACTTCTTGGCGTATTTCACATTTCTCACTTCGTTTGAATTTGACATACATTTTAGGTAGAGAAAGGCTTGCGCACATACTAATTAAATAATTACCTCAATTGTCAGATGCTTCTAGGAACAAGATGCATAATTGGCTTTTCATGATATTATGAGTATTTACACAGTGACTATTTTTTTTTTTTACAAATTATAACAACGAGTCACGTTAGAGATTCTCAGTCATGTATTTCTGGGATTGTGGAGTCCTAGCTGCCAGAGCCCCAGGGTTGGCTGCCTGTAGACCAGTAACCTTACCTGTGGCTCATGGAGGCTGCCTGCCTGGGGCAGGGTGTTTCAGTGTCCACAAGGAACTTGCATCAGTAACCGCCACGGGACCACCCACCTTGCTGTTCCACACCGATGGGCAGTGCCTGTCCGGGAGGAACTTCATAGTCAGGTCAGCTGCTTTAGTGCAGAGTGTGTTGCTGCTGAAGGGAACACGCGCCTATGGAGGTGTGGGAGCATGGGGTAGGAAGACAGGGCTTCCTGGCAGGCACTGGACTCCCCATCTTCTCAGTATCTAATGCTTCTGTTATGGCTTATGCGCCCTTTTACGAGTGTCCATGAGAGCTGAATAATGACTGCTCTAAAATTGCATGCGCTTTGTGGTATTTATGGCTTCCTCGTTGTTTTTTGAAATATTTAATATGAAAGGTTGAGCCTGACTGAAAATGTATTCATATGCTGACAGGAAATACTATAAATACATTGATCAAAATTTTAAGGTAAATATAATGTTAACCATAGTAAAGTTTAAAAGCTGTGAAAAATGATTTAGAATTTTTATTGTCTATTTATACAGATGTTTGGCATTGATGGTGACTAGCAAGCATTTGAAAAGATCTTCATTATGTGTTGTTTCTGGGAAATGTTTGCAGATGGAAATTCAAGTTTCTCATGAAAATTTATGAAAATAGTTTATTGGAATTGTATAAATTTAATATTTAATATACTCCCTCATTCTGTGATTTTGTTGATAACTATAAAACAAATGTTTTGTCAAGTCTCATACTTCTCCACATTCCCTCATTGTCCCATATAAATTTTTTTTTGTGTACTGAGCTATGATAAAAGTTGGAAAGCACTTTTTGTTTTTTTTAGATCTTTATTTGAGAGGGAGTGAGTAAGAGAGAGAGCACAAGCCAGGGGAGGGGCAAAGGGAGAGGGAGAAGCAGACTCCCCGTTGAGCATGGAGCCCAATGCGGAACTTGATCCCCGGACCCTACGATCATGACCTGAGCCGAAGGCAGACACTTAAGGGACCGAGCCACCCAGGTGCACTGGAAAACACTTCTTTAAAAGCTCACAATGCATATGGTGACTTACACAACATAATAGAAAATGAATAAGTAAAAAAAAATAAAAGCTCAGAATGCAAGCATTCGAAAGAGAACCAGAGGCTGTGAGCTATACAAAAAGGCAGCTACTTGAGATAATGGCCCATAGAGGAATTTCATGACTAAATTCTAAGTATGATTCTCACCTCCTATCTTCTACTCCTCTGTGTGCTACTCTGAACCAAGAAAGCTCTTGTTTCTATAACAGTTTTATTTTTCCTATTTTGATGATCTAAAAATTCAATATAATATTTTCTGTCTGTATCTGTGTATTTTCAATAAACAAATTAACAAACATAGCATTTAATCAATTTTTCTTTTCTAAATTACTGTCTGATAAAACAGTGGATTAAAAATCGAGGCACCAGCTTGCATGTATAAAAATATGACTTCATTTAAATCTCCAGACTTGAATTTATCTTAGGTTGGCAGCTCTCAGTTCACTAATGATAGAGACCTTGGAATTGATATTGAAGAATCTTACTTCCAGTTTAAGTGTGATCAGCTGGGGATTTAAATTTGGGCAATTTAGGATTACCTCTGCCCTTTCAACCCTTCTGTTTCACCCTCCCCTCGAGGTAGTTAAGGGATATGGACATTGAGTCTGTATGTTATAGTCTGAGGTCGCAGCTGATCCTTCTGGTCTTGAATGTTGCATATTTGCCTCCACTCACCTATGGCTTGTCTGAACTTCGGGCATCATGCTCTGACCTCGGCTGCTGGCGATCATGATTGATGTCATGACCTCTGTGACAGGCATCACATTGGGCTGCCAATATCTGGTTCTCCTTGACTTCTGAGTTCCTGCATAACCACATTTCCTCACTGTTAGAGAAGTATTGACTACGAAGGAAATGAACCTTAAGCTTTGGGGCCTGTATTAGTTTATCGTTGCATAACAAATAACTGCAAACTTAGTGGCTTAATGCAAAGATGTATTATCTCCCAGTTGCATGAGTGAGGAATCCAGCATGTTTTAGCTGGGTTCTCTCACAGGTTTTCCAGAGGCTAAAATCAAGGTGTCAGCTAGGTGCATTCTCAGTAGAGCCTGCTAGGGAGAGATTGTTCTGTGTTTCTTCAGGTTGTTGGCAGAACTTATTTCCTTGTAGTTCTGTGACTTAGCACTTTGTTTCCTTGCTACTGTCTATAGGGACCTCTGTGAGGTCCAGGAGGCCAATTTCAGATCCTTGCCAAGGGCTTCCCTCCACAAAGGCCCTCTCCTGCTTTGAATCCCTAGACCTTCTGCAGGGGCCCAGGCCACTACTTAAAGAAGCAATTAGATCAGGCCCACCTGGTTAGTTTCCCTTTGAATTAACTAAAAGTTAATTGATTTACGAACTAATCATGGGGGAGATACTCCATCATATTTGCAGATTCTACCTGCCTTACAAAGGAGAGCATCGGTTATACAGGGTATGTGCACAAGGGAGTGGTAATTTCGGACTTCTGTCTGCCACAGGACCCTTCATTGTACAGCCTCCTTCCAAGACAAAAACACCCTAACAGTATGCTCATGTGGTCTTATCTTTAGATAAAATCTGAAAAATTAAGATACTTTATCTGTAATTGATTAGGGCTGTTATCTCATTCCACTAGACTCCCTCTTGGTTATACTTCCCCTCATGCCAAGTGGCATTACGTTATTGAATAAACTTGTGACAAGTTTTCCTATATTTGACAACAGTCCAAAAAAAATTTCACATGAATAACAAGTGGCCAACCTGAATGAAATTATTCTAAGCTATAACAAATTTTTAATTCGTTATGTGAGAAGACTAAATTATTTTCTCTATAGAATATACTAGATTTTTTTGAAAATACTAAAGGTTATCAAATAAGCATATGTGACCAAAAATGAAAGGGGAAAGCATTATAAAGGTGTAGAAAGTAAGTAATTAAAATATTTTGTCTCCTTTTTGTTTTATTTTTATTATTTTTTATTTAAATTCAATTAGCCAAGGTATAGTACATCATTAGTTTTGTTATATGTTCGATAATTCATTAGTTCAGTGTAACACCCAGTGCTGATCATATCACGTGCCATCTTTAATTCCCATCACCCAGTTACCCCATCCCCCTACCCACCTCCCTTTCCAAAACCCTTGGCTTTTTTCCTGTAGTTAAGAGTTTCATATGGTTTTCTCCCCTTCTGATTTCTTCCCATTCAGTTTTCCCTCCCTTCCCCTACTGTCCTCTGCATTATTCCTTTCATTCCACATATGAGTGAAACCCTCTTATACTGTTGGTAGGAATGCAAGCTGGTAGAGCCACTCTGGAAAACAGTATGGAGGAACAGTTCTGAGGAACGTTAAAAATAGAGCTACCTTACGACCCAGCAATTGCACTACTGGGTATATACCCCAAAGATATAGATGTAGGGGAAAAAGGGACACGTGCACCCCAATGTTCATAGCAGCAAGGTCCACAATAGCCAAACTGTGGAAGGAGCTGAGATGTCCTTCCGTGGATGAATCGATAAAGAGGATGTGGTGCATATATAAGTGGAATATTATTCAGCCATCAGAAAGGATGAATATCTACCACTTACATCAACATGGATGGAACTGGAGAGTATTATGTTAAGTGAAATAAGTCAATCAGAGAAACAGTTATCACATGGTTTCACTCATATTTGGAGCATAAGGAATAGTGCTGCTTTTTGTTTTAAGGACAGCCCTTAAACTTATATTATGAGCTTCTGGTGCTACGGAACCTGGATCTGTATGTCCATTATTGCCTTGGTAGATAATATATTTATTTTTAGATATTCCAGTTTTTCTCTCTTTAACCATATTACACCAGGTTTTTTTCCCCTTCTGCCTCAAATTTAGATAAACAAAGGGAAAAATGGTGAGTGTCCCTTCTGACTGCAGACATTTGATGGTTGGCACTTGTTTATCCGTGTTCCTTTCATTGACTCAGAAATCACTCACAAATGCAAGTGTTGAGAAAGCATCATAATACCTTGAGCCAAATTCATTCTAGTTCTCTGAATAACTTACAGTGAGCTGGTTTTCTATTCCCACCCCTTCTCCAAACTGCAATGGACATGATTCATAAGAATTAAATCTTAGTGTTTTAAGCTGCAGAGCTTTTTGGGATTGTTTGTTACTCAGCATAACCTAGCCAGACCTAACTGACATAGCTTTGATTATGAAGTCTAGCCACAGGCTGCTTTGGGTTCTAGCTTGGGATCCTGGCCATATCAGTGTTCTTGGTGGGCAGTGACATGCTCTCCTGAACTAACCTGGGTTAGCAGGACTCTGTGAAGCTGCTCTGTGGCAGACATCGACCACTCAAGCACCATGTTGAATGAGAAACTTCTTTAAGATATTTTTAGTTTGGCTGGGCCACTTTCTAGAAAGCAAGTATCTTGATATCAAGTATCAAGATATCAAGTATCTCTAAAAAACAAGTATCTGCAGTTCTTGGTTTCTGTTTTAAACCTATTTGGAGTTTTTCACCTATTTTTTCTTTGGTCTTGGCAATCCTTTGGTTATCTATCATCATTTAAACTAATTATATCTTCTGTGACTTTTCTAGTACCATGTAATTATGGCAATGTGTGAAAACTCATATGGTAGCATGCCTTATGCTTTTTCTTACTCTCTAATTTATATTACACACCTACTGCTCTAAATTCCTATTGATTAACTACCTAACAAACAAGC
Organism: Procyon lotor; assembly: GCA_028646535.1. Taxonomy (NCBI): domain Eukaryota; kingdom Metazoa; phylum Chordata; class Mammalia; order Carnivora; family Procyonidae; genus Procyon; species Procyon lotor. Next base: position 116,788,414 of record CM053606.1, read on the forward strand.
ACAAACATCAGTAACAACAAAACAAAACACATTTATTGTTTTATTAAGGGTCTCTTATGGGTTCTGTCAGTCAGGGCTTGGCTTAGCTCATTTTTTTGCAGCTTTGGTTTAGCTGATTTTGGCTGAGCTTGTTCACGCATATGTGACCAACTGGTGGGTCAGTGGCTGGCTAGTTGTCTGTGATGACTTTGTGTTAGCTCCTTGCTTTTTTCCTGGGGTGTTCTTTTTTTTGCTCTTCTCAGAGGTTCATCTATATAAAGTTATTGATATAGTTTGAACAGTGGGGACTGGTAATTTGTAACAAGGAAACTTTTTGAAGAAGCATCTGTTTAATGTTTTGAAATATTATTCTTTTATATATGTGGATAATATACAAAATTTAAAAAATATAAATGAGCAAAAAGTAGAAGAGTAAAATCAGTAAAATCACTCTTAATACTGTTATCACTACTAAAATTTAGATTAAGTCCTGTCAGGGGCATGTGTGTGTGTGTGTGTGTGTGTGTGTGTGTGTGTGTGTGTGTGTGTTGTTAAAGAGAAAGAAGTAGTAGACTGGGGTTTTCATTATATAAAATTGAATGATATAATATGACGACTGGTAACTTGATTTTTTATTTTACATCATAAATATCTTTATATAATATTACATATTCTTCTATTACACTATTTTACTATATGCAGACTATATACATAATAAGATATTTAATCACTTTTAGGCTATTTAAAATGCATCCCATACTTTAAGGGGATTCTTGCAATTAAAACTTAAAGTTTAATTAAGTTTATCCTTTTAGTAAAAGGACAAATTTTTACTACAAGAATAAATTACTAAGTGTGAAAATTGTTTTACAAAACAGATATAAAACTTTATAAAATTGCAAATTTCCTTCCAAAAGTTTTTACAAATCTACATATGCATCAGTAGTGTAAATTTTGGTTATCTGAACATACCTTGCTGGGTTAATGTAATTAAATGGTAAAAAGTAAAAAGCTATATGGATCTGGTAGTTCAAATATTATCCATACTGTCTTTGATTTCTGTGTATTTGAATACCTGCAGATTGAATATTTTCTCATTTGTCTTATGGGCAATTTTGTATCTTCTGTGAATTGTCTTTTCATCACCTTTGCCTGTTTTCATTGGTGTGTTTATCATTTTGCTTCTAAACTTTGTCACTTTACAGATCAAGGATAATATTAATTTACATTATTTAGATGTGTATATTTTCCCAAAATTTAATGAGTTTTTTTCTTGGGTTTAAATAAAACTTTAAGTAGACTAAAACATTTATAGTTTTCTTTGGACTAAACCCAAATCGTTTAGTTTTGTCTCTATAAGACTATTTTGTCTTTTTAGCTAAAAGAAAACTTTTGTATCTGATTAAAACACTGATTGCTGATATAGACCTGGACTATTAAAAGTGAACTTAAACATGGGTGTACCCTGGGTATTTGTCTTTATTCAGCGCATTTGTGTGAAATATAAAGATTTGAGTAAGACATCTTCAGGGTAGCTAGGTTTAACAGTGCTCTTAGAAAGGATCCATTTCCTATAATTTAAACTGCTATTCACATCTATGCTTTATTTTTTATGGTCAGATTTGTGAAATAAAGGCTAGGTACTATGAATAGTTTAAAAAGGAAAAAATAAAACAAGTGATATTTGTCCTTTACAATAAAAAAAGCATAAAAAATTTAAAAGACAGCAAAAACAAATTTAAGTTCATCAAATGGTGAATTTTTGCATAAGTCAAGGTAAATACTTGGCTGGTCCCAACACAGAAGAATAAGCAACAAGTTTTCACAGCCATCTCCCATCTTTATATTATTGTAATCTTTTTAATCCTACGTGTAATGATTAAACTATTACCTTCTTCATTTCTATTGGATAAAACCTTTACTGAACATAATTAGACCTTGAAAATGGAAGTGTAAACAGAATGAAGAAAAAGAATAGAATTGCTCATTTTTGCTGCATGCAAGAATATAAAATAAAATTTCGTTTGTATCTATGTAGAAGAAACCAAAAGTTTTTAATGAAATAAATTATTATCCTCAGGCACCATTGTTGTGACTAGGTATTCAACAGTAAGCTATGAAGATGCCTTGGCTCAAGATGCTCTATCAGAATGCATGTTAAGGACAAAAAATATTTATATTTTTGAAATTATGTGCAAAATTTATATTATGTTTCACAGCTAAGAAAGTAAATAATCTTTACTTATCAGATGGTGAAAGTCTGAAACTGAATACTGTTAAGAGTACCCTGAATTCAGTTAAGAGAACCCTGTCTGGTTATCTGATCAAGGTAATAAATATTTTGATTTATAACATTACTCATTCTACTACACATTTGCTGTGATCATTTGTGCTCCAGGGCAAAGACCCATCTGTCTAAAGGTGGAGTTTAATTTGAGGGAAAGAAACTGCTTAGAAATTAAAATGAAAATATCTATCTCCTGGAAAATGACATGATTGAGTATTAGATAAATTTGTATCACCTTCTAAATACTTCTTTAAGTAATGATTTATGGTGGGACCTGGAAACTAATACAATATCTTTCCTTTGCCTTGTTGGATAATTACAGTGACCAATTTTCTCAACTTTAGAAGAATGAATTATTTTATTTCAATGTCAAATAACCAGATCCCCAAACCTAGATCCTACTCTAGAAACTCTGTAAGAAAGATCCATAATGTGAGAGCAGGGCCCACACTAGGGGGAAAAATAATATGCAGAAAAAATATAAATCACCTAATTGAAATGAAAATTAAATGCTTTTAAAAAGCTAATTCAGTAAAAATTATTACCCTAAGAATGGTACTACCATTCTGACAGACAGGTCATTTAACTGCATATAAATGGTTTTGGAAAAAATGTTCTAGTAATGTAGAAATAAAGAACTATAATTTTATCTAACCTTAATGTAATGAGAAACTTTTAGCTACAGTAAATGGAAAAAATATGACAATTTAGGTTAAGTCTAGATTATTTTTATTGAGGTATAGTTGATATATAGCATTATATTAGTTTCAGATATACAACATTATGATTTGTGTACACTGAGAAATCACCATAATGTCTCATTACCAACCCTCACGATACAAAGTTACATATTTTTTTTCTCGTGATGAGAACTTTTAGGATTTACTCTCTTGGTAACTTTCATGTATACATTATAATCAGATTGACTACAGTCATCATGCTATATTTTACCATCCCAGGATTATTTTATAATTGAAAATACTCTTTGACTCCCTTTACCCATTTTGCAACCATCATTCTGCTCTCTGTATCATGATTTTTTTTTTGTTTTGGTTTGTTTGTTTGTTTGTTTTTTAGATTCCACGTGTAAGTTAAATCATATGGTATTTGTCTTTCTTTTGATTTATTTTATTTAGCCTATCACCCTTAAGGTCCATCCATGTTGTCTCAAATGGTAAGAATTCATTCCTTTTTATGGATAGTAGTATTTTATGTGTGCTTATGCTACATGTACTTTACCCATTTATCCATTGGTGGGCATTTAGGTTGTTTCTATATCTTGACTGTTGTAAATAATGCTGCAAAGAACACAGGGGTGCACAAGGCTTTTCAAATCAGAGTTTTCAGTTTCTTTCAATAAATACCTGGTAGTGAATTTGCTGGATCATATGGTATTCTATTTTTAATTTTTTGAGGAATTTCCATGCAGTTTTCCATAGTGAATGCAATTTAGATTTATACTAGCGATGCATGAGTGTCCTCTTTTTCCATATCCTTAACAACTCTTTGTTATTTCTTGTCTTTTATTCTAGCCATTCTGACAGGTGTCAGTTCATGGCTTATTGTGGTTTTGATTTGCATTTCATGATGGTTAGTGATATTGGACATCTCTTCTTGGGTCTGTTGGCCACCTATATGTTTTCTTTGGAAAAATGTCTATAGAGGTTTTCTCACCATTTTAAAATTAGATTATTTGTTTTTTTTTTATGTTGAATTATAGGAGTTCTTTTTTTTTAATATTTTATTTATTTATTTGACAGAGAGAGCAATCACAAGTAGGCAGAGAGGCAGGCAGAGAGAGAGGAGAAGCAGGCTTCCTGCCGAGCAGAGAGCCCAATGTGGGGCTCGATCCCAGGACCCTGAGATCATGACCTGAGCTGAATGCAGAGGCTTTAGTCCACTGAGCCACCCAGGCGCCCCAGGAGTTCTTTATGTATAATCTTCTCCCATACAGTAGCTTTCTTTTTGCTTTATTGATGGTTTTCTTCACTGTGAAGATAGTCCCAATTATTTATTTTTGACTTTGTTCTTTTGTTTTTGGTGTCAAATTAAAAAAAAAATCATCACTAAGACCTCTGTCAATAAGGTTACTGCCTATATTCTCTTCTAAAAGTTTTATGGTGTCAGGTCTTATATTCAAGTCCTTAATCTATTTTGAGTTATTTTCTGTGTATGGTTTAAGATAGTGATCTATTTTTTACTTTTTTGGGTGACTGTCCAGTTTTCCCAACACCATTTATTGAAAAGACTGTCCTTAAAAAAGAAAATCTGTCCTTGTCCCATTGTAAATTCTTGCCTCCTTTGTCATAAATCAATTGCCCATATATACATGTGTTTATGTTTGGGATCTCTATTCTGTTCCATTGATCTATGTGTCTGTTTTTACTGTTTTGACCACTATAACTTTGTAACATAGTTTTAGGTAATGCCTCCAGCTTTTTCTTTCTCAAGATTGTTTTGTCTATTAGTAGTCTTGTGGTTCCATACAAATTTTAGGATTGATTGTTCTTATCCTTTGTATTCCTTTAGTATCAGTTGTAACTTCTCTCTCATTCCGGTTTTATTTATTTGAGCTCTCTCTCTTTTTCTTGGTAAGTCTAGCTAAAAGTTTGTCAATTTTGTGTATCTTTTCAAAGAACCAGCTCTTAATTTTAATAATTTTTTTCTTTTGTCTCTTTGGTCTCTATTTCATTTATTTTTACTCTGTTCTTAGTTATTTCCCTCCTTCTACCAACTTTGGGCTTCATTTTTCTTCTTTTTCTAGTTCTTTTAAGTCTAAAGTTAGATTATTTGAGCTTTTCTTGTTTCTTGAGGCAGGCTTGTGTTGCTATGATCTCCCCTCTTAGAATTGCTTTTGCTGCATTCCATAGATCTTGGCATGTTGTATTTCCATTGTCACTTATCTCAATGGGTTTTTGAATTTCGCTTTTGGCTTCTTCATTGATCCATTGGTTGTTTAGTAGCATGCTGTTAAATATCTACATATTTTTATTATTCATGAGGTCTTAATGGGAGTTATTTGCATAAGGAAAAGCAGAGAGAGATAAAAAAAATATATGCTTTTAGGAAGGTTACTCTTCCTCAGAGGAGACCACATTAGCACACCCACTCCAAAACTACATTAAGTAGTTTCTCTTTATTTGCTCAAACATGCTGAAAATTATTGGACAGAAGGGGGTTTCTTAGACCAGGATAAGAAGTGGCTCTTCATGGTTAACTTCCTTTGGCCTCAGAGTTCATGATAGAGGTCATACAACAGACAGAATGCTGACAATGGAAGTGACATATCGCCACAAGTGAACATAGCAAATTTTTTTTATTGCACCACAGTCCCTTTATCTTCATTATTCAGGAAGAGCTTAAATAATCTATATCTTATTGAAAATATTGCAGAAATTGGATAGAGTCTGGATTTTGTCTAAGCTGAGCAGCCTCAACTACACTATGACTTACTCCGTGGAAATAAAACTCAGTGCCCGGAGACCTCCACTAAAATCTCTACTTCAGCCATCCAGTTCCTAGAAAGCCTGCTTCTCTTCAATGAATCACAATAATCTAACTTAATACCTCTTTATCTGAGTTGCTTGAGAATGAGTTTGTTAAGGACCATGATCAGACTCCCTGTAGTCCCCTTGCTAAACCTTTTTTCCTCTTTTCAAATATGTTTATTTTATTTTTTCAGTGTTATAAGATTAATTGTTCATGCACCACACCCAGTGCTTCATGCAATATGTGCCCTCCTCAATATCCACCACCAGGCTCACCCAACCCCCCGCCCACTCTCCTCCAAAACCCTCAGTTTGTTGCTCAGAGTCCACAGTCTCTCATGGTTCATCGCCCCCTCTGATTTCCCCTCATTCACCCTTCCCTTCCTTCTCACAATGCCCTCCATGTTTTTCCTTATGCTCCACACGTAAGTGAGACCATAAGATAATTGGCTCTCTCTGCTTGGCTTATTTCACTCCTTATAATCTCTTCCAGTCCCATCCACATTGATACAAAAGTTGGATATTCGTCCTTTCTGATGGAGGCATAATATTCCATTGTATATATGGACCATATCTTCTTTATC
>CM053606.1:116795251-116812465 GCA_028646535.1 Procyon lotor
GGAGGGAGACAAATCATAAGAGACTCCTAGACTCATGAAACGAACTAAGGGTGGCTGGGAGGCGGGGGGTAGGGATAGGGTGGATGGGTTGTGGACATTGGAGAGGGTATGTGCTATGTTAAGTGCTGTGAAATGTGTAAGCCTAATGATTCACAGACATGTATCCTGGGGCAAATAATACATTATATGTTAATAAAAATTAAAAAAAATATATAAAAAAATATGGTGTGTCACATTGATTGATTTGTGGATGTTGAACCAACCTTGCAACACAGGAATAAATCTCACTTGGTTGTGGTGAATAATCTTACTGTTGGATCCTATTGGCCCATATCTTGGTGAGAATTTTTGCATCCCTATTCACTAGGGGTGTTGGTCTATAATTCTTTTTGATGCGGTCTCTGTTTGGTTTTGGGATCAAGGTAATGCTGGCCTTATAGAATGAGTTTGGAGGGGTGCCTGAGTGGCTCAGTGGGTTAAAGCCTCTGTCTTCAGCTCAGGTCATGATCTCAGGGTCCTGGGATCAAGCCCCACATCAGGCTCTCTGCTCAGCGGGGAGCCTGCTTCCCCCTCTCTCTCTGCCTGTATCTCTGCCTACATGTGATCACTCTCTTTCCGTCAAATAAATAAAATCTTTAAAAAAAAAAAAAAGAATGAGTTTGTAAGTTTTCCTTCCATTTCTATTTTTTGAAACAGTTTCAGAAGAATAGGTGTTAATTCTTTTCTAAATGTTTTGTAGAATTTCTCTGGGAGGCTCTTTGTTCCTGGACTCTTTTTTTGGGGAGAATTTTGATTATTGATTAAATTTCTTTTCTGATTATGGGTCTGTTCAGGTTTTCTGTTTCTTCCTGTTTCAGTTTTGGTAGTTTATGTTTCTAGGAAAGGATCTTTTTCTTCCAGATTGACTGATTTGTTGGCATTTAGTTTCTCGTAATCTGTTCTTATAATTGTTTATATTGGTGTGCGTCGGTGGCTCAGTGGGCTAAAGCCTGTGCCTTTGGCTCAGGTCACGATCTCAGGGTCCTGGGATCAAGCCCCGCAACAGGCTCTCTGCTCAGCAGGGAGCCTGCTTCCCCCTCTCTCTCTGCCTGCCTCTCTGCCTACTTATCTCTCTCTCTCTCTGTCAAATAAATAAATAAAATATTTTAAAAAATAATAATTGTATTTCTTCCATGTTGGTTTTGATATCTCCTCTTTCATTTATGATTTTATTTATTTGTGTCCTTTCTCTTTTGGCAAGTCTGTCTAGGGGGTTATCAATTTTATTCATTCTTTCAGAGAACCAGCTTCTAGTTTCATTGATCTGTTCTACTCTTCTTTTGGTTTCTATTTCACTGATTTCTGCTCCAATCTATTATTTCTCATCTCCTACTGGATTTTAGACTTTATTTGTTGTTATTTTCCTGGGTTTTTAGGTGTAAGGTTAGATTGTGTATTAGAGACTTTTCTTGTTTCTTGAGGAAAACCTGTCTTGCTATATACTTCCCTCTTACAACTGTCTTTGCTGCATAGCAAAGGTTTTGAACTTTCTTGTTTCCATTTTCTTTTGTTTCCATGAAATTTTTAAATTCTTCTTTGGTTTCCTGGTTAACTCATTCATTCTTTAGGAGGACGCTTTTTAACCTCCATGTCTTTGTGGTCCTTCCAAATTTTCTCTTGTAATTGAGTTCAAGTTTTAAAGTATTGTGGTCCGAGAACATGCAGGGAATAATCCCAATCTTTTGGTACCTGTTGAGACCTGATTTGTGACTCATTGTGTGATCTATTCTGGAGAATGTTCCATCTGTGGTTAAGAGGAATGTGTATTCTGTTGCTTCAGGATGGAATGCTCTGACTATATCTATGAAGTCCATCTGGTCCAGTGTGTCATTCAGGTCTGTTTACTTGTTGATCTTTGGCTTAGATGATCTGACCATTGCTGTGGGTGGGGTGTTAAAATCCCCTACTATTATTATATTATTATCAATGTGTATCTTGAATTTTGTTATTTATTGGTTTATATAATTGGCTGCTCCCAAATTAGGGGTGCAAATATTTACAATTATTAAATCTTGTTGGATAGACCCTTTTATTATGATATAGTATCCTTCTTCATCTCTTATGTCTTTGGTTTAAAATCTAGTTTGTCTGATATAAGGATTGCTTTATATCAAAATCCTAGTTTTGCTTTATATCAAAACCCTAGTTTTCTTTTGATATTCATTAGCATGGTAAATGGTTCTCCACCCCTCACTTTCAATCTGGAGGTGTCTTTGGGTCTAAAATGAGTCTCTTGTGGTCAGCTTATTAATGGGTCTTGTTTTTTTTTATCCAATCTGATACCCTGTGTCTTTTCATTGGAACATATAGTCCACTTATATTCAGAGTAATTATTGGAAGATATGAATTTAGTCCCCTTGTATTACCTATAATATCACCGTTTTTGTATATTGTCTCTGTTACATTTTGGTCTTTGCTCCTTTTGGGCTCTCTCTTTGCTCAAAGTGTTCCCTTTAATATTTCTTGCAGGGCTGGTTTAATGACCACAAACTCTTTTAGATTCTGTTTGTCCTGGAAGCTCTTTATCTTTCCTTCTATTCTGAATGATGATGTTGTTGGATAAAGTAGTCTTGGCTGCATATTTTTCTCATTTAGCACACTGAATATATCATGCCCACCCTTTCTGGCTTGCCAAGTCTCTGTGGTAGGTCTGCTGCCAGCCTTTTGTGTCTACCCTTGTACATTAAGGATCACTTTGTCCTGAGCCGCTTTCAGGATTTTCTTTTTATCTCTGAAACTTGCAAACGTCATTATATGTGGAGCTGTTGACCTATTTTTATTGATTTTGAGGGCAGTTCTCTGTGTCTCCTGGACTTGAATGTGTGCTTCCTTCCCCAGATTAGGGAAGTTCTCAAGTATAATTTGTTCCAAAAAAACCTGCTTCTCTCTCTCTTTCTTTCCTCTTCCCCTGGGACCCCAATTTTTCTAATATTGTTTCATTTTATAGTATTGATGATCTCCCAAATCCTCCCTTCATGATTTAATAGTTGTTTATCTTTCTTTTTCTCAGCTTCCTAGTTCTCCATCATTTTCTTCCATATTACCAACTCTCTCTTCTTATTTATCCTATCAGTTGGAACCTCCATTTTTTATTGCATCTCAGTAATAGCTTTTTTATTTTGACCTGATGAGATCCTGGTTTTTTATATCTCTAGTAAGCGATTCTCTCTAGTGTCTTCTATGCTTTTTTCAAAAGCTAGTATCCTTGTAATAGTCACTTTGAATTCTAGTTCACATCTTACTTACACCCATATTGATTAAATCACTGGCAGTGAGTACTGCCTCCTGCTCTCTCTTTTGGGCTGAGGTCTTCCATCTTGTCATTAGGTCCAGAAAAGAATAGATGAAAGAGAGAAAAGATACAAAAATAGCAACAAGGACACAAGAAAAATATACACTAAACAAATCAGAAGAAAACAGAGAAAAAAAAAAAAAGAATAAAAACAAACCAAAAGTTGAACAGGTCACAACAACAAACTAGATCCTCGGTGTATTTTGGTCTGTTTATTAGAAGAAACTAGATCCCAAAATAGGAAAGCAAGAAAGCCTAATATATGTATACAAAAATAAAATTGAATTTAATGAAAGGAAGCCAAAAATGAAAAACACATATATAAAACATAAGTGTAAAAATGAAAATTTAAAAAGCCTTAAAAAAAGAATTGATGGGGTGCCTGGGTGGCTCAGTCGTTAAGCGTCTGCCTTCAGCTCAGGTCATGATCCCAGAGTCCTGGGGTCGAGCCCTGCATCGGGCTCCTTGCTCGGCAGGAAGCCTGCTTCTCCCGCTACCATTCCCTCTGCTTGTGTTCCCTCTCTCGCTGTGTTTCTCTCTGTCAAATAAATAAAGTCTTTAAAAAAAAAAAAAGAATTGATAAAATAAGAAAATAGTTGAAAGGAAAAAACGTATGTAAGACTGAAAGACTAAAGAATAATAAGAAAAAAACCATGAATGCTATATACAGTTTTCCCCTAGTGCTGGAGGTGTGCAATTCTGTGTGATGGGTAAACTTGGTATTAGTTGGAAGTTCCTGCTGGTGTTCTGGCAGAGGGCCCTGCTGTACTGATTCTAAGGTGTCTTTGCCCGGGCAGAGTTGCACCACCCTTGCCAGGGGCACATGCTCAGTGTAAGTGCCTTCAGATTGCTCTCTGTAGCTGTTTTGCTGCCTGAAGACCTTCAGCATTGATTTAGGAATGAAAATGGCAGCTCTCTGATCCCTTGCCCTGGAGCTGAATGTTTGTGCTTCCCACTCTTCAGTGAACCCTCACAGAAAAGCAGCCAATCACATGTCTCCCTGGTTTCCATGGTAACTCTGGGTTCACCCACCTTGTGACTAAGCCTTTTTATCTGAGGCATGTGATCTTTTTTTGAATCTCCAAACTTTACAGACTCCTGTGGTGAGCACCCTGTTGCTCCTCCCCAGGGAAGGGGGGTTGGGGATTCTGCCCCCCTTTGCCCCCTAAGTACTTTAAAGGCAGACTTCTAAAAGTTAACATTTTGTGCTCACTGGCTAGAACACTTTTCAGTACCCATCTTATGGTGGCTCCCTCCCCCCTCACTTTATCTTCTGATGTATCACCTTGGATTCACTTCTCTGCACCTCCTACCTTGCAGAAAGTGCTTGCTTTTCTATTGGTAGAATTGTAGTAATTCTTTTATCAGCTTTCCAGTTGATTTTGCAGGTATACAGAATGATTTGATAACTATTTAGCTGAATCCCAGGGACCAAACAAAATTAGCGCCCCCCTCCCACTCCTCCACAATCTAAACCCCACCTTGCCCTTAACTTTTATTTAATTATTTAGTTTTAAAGATTTTATTCATTTATCAGTGAGAGAGAGCACACAAGCAGGAGGAGTAGCAGGCGGAGGGAGAAGCAGGCTCCCCACTGAGCGAGGAACCTGATGCAGGACTGATCCCAGGACCCCAAGGTCATGACCTGAGCCAAGGCAAATGTTTAACCCACTAAGCCACCCTGCTCTTAACTTTTAAATACCACCTACAACTCTTACTCCACATAAAATCTACTTTATATTGTGAACTATCTGAAGTCAGTGGCCCTAATTTAGACTTACATGAATTCCTCACAATGTTTATTATAGTATATTAGATATAATAGGTATGCAACCACTAAACTAAATCAAACTACTTCTCATCCCCCATAAAATGAAGTTATTCATTTTAATGAAATGACTTTAATATTTAGTACCCATTTAAGAAGACATGAAACAATTGACATAAAAAGAATGGTGAATACAATGGATAATAAACATCCTAAATTGTTAAAAAATAATCTCTGGAGCTGGAATCTTTAACTAGGAAATCAAAAGCAAATATTGGAAACTAAGTTCTCTGAGGCATGATGTTTAACTAAAAGGCAGAGCTTGTAAAAATAACTACAATTCAAAACACAGTTCCAGTCACTAAATTTTATCTTTGCAGTTACTGTTACTGTTAGTTTTCATCGGATGCTAGAGGGGGTCCGGATGCAGAGGGTATGGAAAAGCAACGGAGCTTACAACCTGTAGTCATGTAATTGCTCTTTGGGATTAGCTGTTCTTAGAAAAGGAAGTTTTGAAAAATACACTGACTGCTATTAGAACAGAATACAATTGTATAGGATGGATCAAAGGAAATACATGTTACATGATGTGCACGTGTGTGAGCATAGGTTTGGTGTTTGTGTGCTAAAGATGAAATGACATTCTTTCCTCCTCCTCCCGAGTGACTGTGTAGATGCCACACAATGCAGCAGAGAAATACAGAGTGTCAAAGTTAGAAATGGGGATTTTATTTTTAGGATTCGGTGTAGTCATTAACTTAATAATAACTATGAACACAACAGTCATAGCTACCATTTTTGGAGCCAAAACAATATTCTTAGCATTAACGTGAGCACATGTGCATATATACCTGCATACATGCACACATACATGCACACTCAAGTAAACCTACAAACAAATATGTGAAGCAGGTATCGTTGTTCTCTCTGCCTTACAGATGAGGTAACTAAGACACGAATGAGTTAAGAGACTTGCCCGGGTTGACACAGCTCAGTGTCAGAGCAAGGGTTGACATCACTGACTCTGGCTTAGTGTCTTCCCTGTTCATCTTTAATTTAAAATTGCTCTATAATAATTTTTCTTTTGTCCTTAGAAACATGCTTCAGTGAATATTTTCAAGACAGAAGTGCTGTTACATTTGACAGTAAATATAATTTAAACTTTATCAAATCTTGAAAACATTGGAGCCTTTCATACGGCAGCTTCAATTTCTGTTGTTAAGACCCACTCCTGAAACCACCAACATGTATATGCTCTTTGACCCAGCAGACTTCTTTCTTTGAATACATCCTGAGAAAAATACTTCATATCTTTCTGTGATGCTATTCAAAAATTGTTTCTAATAGCAAATAATTATTAAAAAATCTATAATTGCATCAAACGGTAAGAAATTGGCTAACGATTTAAGTTATAGTCATGTCATACAATACTAGGCAGCCCTTACAAATACTTTCTAAAGCATACTTAATGAAATGTGAAATTTTATATAATATATTGCAAAGTGAAAAAATTATAAAATAGCATTATAGTGTTTCCCTCTTTTGTCGGTTATGAAACTGCATATATGTGTGTACATGCATGACACACACAGAAAATCCTTAAATGTATGTACATTAAAATGTTTTAACTTGTTTATCTTTTGATGGACACATACGGGTCATTTAAATTTTCTTCTCAGAAGCATTCAGTATTTCTTAAATTTTTAATAATGCATATGTATTATCTTTGAAATAAGAAAAACAGGAATTAAAAGTAAAAAGAACAATTTATATGTATCTACATCTATAGATATACATATGTAGTTCCTAATGAAGTATTAAATTGCAATGGTATAAGCTAGGTTTTATGTCTCTACAGTAATCTATCACAGTAATGATTTCTAAAGGCATCTAAAGTCAGGGATGCCTGGGTGGCTCAGTTGTTTAAGTGTCTGCCTTTGGCTCAGGTTGTGATCCCAAGGTCCTGGGATCAAGTCCTGCATCAGGTTCCCTGCTCAGCGGGGAGCCTGCTTCTCCCTCTGCCCCTTCCCTCTGCTTGGGCTCTCTCTCTCTCTCTATCAAATAAATAAATAAAATCTTTAAAAAAAATAAAAGTATTGTAAGTCAGAAAACCTGTTAGTACTTCTTGCTTTGCATTTTGTTCTTTCTCCTCACTTAGCCATAACAGAGGGAATTATTAAATATAGGTAGCTCATATTATTATTACATGAGTATTTTCCCTGTGGTATAGTAAGCTTTTCTAATGCTCTCTAAGACAAATTACATTTGAAATGAATAGTCCAAAATATCAATGGAGGTTATTTTTTTATGTTGTTGCTATATTTTCTGTAGCAGCATGTTGATTTAGTCATATTTCTCACCTGATAGTGAATCATCATCTTTCTGTTTTTAATTTTTTCCCAAATCCAATTACTGTTTCACTCCTCTTCTATTAATCACCACTTTGAATGTTACATCCATATCCCCAAATATGTGTTTACCTTTTTAAAAAATGTGATATATTTTGTGTGATTGTGTTTTTAATTTATAGAAATGGTACACTATAGATCTTACTCTGTTTTTTACTCCTTTTTAGTGAGCGCCACATTTCTGAGACATATCCATATTCTACAATTACTGCATCATATCCCATAATGCCTGACTCCACCACATTTTACTTCTTCCTTCCCTCATTGATGGACACCTAGATTGCCTTCCTCTCATTCTTCTCCTAGGAAACACCTGGATGAACAACTTTGTGCATGTTCTCTGAGAGTTCTGAGCCAGAGTTTCTCTGGCATGTTAACCCAGGAGTGTGACTGCTGGGTCCCAGGTCATACACAGAATTATTTCACAAAACAGTGGCCAATTTCCTTCCAGAATGACTGTGCCAGCTTATATTCCAAACAAAAAAAGAGTTGCCAATTAAAAAAAAAGTTGCAACTGTTTTCTTATTCATGTGGGAAAGAAGTATTCATTTTTCAAGAAAATTTTGTTTGGGAAAATATTTTAATAGGTCTTTTGGGCTTATTTAATGAGTACATAACCAGTTTAGAACAGACAGAGATAAAGAAAAGCGAAATCACTTTGCCTGCTAATAGAAAAGGCCCTCCACTTAAGCAAAAGAAATCTTTCTGCATGATGATGCTTTTAGAAAATATCTTTCCTTAATGTGGACAAAGATTATGCTATCTGAGAAAATTGTTATTTGCTCTTGGAAGTGTGTGTGTGTGTGTGTGTGTGTGTGTGTGTGTGTGTGTGTAAAATTACTTACTCAGGAGGAAAGGAATAGAGACAAGAGGACTAGAGGAAGAATGAGGAAATTCATGTTTTTATTCTATTAAGGGGTCCTAAAGCTCACTGGACTTGAAATGCCAAGATCCGCTAGAGAAATTCTGCTGAACCTCTTAACTCAATTACTTTAATCCTATACTGACTATGGAAGTGAGCCTCCATAACTCTTGTATTAACCATTTGCCCAAGAATTGTCTTGCTATGAGCAGAAGCAGATCCAAGAATAGAATAAATCGATTTCCATGCTGCCCCTTCTTTGAAGCAATGTTACAAATAACAGAGATCCCAACCCAAGTGGGCTGAAGGAACAAGGTTCTATGTAGCTTAGCTCATACATTAGAAAAGTCGAGGAGTGGGCTGTGAAAAGTTGAATTCAGAATTCAGACAATGTTCCTATCTCTATTTTAGCCCATCAGGAATATTGGGCTATGTGTGGTAGCAAATGTTTGTGGAGGCTTTACTACTTATATTTGCTTAGATTTTACATCCAGTGGAAAAGAATGAGATTCTATTCATGAAAAATTTCAGCAAAGTCTCATTTTATTCCTTTGGATCTAATTGGGCCACATGTTCATTCTTGAACCAAATTATGTAAGCAGGGCTTGTACCCTCTTCTTTACCAGAGAATTACAGCCTATGCCAGTCTCTGAAGCAAAGAGTCAAATTCATCAAAAACATTTGGGTTGGTAATGGGGGAGAAGTCCTTATCTGAACCAAAATCAAACCCTGAGATTGTATGCACAAAGACCAAGTAAGAAACATAACAAAGGTCTGCCACAATATCATTCTCTTAATAAAAGC
Organism: Procyon lotor; assembly: GCA_028646535.1. NCBI lineage: Eukaryota > Metazoa > Chordata > Mammalia > Carnivora > Procyonidae > Procyon > Procyon lotor. Next base: position 116,804,425 of record CM053606.1, read on the forward strand.
TTGCCAATTCTCATTTCCTTCATCACGTATGAAGAAATAAAACAGATGTGCCAGGAGTACTAAGGTACTTGAAGACATGCCAGACAATATTCATTCCTTAATATTCTGACCTCTCTTTTTCTTCATCTCAGTCATTATCTCACAGTTAGAATATCCTCAATACACAAAAATTGATTAAATGAATAATTAAATGAAATCACAATTCTATCCCACAGATTCTTCTAAAGAAAGTACCTTATAATTTAAGAAACAAAAACAGATGAACATAGGGGGAGAAAGGAGGAAAACCATAAAGCCAACTCTTAACAATAGAGAACAAACTGAGAGTTGCTAGAGGGGAGATGGGTGAAGGATGGGTTAATGGGTGATGGGTATTAAGGAGTTTTGTTGTGATGAGCACTGGGTGTTGTATGTAAATGATGAATCACTAAATCCTACATGTGAAACTAATACTGCACTGTATGTTAACTAACTGGAATTTAAATAAAAATTTGGAAGAAAGAAACCATAGTACCTTATGCGTATCTGGGTCATGAAAAGGATAATATGCATGCTAATATTTACCATTTATTTTAGGAGTGACTGAAAGGAAAAAAACACCTATTTTCCCACAAACCTATAGCCAAGAGGTTATAGGTTATAGGTCATAATTGGCCATCAGAAATATTTTACATGTATAACAAAATTATACTTTCTGATTAGAATAAAGGAAGGTTTTGCTTAAGGCCAAAAGAAAAACACAGTCTCCTGTCCCACCAGATAGTCTGCAACATAAAAAATATTGCTTATTTAGTACTTTTATAATCTAAACTGGGAAAGGAAATCAAATGTGATATATTTTTATCTTCTAACTAGGAAAATTTGTTAGACAAAGTAACCAAAACATTAAAATTCAAGATTCTAATTAAGAAGCAATTGTTTGGTGATTATATTTTTTTGAAAGGTTCCTTAAAGGATCATCTGAATAGAATCAAAGTTTACATATGCTCTTTGAAAAATATTGCTACTACAGAATAGTAGATAGAAGACTCTCTACTATGTCTTCCTGAGGCCTGATATATCTGATCACTATTCATAATGTCTCTGTATAACATGGCCCTTACTATACAATACAGTTAACATATAGGATCATTCCTAATGTTGAGTTTGCAAGCAAGTTTTTAAGAAGAAATAATCAGTGATTGAATGCTTGTTAAGTGGCAGTTATGGTGGCACGCACTCGGCATTTAATGTCTCATTGTAAATGTAATTAATACCTGTTTGCAGGCGAGGAAACTGAAATTCAGAAATTAAGACCAAAGCAGAGTTAAATTCTTTTCACTGTGTATAAATTGATTAAATGTATGGATTAATCAGTCTATGGCACAAAAGTGTCCAAGTATGTGGTGGATAATAGGGGAAAGAGGCAGAAAATTAAAATGTATTTAGTGCATAATGATACGTCAGACATTGTGCAAGATGATTTACATATCAGACCTTTTTAAATATCAAATTGTGTGGGGTATGTCTTATATAAGATAGTGGAGGCAATAAATTAGGAAAAAACTGGCACATAATAAGATTTCAATAAATATAATAATTGTAGAATGCATATCGTTTTCAAGTGCAAGGGGAAATTCACCACGACAGACTATATGTTAGGCCAATAAACAAATACTTACTAAATTCAAAAGGATAAAAACCATACAAAACATATAATTTGACTACAGTGGAATTACATAGAAATCCATAACAATAAAATTATTTGGAAAAATCTAAATTATCTGGAAAATTTAAAACACACTTCTAAATAATTAATGGATCTAAGATCACATCACAGAGGAAATTTGAAAATACTTTGAGCTAAGGGCATTAAAAATAATACATATCAAAAATTTGTTGGATAAGCTAAATCAGTGCTAACAAAGAAACATAGCTTTTTTTTTTTAAAGATTTATTTGAGAGAGAAAGAGACAAGAGCATGAATGAGAGACAAAGAGAGCATGAGCAGAAGGGACAGAGGGGAAGGAAGAGAGAGAATCTCAAGCCAACTCCATGCCAAGAAGGGAACCCAACAGAGGGCTCAGTCCCACAGTCCATGAGATCATGACCTGATCTGAAAACCAAGAGTTGGACATTAACTGGCTGTACCACCCAGGCACCTCTGGAAACATATACCTGTTTAAATGTTTATATTAGAAAAGAAAGACCTAAAATCAACTATCTAATGTTCACTCTTAAGATGCTAATAAAAGAAGATCAATATAAATAAAGCAGAATAGTGAAAAATAACAAAGATAAGACCATCATAAATATAGACAAATAATAGATAATAGGAAAAAAATAGATAAATAATAGATAAAATTAACAAAGCCAAAAGCTAGTTTTTGAATAGTTAAATGGAAAAAGAGAGAAAACATAAGAAAAGGAGAGAAAGAACAAAACCCACCAATACCAGGAGTAAGAATGGTCTTTTTGTCAAATATCTTAAAAACATCAGAAGGATAAAAATACTGTGAACAATTTTATAACCAAAAAAATATCAGCAATTTATATGAAATGGACAGATATCTTGAAGTGTCATGCATGAAGAAATAGAAATAGAAAATCTGAATACCATTGTGTCTATTAAAAAATGTGTTATCTCAACCTTCTCAAACCTTTTAATATCATATATAATAGTGAAATACTGCATTTTTTTCTTCCTGAAGTCATGAAGAAATCACTGCTCCTATTCAGATTTGTAGTAGGAGAGGTACAAGTCATTGTAATCATGCCAGAAAGAAAAATAAAAAGCAGAAATATCAGATAAAAGTAACTGTCCTATTTACCAATAATATGTTGTTTAGTTAGAATACCCATGGAATCTACAAAACTAATCAATTAGTTTAGCAGGTTTGTAGGATATAAAGCTAATATGAAAAGTCAATTGGATCCTTAAAGAATAGTAGCAAAATTTGAAAAATTAAATTTCAAAATTTTCATTTATCATAGCATCAAAAATTTAAAATAACCATAAATAAATAACAAAAACATCCAAGACTTCTACTCTCAAACCATAAGCATTGGTGATTGAGGTTAAAGAAATTCAAATAAATGAACAGAGATACAATGTTAATGGACTAGAAAACTCAATGTTGTTAAGATTATAATTCTCTCTAAATTGACCTACAGATTACATGCAATTCCATTTTTGTATAGGCTCATTTTAAAATGCGCATGGAAATGCAAACAAACTAGAATAACCAAAGCAATTAAAAAGATAAGAATAGTGTGGTTTTGATTTGAATCTCCTTGATGGCTAAAGATGATGAACATTTTTTCATGTGTCTGTTAGCCATTTGTATGTCTTCTTTGGAGAAGTATCTGTTCATGTCTTGTGCCCATTTTTTGATGTGATTATCAGTTTTGTGAGTGTTGAGTTTGAAAAGTTCTTTATAGATCTTTTTTTTTTTACCTTGAATTTTATTTTTTTTAATTTTATTTATTTATTTTTTTCAGTGTTACAAAAAGTTCTTTATAGATCTTAGATATCAGACCTTTGTCTGTAGTGTCATTTGCGAATATCTTCTCCCATTCTATAGGTTGTTTGTTTTGTTGACTGTTTCCTTCGCTGTGCAGAAGCTTTTTATCTTGATGAAGTCCCAAAAGTTCATCTTTAGCCATCATGGAGATTCAAATCAAAACCACACTGAGATACCACCTTACACCAGTTAGAATGGCCAAAATCAACAAGATAGGAAACAACAAAGGTTGGAGAGGTTGTGGAGAAAGGGAAACCCTCTTCCACCATTGGTGGGAATGCAAGTTGGTACAGTCACTTTGGAAAACAGTGTGGAGATTCCTCAAGAAATTAAAAATAGAGCTACCCTATGACCCTGCAATTGCACTACTAGGTATTTACCCCAGAGAAGCAGATGCAGTACAATGAAGAGCCACATGTACCCCAATGTTCATAGCAGTAATGGCCACAATCGCCAAACTGTGGAAAGAACCAAGATGCCCTTCAACAGATGAATGGATAAAGAAGATATGGTCCATATATACAATGGAATATTATGCCTCCATCAGAAAGGATGAATACCCAACTTTTGTATCAACATGGATGGGACTGGAAGAGATTATGAGGAGTGAAATAAGTCACGCGGAGAGGGTCGATTATCTTATGGTTTCACTTACATGTGGAGCATAAGGAAAAACACAGAGGGCATTGTGAGAAGGAAAGGAAGGGTGGATTGGGAGAAATCAGAGAGGGAGACAAAACATGAGAGACTGTGGGCTCTGAGAAACAAACTGAAGGTTTTGGAGGGAAGTGGGAGGTTGGCGAGCCTGGGGGTGAGTATTGAGGAGGGCACGTATTACATGGAGCACTGGGTGTGGTGCATGAACAATTAATCTTGTAACACTGAAAAAATAAAACGTATTTGGGGGAAAAAAGATAAGAACAGTGGATTGATAATAAAACTATAGTAATCAAGAGAGTTACTAGTGAAAAGATAGATACATAGATCAATAGAACAGGATACACTAGAAGTAGAGTTACTCATTTATGTTTAATTGATATTCAACAAAGGTGCTAAGATAATTCAATGGATAAAGGAAAACCTTTTCAATATACGGTGCTATATCAATAGCATCTCTATAAGAAAAAAATGAACTTAAGTCCTTATGTCATATACAATATTAAGTCAAAGTGAATCATATATCTGAAAGTAAAATGTAGAACTGTAAAAGTAAAGGAAAACAGAAGTAAATTTTTGCAATTTCGGGATAGATTTTTTTTTTTATTTAGAAAAGAAAATAATACACATCATGAAAGAAAAGAAACTGAAGAATTGGTTTTCAACAAATTTAAATACTTTTTGCTTAAACACCACAAACTAGAGGAAGTATCTGTAAAGCATATATCCAGAAATAGAATATATTCAGAAGTATGAAGAACTCCTACGACTCAAATAAAAAGGCAACCCAGTAAAAAAATGGAGAGAATATTTGAATAGACATTTTACAAAAGACTATATGTAAATGATTATTAAGCATATGAAAAGATTCTCAACATAATGAACCTTAGGGATATGCAAACTAAAATTACAATGAAATATGACTACATAACTATTAGAATTGCTCAAATAATAATAAAATCCAACAGTGTGAGTTTAGTAAGGATGCTGGACAGTTGTCACTCTCACAGATGGAATGCAAAATGGGACAGAGCCACTCTGGATAACAGTTTAACCGTTTCCTATAAAGTCAAACATATATTTACCATTTGGCTCTGTTATTCCACTCTTGGGTGTTTACCTATAAGAAATGAAAGTATATGCAAAAAGACTTATATGTAAATGTTCACAGCAGCTTTATAAAAGCCAAAAAACTAGAGAAACCCAAATATCCATTAACAGGAGAAACAAATTGTGGTATATTTATGAAACAGAACACTACTCAGCAATAAAAAAGAAACAAGGAACTATTCTATGCACATAACAGTGTGGATAAACCTCGAAATCATTTTAATAGGTGAAAGAAGTCAGGCGAAGAGAATACAAAATGTATGATGCCATTTAGAAAATAGGGGTGCCTGAGTGGCTCAGTTAAGTTGAGCCTTAGCTCAAGTCATGATCCCAGTCCTGGGATCAAGCCCCATGTCAGACTGCCTGCTGATCAGGGAGCCTACTTCTCCCTCTCCCTTTGTTACTCCCACTGCTTGTGCTCTCTTTGTCAAATAAATAAGATCTTTAAAATTTTTTTTTAAATAAAAAATTCTAGAAAAAAAAACTAATCCACAGTGACAGAAAGTAGTATTTTTTTTTAAATTTTCTAAATAGAAAAATTATTCATCCTCAATTAATTGGTGGTTGCCTAAGGATGGAGATGGAAAAAGAATGGATTACAAAAGTAGTCTTGGAAACTTTTGAAGGTGATAGTGTTCATTACCTCAGTTATGATGATAGCTCCTACATATATCAAAACATCAAATTGTGCGCTTTAAATATTGGTAGTATATAATACTTTATATCTCTATAAAGTTATAAAGCAAATAAAGAGAGAAAGGAAAATTATTCCTTTCAGTATGAAATTGTCACACAAAAATATTTATTCTATTGCCTTTCAGAAATCTGCAGAATTCAGTGTGACATAACAATTTGCAGGTCTGAACAGTTGCAGCTGGTAGGAAGCACTTTCCTTTCTCATAAGCAGTGGTAGTCAAAAGGATATTAAAACACTTCTATGCTTCACTTTGCCCATAAGCACTCCATAAAATTCTACACCAAGAGATCCATTATTTTTTTTATATGATGCTTACAGACATGAACATGCTAAGACCTGCAAACACACTGGCCTCTAAGAATGAAAGTGACTAACACTTACATGGCAATAACTGCAAAAAATTATTGGATTTGTGCTTTACAAATAATTTTTTCACATGCTGTACTTAAAATCACTGATATGTATCTATTTTCTTTTGTAGATAAATGATTCAGGACTATTGTCCCTGTGTCAAACAGATTTTCTTCAATTTGTTTTTCCCACTTTTCTATAGGTCTTTTAGCATAATGTGCCGTCTTTTTTTCTCCCTCCACTAAAGTCAGATTAACCTTGAAAACTTGGTGCTGAAAGTGATTATTGTATGAACTGAGTATCTGGTGTCAACTCTGCTCCTCTGTTTTTGAATCTTCACATAATTAGCACAGATTTGCTGTCGTGGGAACATTTATCTTGAAACGCTATCAAAACTGTACAGAAGCTGAATAGATCATTCATCTATAAGATTATCAGTTTATGTGAGACAAAGTTAATTAGTTAATTACTATGAGACAAAGTTAATTAATTTGTTAATTACTTGGTATGAAGAATAAAAGTTACTTCTGCTTTTATTATATTTACTCTTGTAATAAACAGAAAGTTTCTGTACTTAATGTTTACTCACTCTCTGGCAGCTTTCCTAAGTACCAAAAAATAGTTGCATTTAAAGTGCCAAAGATTTCCTGGCAGTAGAAGTCAAATACTTCCAGTAAAGGTCTTATATAACTTGGTTTTTAGGGTAATTACACATCACGAAAGACAGCTCATAAATTTAGAGCTGAGTGGCTCCAGGATAACCTGATCCAGCTGCCTGGTTTCCCAGGTAAGTCAACTGCAGCCCATATGGCTAATGACTTATTCTTACTGACAAACTGAGTCATTTATTTTATTCTTTGTACAATTCTAGAACTTCTTAGTGTAGCACATGATCTAATAACTTATCAAATTCATACCACAGAGAAGCTTGTGAATAACTTATTTCAAGATGTGATATTGGTACTTTGACCACCCTAGGGGAAAGAGAGGTTTGTGATGATGGAGATTGAAAAATAATCACATTTTCCCCAGTATGTCTCCCAAATAAATACAATCCAATACTATAAACAAGTTAACATTTCCACTTTCTCTATTGTTACCAAAATAGCTTCAGGATTTTAGTATCTTCATGCTTCTGAATAAATCAAAGTCAGTTTCCGCATACATTACACATTCTCCATTTCCTTGTTTAAGAATCCAGTAAACACTAAGTACAATACAAGATCCCTTCCTATTCCTATGTGATAGAATCTAAGATTTAAAAGCCTTTTAGTTGCTCCTGTGTAGAGGATAAATTGTAAGTGTGGCAAGAGCCATACTTAGTGTCTTGTGAAGTAGTATCACTCATAATAGCCCCAAACTGGAAACAACTCAGATGTCTGTCAACTGATAAATGGATTAATAAATGTGTTATACCTATACAATGGAATATATTTATCAATAGAGAAGAATGAAATACTGGTACATCCTGTAACATAGATGAACCTTGAACACAACATGCTAAGAAGCCAGTCACAAGACTACACATTGTATGATTCCATTTATATGAAATATCCAGGGTAGTCAGATTGATGGAGCTAGAAAATAGATTAGTGGGTGGTTGCCTAACAGGTGGGAGGAAGTGGGGAGTGAGGAAGGGAGAGGAGAGGGAGGTGGAGAATGAAGAATGACTTGGTATGGGATTTCTTTTAGGGGTTATGAAACTGTTCTAAAATTGACTGTA
>CM053606.1:116812965-116853735 GCA_028646535.1 Procyon lotor
TCTCTTCAGTTACATAATAAACATGTATACAAGGAGACTATTCATTTGTATTTTGTAATGACTTTGGAGTCAAATCAAATGGGTCATTTTCTTGTAGGCAGATCTCCCAACCTCTCAAAGCTTCAATAATCCCATGTGAGAAATGGTGGTTAATAACACATCACCCTAATAGATTTGGTAAGAAACTAATGTGAAGTAATAGTGCAGTGCATTTATCACAATGTCTGGTACATAAAAAGCACTATTATTAAGTTTATAACAACATAAAAAGTTGTTAGCAATTGTGTATGTGTGTGTGTGTGTGTATAGTATATGTATATATATGACAGTACATACATACACACACATATGTAATCACACAGCCATTTATAGAACGCTCTCTCTCTCACTCCCTTGCTCTCTTTCTATATATATACATACACAAACGACCATATAACCATATAAAATATATATGTATATATATGAGTACATAAAAATGATATATGCATATGCATAAATGTAGTGCTAGAAATATTAACTTTTTTCACTAAATTCCAATTAATCTGTTGGAAGAAGTTTTCCCTTCTAATTATTCACTTTGAGCAGAATTGCCTTTATTTTTGTCTTCTTTTAAAAGGTAGGAAAACAAAACAAACCTATAATCCCTGTACTGGCAGAATTTATAATTTAATAGGTAAGACTGATCATTTTAATCACAGTAATGCAATGGCAGAAACAATAATGTAGAACTAACTGGAATCCTCTGGGAGCACGTGGAAAGAGTTACCCAACAACATGGGGAATAGGGAATAAAGAAAAAGTTTTATTCCAGGGAATAATGCTTATTCATACCCTAAAAAATGAAGAGTTGTCATTTGAAGTGATTTAAGGAATAGCATTCCAGGCTGAAAGGGAAAAAATTCCAGAACTCAGAAGTGTGAATGAGCCAGGTGTGCGCTAGGACCTTGAATCAGCACACTGCAACTAGAACAATGGTTAAGAAACCAGTCCTGAAAAGGAGGGAAGGAAGGAAGGAAGGAAGGAAGGAAGGAAGGAAGGAAGGAAGGAAGGAAGGAAGGAAGGAAGGAAGGAGAAAGAAAGAAAGAAAAAGAAGAGAGGAAGAAAGATAGAAAGAAAGAAAGAAAGAAAGAAAGAAAGAAAGAAAGAAAGAAAGAAAGAAAGAAAGAAAGAAAGAAAGAAAGAAAGAAAGAAAGAAAAGAAAAAGAAAAAGAGAAAACCAGTACTGTGAAATAGTGGAAGTTTTAAGAAATTCTTGTGCCCGAGTCTATTCCTTTAGATTATACTTCTGTGGAGGGTGCAGGCACACACATATGTGCACATATGTGTGTGTTTAAGTTCCACAGTAAATATTGCTGCAGACCCTAGTGGAGGACTTAGTCGAGCATAAGTTTGGGGGCAGCTGAGAGCTACAGAAAATGACAAATCACAGACTGTCTCCTCTGTCATGTAATGAATTAAAACCATAACCTCTAGTGGGGAGCCACTGAAAGCTTTTAAGGAGGAGGATGGCATTGCCTGCATTTGATTTTAAACATGTCACTGTGGTAGTAGAAAGGAAGAGGAATTTGAGTGAACTAGACTACTGGCAGAGGACCCAGTGAAAAGACTATTTCAGTAGATAGACTGGGAGAGAAAGATTAAGATCCAATCTAGAGCAATGAGAATGGGGACAGAGAGGAGGGAAAAGTAAAATTGTCAGGAATTGAAGATTGAGTAGAAATTTCTACTTAAAAGCAGAATAAGTTGGAAGTTAATTTGGATATTCCATTTTTTTCTGGCAGTGAAATAATAATACAACTAATGGTGTTGGGTTCCTGCTTTAGAAGTATCAAGTAATGAAGTTGACAGTGTCTGAAATTGGCTTGCAAGAGATAATACATTTGCCTAAATAAATTTTCTTACGCTAGCACACTATCAAAAGGGGAACATCTCTGAGGGGAGCTATGATAATGCGGTCTAGATAGCTCCCCTTCTGAAGATCTAGTTTAGAAGGTTGGATATATGACATGTCCATTGGACTCAAAAATTAATGTCTTCAGAGACACTTCAGCAACTTCATCATTGCAATCAATTCCTGGCTTGGAAAGAAGATGGTCTCATTTGTCAATTAAAGAAAGATTGATGTGTTTTGCAAGAACCAAAATGGTCTTTCTGTTGTATAAATTAAGGAGCCTGACTTGTAAGCATTACCTCACAAGTACATCTAATATAGAATCAGTGCCTCTCCATTCTATATTAGATGTACTTGTGGAATTCTAAGATGCACTTTTTACCTCTGTCTGAATCTTGCTCATCTTTAAGACTGATGTCAGGTGCTGTCTTTCTCAGGAAGCCTTCCTTAATCAGAATTTGTCTGTAGCTTGGGTTAGGCACCCCTGATTTGTGCTGCCGTAATACAGAGTAGATACCACAGCAAATTACAGTGCTCTGCTTGCTTATGTATCAGCATCCCTAAACTGTGGAAGGTAAGGAATGTCGTCACTAAATAAATATGAGACTTCATCTGCATAATTAAAATGGAAGGGCAATTTTGACCCAAAGTGTTTAATAAGGATGTCTGTGTTAAATTTTTTAAAAACCTGCCAGAATAAATGTCCACTACAAAGAGGACATTTAAATAGATCCCTATTTAAATAAGAGCAGGTACAAATGTTGTTTTTTTTTTCAAGTCACTAAATGGGTAGTCTGTTTATTTGCTAATGTTCACCTAAATATTTCTGATATCCCTCAAACTGACAAGTGTTTTACTTTAGAAGTCTACAACTCCTGACATATAATTTCCCATCTATAGTACTTTTTGAACTAGTTCTTCTATTTTCATGGATATAGAGCAATTTAGTTGGAAACATTTTGGCCACTTCAAAAAACACCACCACCTCATCGATGATGGATAATAGATCCCTGAACTAAGGGATTAGGCTTTCCTGATGCTGTGCATACTCCCTCTCTCACTAGTTCTCTCCCCTGAAGATTTATAAAGGCCTGTGCTGCTCATTTCTCTTTCCTAGACCAGCCCTTCTTCCTCACTCACTTTTGCAAGCTTCTGTTTCTCTGCAAAGCCCACAAATATCAGCGTGCCTCAAATTTTATTCTAGTCCCTCTTTTTTCACTCTCTATGCTTTATAGGGTAGTTTCAGCAATTTCCAATGCTGATTTCTTACGTTGATGATTCACATATTTATGTCCATGGTTTATTCAACTGCCTGTTGTTCAGGTTTTCTTGTATTAAACACAAGAACCACAAGTTTAAGATATCAAAAACTAAGCTTATCTTTACCTATTCTTTCTCATCTGTTCACTGTGTCAGTGAAGAGTATCAAACATCCAAATACCTAAGCCACATTTCATTCCATTTCTCATCCTCACATTCAACCAATTGCTAAGGCTTATCAACTCCATCTCCTCAGTAAATGAGCATCTATCTACTTGTTTACATCTCTCCATCCTCACCATCCAGACACCATTATCTCATCCTTAGATCATTGCTTATAATTTCCTCTTTCTGCTTATGCTTACTATTCTCTTGCCCTTCTCATATTTATTCTTTTCACTAAAGCGATGTTGATAATTCTAAAAGGCAAATCTAACAACGTCACTTACTTGCTTTCAACATCCAATTGTCTCCCCATTTTCTTACAATAAAGTCCAAACTCCTTAGCGAGATTTAAAGATTCTAATACCTGATTTCTCCCATTTCAAATTCTATGACTTTCTGCCTGACCCTTCATAATCTAGTCATACTGAACCTTGAAAGCATTTAAAAGCAACGTGCTTCATCTTCTTTCCAGGACTTCAGACCCATTGGTTAAATTGATACATCTCATCTGGGATGATATGCAGATGTGTGATTCTAGTGACACGTAGGAAACAATTGAGTGGACTTACAGTCTAGTCTTTTTGAAGAGAAAATCTCAATATGAAACCAACAGTCATTCTGTTTAAATGATTTACCTCTCATCTTGTCCCATGCAATACTCATTCTTTATATCTCAAATTAGATGTTACTTTATCCTATAATCCATTTGCAGTGAATTAGATATTCTCATGATAAATTCCTATAGCACCCTTTAATTTGTATCATTATTCTTATAGTCCTTTAAAATTTCAAGGTCCCCTGCCAGCCTGCAATCTTGAAGATACAAATGATGACAATCTTCGTTACTGTTATATCCTTATTTCTTAGTGTTTGGCATATGTAGAAGCTCAAGACATTTTGTTTTGTTTTTGTTCTTGTTTTTGTTGAGGGCTTGAAAGATAAATAAATTAGGAGAAAAAATTTTTCTATCTTCTTTGGGCCATAGAGGGTTTCTGATGGCATGAATCAAGGTAGCCACTGGTAGTATATACCAAATCAACCCACCAGCTTTATAATTAGAGAAATTCCTCCAAATCTGGCAATAGGTTGTCTCAGAATTAATTTTTGGTATTTTGTTTTATCTTTTTATTTTTATCTTTTTCTCTGTGATTCATGGACAGTTTTATTTTTTTTTTAAAGATTTTAGTTATTTAATTGAGAGATAGGAACAGAGATAGCAAGAGATAATAAGAGAGAGCAGGTGGTGGGAGGAGAGAGAGAAGTGGCTCCCCCTGAGCAGGGAGCCCCACATGGGGCTGGATCCCAGGACCCCGGCATGACGACCCGAGCCAAAGGCCTATACTTAACTGACTGACCCACCCAGGCCCCTCTCATGGATAGTTTTAAAGGAAACTGGAAGATATACCTCAGGGAGAGATTGCTAAGCATTATTTTAGTCCAGAAGCCTTCTATCCATTGATGTGTGGGATTGTGTTTGGGCAATTAATACATTCCTCTCATACTTTGAGTGGAGGTGTGCCATCACTTTGGGGCTAATGTATAAGAGTCTCTCTAATTGCTCAAAAAGTGCTGGATGGAGAAGAAGCTTGACAATTGCACCGGAAAATTATATGTTTGTCATTGTGAGAACAGGATTAGCATCCTTGAAAGGCAGGGTCGCTGGATGGAAAAAAAAAATCGTAGCAAGAATTAGGGCTAAATAAAATGGAATGAATGAAGGATGTATGTCTGGGAATATTTGATGCCAGATATTATCGAGAGACCATTAACAAGACTTAATTTGGGGGAAGGGATCAGATGTAGTCTCATTGAGCCCAAGACATGTTAAAATCCAGGTCTTTTATAATTGTTTGTTTTCATATAAAAAAAAATCTACTGATAGCTTTAAGGATATAATGTAAAGCCTTTTAGCTGGTTCTAGAATCCAAGAATTTTTCTCATTAAAAACAAATGGGGATGTCAATGGTCAGATTTTGTAACTAGTCCTGTTCTAAATAGTTCCAGATATATAAATCAAGTTTGGGTATCCTGGGGTTTTCATTTGGAAAGTGGATAAAAGAAAAGAAATATAGTATCTCTGTATTACTAATTCTTCAAGCCAAATTTTTCTTATTTGTTTTTTAAATGATAAAATGATGATTTTGGAAAGATATAAAAAAGAGAAAAGCGGGGCGCCTGGGTGGCTCAGTCGTTAAGCGTCTGCCTTCGACCCAGGTCATGATCCCAGGGTCCTGGGATCAAGCCCCGCATTGGGCTCCCTGCCCAGCAGGAGGCCTGCTTCTCCCACTACCATTCCCTCTGCTTGTGTTCCCTATCTCGCTGTGTTTCTCTCTGTCAAATAAATAAAATCTTTAAAAAAAAAAAAAAAGAGAGAGAAAAGGACTTTGACACTCCAGTAAGAGATATACTGGAAGTAGGAAGAAGGCATTCGAAATAATCATGAATATTTTCTAATGTATTTCTTTCTACCAAGCCCTCGAGACTGTTTTATAATCACCTGATTATTTTTCATATTAAAGAAATTGCATTGATGGCGAGCTGTTACACAGGACAAGAACTTTATATTGTTTGTACCAGGCACTGTGCTGAGTGTTAGAAGTGCAGAAATGAACGAAATATATATAGTCCATGTCCTCATGGAACTTACAGTATAGTAGGAAGATAGAATCAATCTTACAAAAATAAATAGATAAGTATCTAAATTGTGTTAACTGCTAGGAATGAAAATGCTGAGCACTGTGAATGTGAACTAGGGAATTATTTAGTCTGGGAAGGTCCAGTTAGGATCTGAAAGATTACTGGGCATGGCCCAGTAGCATTCCAGGCAGAGGTGAAAGGCTGTGAGTTTGTAGGGACTGACTAGTGTCAGTCCAGGAAACTAAAAGACAGCCATTGTGGCTGAGGTGCAGAGAGAGATGGGAAGAATGATATAAGATGAAGAGGAAGAGGTTGCTGGGAGCCAGATCATGCAGAGCTTTATGGTTGTGTTATGGGTTCATAATATGGGTTATCCTATTAATAATGGGAAGCATTTAAGTGCTTAATACTAAAGTAGCACAGCAAGTATACTATCTACACATAAGGTAGAGTGTGAAAATTATTTCCAAAAATGTTAAGCAATAATTTAAAAAAATTTTCCATTCTTTAATTCTATTGTTTACTTCTCAAATATTTTAATCCAGACTAACCCTAGAGAAACTAGACAAAACATGTGGGAAAAATCTTCCATGTAAACATTTATTGAACAAATATGTTAACAAATATAGATTTAGGATTTTCCAAGGATCCCAGGTCCATAAAAAGTACAGGCACTTAGGATCAGGGGGTAAGCAAAACAGACAAAGCTACTGCTTTCCTGGAGATCACAGTCTAAAAGGAAAGATGGGGAAAAGTTTTCGAAAACTCGTGAACTCATAGTAACAAGCATGTAGGACAAAGCTAACTGACAAGCAGGACAGTCCTATCTGGTGAGAATAGGTAACCTAGTTATGGTATCTGTACCTACCAGCACTTGTTTTCAAAGCGATTCAGCTTAACCACATTGTCCTTTGATTCAGGGGTTCAGCTTGACCACATTGCCCTTTGTTGAGAGTTATCAATGTTTTGGCCATGTTGTGTTAGCATGTTGATCAGAAAAATAGTGAGGCACATCATCTTCATCTTAAAACTTGTTGCCAGTGTTGTCAGATACTGCTCCGACCTAAACAGTTCTGTCCTACCTTGGTACTGGAGGTTGGGAGAGACTCACTTCATGCTTTCCCCCATTCCAATCTGAGTTTTGAGCCAATTTTATTTATGCTAAAACAAAAAAGACAGATAATCTTTAAGAGTATAATCCTTGTTTAAATTGAAACAGTGACAAAACCTTAAGGATATACATATGAAAGATTTTTTTAAAGGAAATATAAACCTGGATAATCAAGTCTTTATAACTACCATAGAGTAACTTTACATGTAGAAGTAAAAAGTGTCTTTATTTTGAGCATTAATAATTTTGGAGATTCAATCTTATCACAGTTGCATAATTGTATGCTTGTGGCCACAGACCACGTTGGCTGACTGTTATATTTCATAATACTAATAGTATTCTACTAATAATAGGCATAGCACTTAAAATTTATCGAGTGCATTAGAAACTTTGGATATCATTTTTAGTCCTTATAACAACCTTAACAAAGTAGACATCACAATAGCTTTTTTTAGTTGAAGTAACCCCAGAAATACAAGATATGGGGCTGGAATTTGCACGCTGAACTACATAATTTTCAAAATCGTGCTTTTTGTTCTTTTAAAAAGAGACTGAGTATAAGTGAATATGGTATCATTGAAATGGAAGCAGACATTGCTTGCAGTGGTTTTCACTTTATGTAAGGCCATGTTCTACATGTGTCCTTTAGAATGCCTAGTTAGCCTGTGTGGATAGGTTGCAAAAATGGCCCAAATTCTTCATCTCCCCCTATAGCCATGCCCTTTCCCATCTTTTATTTCAGTGCCCTCTCACTATGGGCAACATAACATACCCTGCTCCTTGACACTCAATCAAAAGTCTGACTTAAGATGAGACTTGGAACAGCCTTGCTCTTTGGGCTTGCTTCCTCTAGTGCTTCTGGTCTCACCATGAGAAGAGCTCCAGCTAGTCTGCTGGGGGATGAAAGACACCTGGAATAGGCTGAGTCACCGCAGTTGCTCCAGCTGAAGACTAGCCAAACCCCAGATATGTGAATGAACCCAGTGAAGATAAGCAAAGCTGCCTGGTTGACCACCAACAGACCAATGATATGTGAGCAGTAAGTTCAGTGTTGTGTGTCACTGTATAAGGAGGTCAATATCCTTAGAAATCAACATCATCGTTTCTAGCTTCAGCCCTTCATGGACATGATTGTCTTAAAGTGTGTCTCCCAGAGTCATGGCTTATATCCCCTGCACAAAGTTCTCTGAAATTCCAGACTTGGATGTTGAGCTACCAGAAATCTGCCTTTGGCTGTTTAAGTGGACAATGGTAGCTTAACGTAATTAAATTAGAACACCCCCCCCCCTCGCCCCCGCACCCTGCAAAACCACTTTCCTCTGTTTTATACATTTCAGTAATTGGCACTAATCATTGATCTATTTACTGGGGACAATATTAGTCACTTTTGACTCCTTTTGTACACAGTCTGTGTTCAAAACATCAGTAAGTTCTGTCTTTTAGATTGTACACTAAATTCAGCACTCTTCTGTGCTATCTTCTGTCACCTAAATGACTGCAATAGCATCTGAACTGGTATCCCAGCCTCTACTCTAGCCTTGCTCCAATTAATTATCCTCACCACAAATCAGACTTTTCTAAACTGTAAATTAGATGCCATTACTTTACTGCTCAAAGCCCTTCATACTCAAAATTTAGCATACTTAGTATGGGTTAGGAGATAGTGTATGTTCTCTCCCCCCAACTCCCCGTCTGTTTTCTTATCTCTGCTTCCACATCACTTAACACCCCTGCTTGCTTATTAGGTGCTAGGATACTAGCACCCTTGCTGTATGTCAAGAGTATGCATATCAAGCTTGTTTCCACGTCAGAGCATTTGCATTTGCAGTTTCCTCTTCTGAGAATGAACTTCACTCAGATATTTGCCCGACTCATTCACCTACTTTGATCAAATCTCTGCTCTAAATGCCTCTACTACAGAGAAGGGTCCTCTACTGACCTTAATTAAAGTAAGAACCCCTACCACACACATACATATATGTGTACATGTACATACATATATATGTTTTTGTTTTACTCCTCATACTCTATATCTTACTAGATTGTAAGCACAATGAAGTCAGGGATTTTTGTCTTGCTCATGACTGTAACTCCCAGCCCTAAAGCAGTGCACCTCTCAATACAGTTAATAAATAATAGCTGAGTGAATGAAATGAGTATGTACATATTATACAAGTAGCCCCAGTAGCTGTTACTCCTCTCTTCATAACAGAGGCTAATGTTCATAAAGGATCTGTGTTTCGGTTAATTGTGATGGGCTAGTCCAGCTCTTTTCTACCACAATAGTTAGAACCAATCTAAGGAACAAATAAAAAATAAAAATAAGATACACAATTAGCCCTAATGGCATACAGATTAACTGTATCTTCATGTTAGAGGCATTGGAGATTAGAGTATGCCGTTATAGGGCATGACCCCACATACAATAGGAGTTGCAGATTCAAAGCTGTGGTTCTGCAGTGTTTGAGGTTTCCATGGGAACAACACGATTTCCGTGTTCTGTTTAGAAGCTTAAAATATGTGGTGGCAAAAAAGCACTGCTTAACATACCATGTGAGGGTGATTCAAAAGATGAAAGCCTATAAAAATTAATGGTCAGAGAAGAATGTGGACTAGTAAATCAACAACCACATTATTAAAAACCGAGGAAATATAATTGGCTCCATATGGTCATACTATAACAAGGGAAGAGTCATTGTACTCTTTAAGTCACTTAAATATTTACGTCCACACCTTGATGACTCAAAAGAGGGAACAAATGATATGTCAACAGCCTTACAGAAATGAAATCTTTCTTTCATTAATACTTTCCATGACATCTAATTAGCTATTAAGAAAATGGCTTCACAGTGGAACAGGTACCTAAAATAAAACCATCCTAATGAATTACCACCATCACATTTGCTTAAAATTAGAGCAAGCAGGCTTTAGAAGTAATAGACTCTAGCCTAGAAAAATTTAGAGGCCAGGTAACAATTCAGATGAAATAAAATCACTGTGCATTTGAATTTCAGTTAGTTGTCTCCTCTCAGGATTTTAAAACAGAAAGTAAGCAAAGCTTAATCTCTTTGCAAGTCATTATGTGATATGAAGAAAATGTTAATATATACACCTACAGAAGATCTTTGTAAAACTTTTGTGTTTTCTATATATTGCCACAATTTTAAAGATTTCTGTTAAGGCTCAGAAAAGATTCAGGGAACCATAAAAATGTTGTTATAATTCTTCTGCTTGGCCAAAATGTTACTGGCCCACAAAAGTTTTACAGCCTTTTCTGAAACTTACCAGCATTTCAGAAACAAAATATCACTGAATCGGAAAGATGAAAGATCTTTTAAAAATTTTTCTTGAGGGGCACCTGGGTGGCTCAGTGGGTTAAAGCCTCTGCCTTCGGCTCAGGTCATGATCTCAGGGTCCTGGGATCAAGCCCCACATCGGGTTCTCTGCTCAGCGGGGAACCTGCGCCCCCCCACCCCGCCTGCTTCTCTGCCTACTTGTGATCTCTCTCTGTCAAATAAATAAATAAAATCTTTAAAAAAAAATTTTTTTCTTGATATTTGACTTGTTCAAAAATAGATTTTTCTATTTCCTTTGGGTAAGTTGTGGTACATCTAGACAATAGAATCTTATTCAGCACAAAAAGAGAAATGAGCTACCAAAGCATTAGAAGACATGGAAGAATCTTAAATGCATATTACTAAGTGAAAGGAGCCAATCTGAAAAGGCTACAAACTGTAAGATTCCAACTATATGACCTTCTAGAAAAGGCAAAAGTGTGGACAGTAAAAAGAGCAGTGGTTGTTAGGGGTTGTGGGGAGGGATGAATAGGCAGAGAACAGAGGATTTTTAGGACAATGAAAATACTCTATTTGATACTATAGTGATTGATACATGCCATTACACATTTGCCCAAACCCATAGAACATACCACACCAAGAGCAAACCCTAACATAAACTATAAACTTTGGGTGACAATGATGTGTCAATGCAGATTTATCAGTTGTGACAAAAGTACCTCTCATGGGGGATGTTAATAATAGGGGAGGCTATGCATTGGTAGGGACAGGGAGTATGTTTGAAATCTCTCTACCTTTCCTTCAGTTTTGCTGTGAACCTAAAACTTCTTTTTAAAAACTCTAAATTTAAAGAGGAAGAATATGTATTCATCTTGTGCAGCACTATCTCTCATGTGCCTTGACAAATAGTGTTTAATAAATTGCTATTAAATGAATTAATGATTAATTTGTTAGATGGACTTGATTTTAAATCCAAACTCAACCACTTCTAGATGGGGAAATATGAACAAATTATTCTTGTAAACCTCAAATTCCTCATTGAAAATCGGGATATAATAATATCTACTTCACTGAATTTTTGCAAAGTGCAAGTCATGTAGTATGTATGGATGTGCTTTCTTATAAAGTGATTCAGAAATATCAGAAACCATTATTATCATGTGTGTTCTGAGGATCAAAGCATGTAAGATTTCCCCATTGTTAAACCCAGCTATGATATGTTTACTCTGTACCATATAAACTCTCAAAACACTTTTCAGGGGCACCTGGGTGGCTCAGTCATTAAGCGGCTGCCTTCGGCTCAGGTCATGATCCCAGGGTCCTGGGATCAAGCCCCACATCAGGCTCCCTGCTCGACTGGAAGCCTGCTTCTCCCACTACCATCCCCTCTGCTTGTATTCCCTCTCTCTCTCTGTGTTTCTCTCTGTCAAATGAATAAAAATCTTAAAAAAAAAAAAAAAAAAAACCACTTTTCAGCCTTCATCTCCCAACACTGCCAGATTGGCAGAGAAAATTTATTCCCAGCAAGCTAAATGTGGTCTGAAATCTAGAAGAGCCCATCATAAACCACAAAATGATAAACTATAGTCCTTCTGGATGTATATGAACATACTAGGGAATAAGTAAGTGTGTTCATTCTATACTTTAAAGTTATTCAACCCACCATTAAATCATATCATCTGACTTTGGGAGCATTCTCTAACTCTAGAGTCACCTTATAGATTATAGCTCCTTATTTTACGCTTCAAGATCTGCCATATATTTCTCTCGTCTCCTCTACCGTGCAAATATGGATGCCACACTCTACCCAAGGGAAATACTAGTTGATACAGAAGAGAATACAGCGTGGACCACTTTGGGTTCTTTGCTTTAAATCATATAAGTATTTGGTGCATTGGAAAATCTATAGCCCTAAAAATTACACATGGTGCACACTTCCCATATTTATGCTGTTTAAGTCATGTAAAAGAATCTTCAAGTTTCAGGTCAGCCTGGCTTTCAGCTAAACATTGTGCCTTGCCCAGATGCCCAGAATGTGAGATATATTAGGAAAGTGGTGTGGAGGGGTGATACTGGATCTCCACAAAAGAGATATGTTAAAGGTGGCATGGTATCGCATCCAGACGGCTCAGAGGTATAATATCTATAAAACTATGAAGTACCTCCCTAGGAAGTCTGTATAATAAAATCCAAGTCCCATTTTATTTCACTCTATTTTTTTTGAAGATTTTATTTCTTTATTTGACAGAGAGATAGACAGTGAGAGAACACAAGCAAGGGAGTGGGAGAGGGAGAACCAGGCTTCCTGCTGAGCAGGGAGCCCAATGTGCGGCTGGATCCCAGGGCCCTGGGATCATGACCTGAGCCAAAGACAGCCGCTTAACTGACTGAGCCACCCAGACGTCCCCAAGTCCCATTTTAAAAGATAGCATTAGACTCCCCTTCACCCATTTTCCTCTGGCAGCCATCAGTTTGTTCTCTGTGTTTATAGGTCTGATTCTGCTTTTGTTTGTTTATTTATTTGTTTTGTTTTTTAAATTCTACATATGAGTGCAATCACATGGCATTTGAGATACAGGTTTCCGGTTATGGAAAGAATAAGTCACAGGAATAAAAGGCATCACGTAGGGGATATAGGCAATGACATTATAATAGTGTTCTGTGGTGACAAATGGCAGCTATACTTGTGGTGAGCATAGCATAACACAATACACAGAGATTTTGAATCTGTGTTGTACACCTGAAACTAATATTAACCTTGTGTGTAACTGTATTTAAATTAAAAAAATTAAAAATAAAAGATAGCATCAGAAACTAGCCTGAATGGTAATCTGTGGGCCTAAATCCTAATGATTAGAGTAAAAAAGGGATTGTGGTTAGTTGAAAACTCTGTAAATAAATTTTTAAAAAGCATAATTTTTAAATAATACTCATAAAATGAAGAGCCATGAACATATATTTTAGCATATGAAGTGGCTGTTAAAACACCTTACTTTAAAAATTGATAAAGAAGGGTGAATTGGGGGAAATCGGACAGGGAGATGAAACATAAGAGTCTGTGCACTCTGAAAAACAAACTGAGGGAGGGGCTGGGGGTAGGGGTTGAGTGAGCCTGGTGGTGGGTATTAAGGAGGACACATATTACATGGAGCACTGGGTGTGGTCAATGAACAATGACTCTGGGAACACTGAAAAAATTAAATTAAATTTAAAAAAGAAAAAAATTGATAACTAAGGGGGGGAAAATAAGTTTTTACCTTCCATTCGTGTAGGAATTTAGGGGTAACTAAAAGCCCCAGTTAATCAGAAAATCTCTTCTTTCTAAAAACAAAACAAAAACAAGAATAAACAAAACAAACAGAAAAAGAAAGAAAAAGAAAAGGCCAATCTAAAAACCTAGAAGGAATGGTAGAGCTAGAAGACCATCATTCTGTAACCCCTAAAAAGATGGACTTATGCAAGATTTATCAACTGGTCTAAAAAAATTCAGGACATAGGGTTGAAGAAGATCCAGACATTTGTTCCACTATAGCTACCCAATGGATTATTTTCTAGATTCTAGACTCAGGGGGGAAATTGTAACTGTGAAATGGAGGGATCAGATTGTTGTCATTCTCATCCTATAAGAGATCAATCTTATTATCACTAATGGTGATAAATAAGATGCTAAAGTATCTCTGGGTGTAACATAATATGTGAATTGCAACATCCCTAGGAAATATTCTAGCTGAAGTTGTTGAATTTGAATCCATCAAGATTTAGACCTAAGTTTACATTTCCCAGTCCATAGGAAATGTAGGGATAGAAGATTGAGCTAAAGATGAGCACAAGGAAACAACTAAACCTGTACTGTATAGTAGCTTTAAGACACATGGTAGCTATTTAAATTCTAATTTAAATTAAATTTAAAGTAAAAAAATAAACTACAACAGCACCTAAGTGGCTCACTCAGTTAAGCTTCTGCCTTCAGCTTCAGGTCATGGTGTCGGGGTCCTGAGATTGAGCCCTGAATGGGGTTTCCTGCTGGGCAGGGAGTCTCCTTCTCCCTCTGCCACTCTCACCCCCCCCCCCGTTTGTGCTCGCTCTCTCTCTCTCTGTCTAATATAAATTAATATAAATAAAATCTTTTTTTTTAAGTTTCAAAAAAATAAATTACAAATTCAGTTGCTTAGCCATTCTATATATTTCAAGTGCTCAAGAGCTACAGTGCTTTGTCTACCTTATTGTTTGTCATAGATACAGAAAATTTCCATCATGGTAGAAAATTTTGTTGGACAGTTCCAAAAAAGATAAATTGGAAGTTAATACTTTCCATGACTGGATCTATTCCATAAATCAGTGTCAGGAGAAAAAAAAGAAACACTATATTAGATTATAAAACCTTATGAACTGTATAATAAGCTAATAGCATCTGGTTTGAATAGCTAAAAATTTTTTGGGGACATCTAGGGAAATTTGAATATAGACTATTACTAGATAGGATGAAAATTTATTAATGTAGTGAGATAAATAAAGAGCAACCAGTGGTCATCTCAGGTTGGAGTATAGTGTTTTCTTCTTTGTTGTTTATAGGTATTTTCTACTTTTCTACAATTCACAGGTAAGACTTTTGAAATAATAAAAGAGTTATTTCAATCTTCTCAAAGATGATATTGCTAAACTGCCAAGAAGAAATTTCAGCAGCAGTTCTTGAACTCAGTTTATCTTTGCTCACATCACTTATGGTAAAGGAGAGGAACTCTCTGAGAAAGATCCAGGCAGTCTGAACAAAAGTCCATGGTAGTGGAGGGATGAAAAAATTGAGATTTAGTAATAAAATGAGAACTTAGAGTGCATATTGAAAAACAAGATCTTATGGGCAGTGACAACAGTTGAAGACTGAAAGTAAATACAGGTGTGCCTGTATTTATTGCACTTCACAGATTCTGTGTGTTTTGAAAATTGAGAGTTTGTGGTAACCCTGAATTAAACAAGTCTATTGGCACCATTTTCCCATAGCATTTGCTCACTTCATGTCTCTGTGTCACATTTTAGTAATTCTCGCAGTATTTCAAAATTCTTCATTATTTTTTGTTATGGTGATCTGTGATCAGTGATCTTTGACATTACTATTGTAATTGTTCAGGGGTACCATAGACCACACCCATATAAGACAATGAACTTAATTGGTAAATGTTGTGTGTGTTCTCACTGCTCCATTGACTGGACATTCCTCTGTCTCTCACTCTCCTTGGCCTCCTTCTTATTTTATGAGATGCAATAATATTGAAATTAGGGTGATTAATAACCCTACAATAGCCTCTAACTGTCATGAAAGAAAGAATTGCATGTCTTTTGTTTTAAATCAAAAGCTAGAAATGAATAATCTTAGTAAGAAAGGCACGTCAAAAGCCAAGATAGGCAAAAAGTTAGGCCTCTTGTGCCAAACAGTTAGCCAAGTTGTGAATACAAAAGAAATGTTACTTAAGGAAATTAAAAGTATTACTCCAGTGAACACATGAAGGATAAAAAGTAAAGCAGCCTTATTGGAGCCTGATATGGAGAAAGTTTGAGTGGGCTAGATAAAAGATTAAACCAGCCACAACACTCCCAAAAGCCAAAGGCTAATCTAGAGCAAAGCCTGACTCTTTTTAATTCTATGAAGTCTGAGAAAGGTGAGGAAGCTGCAGAAGAAAAGTGTGAAGCTGCCAGAGGCTGGTTCATGAGGTTTAAGGAAAGAAATCATCTCTAACATTGAAGTGCAAGGTGAAACAGCAAGTTTCTCTAGAAGATCCAGCTAAAGTAATTAATGAAGGTGGCTACACTAAACAACAGATTTTCTTTTTTTTTTTTTAAGATTTTATTTATTTATTTGACAGAGAAAGAGAGCACAAGTAGGCAGAGAGGCAGGCAGAGAGAGAGGGGGAAGCAGGCTGCCTACTGAGCAGAGAGCCCGATATGGGGCTCGATACCAGGACCCTAAGATCATGATCTGAGCCGAAGACAGAGGCTTAACCCACTGAGCCATGCAGGTGCCTGTAAACAACAGATTTTCATTGGAGATGAAGCAACCTTCTATTGGAAGAAGATGCCATCTAGGACTCTCGTAGCTAGAAAGAAGTCAGTGTTAAGCTTCAAAGCTTCAAAGGACGGGCTAACTTTCTTATTAGGAGCTAATGCAACTGATGACTGTAAGTCAAAGCCTCTGCTTATTTACCATTCTGAAAATCCTAGGACTCTTAAGAATTACACTAGATCTACTCTACCTTGTGCTTTATAAATGGAAAAACAAAGCTTGCATGACAATGTAACTGTTTACTGAATATTTTAAGCCCACTGTTGAGACTACTGCTCAGGAAAAATATTCCTTTCAAAATTTGACTGATCATTTACAATGGACCTGGTCACCCAAGAGCTCTGATGGGGGTGAACAATGAGATTAATGTTGTTTCCATGCCTGCTAACACAATATTCATTCTGCAGCACATGGATCAAGGAGTAATTCTAACTTTCAAATTTTATTATTTAATAAATACATTTTATAAGATATAGCCACCATATATAGTAATTCCCCGGATGGATCTAGGCAAAGTAAATTGAAAATTTTCTGGAAAGGATTCACCATTCTAGATGCCATTAAGAGTGCCTATGATTCATGGGAAGAGTCAAAATATCAAAATTAACAGGAGTGTGGAAGAAATTCATCCCACCCTCATGGACAACTTTGAGGGGTTCAAGTGGAGGAAGTCACTGTAGATGTGGAAATAGCAAGAAAACTAGAATTAGAAGTGGAGCCTGAAGATGTGACTGAATTGCTGCGATCTCATGATAAAACTAACAAATGAGGAGTTTTTCTTATGGATGACCAAAGAAATTAGTTGCTTGAAATGGAAACTACTTCTTGGTGAAGATGCTATGATAATTGGAAATGACAATAAAGGATTTAGAATATTATGTAAATTTAGTTGATAAAGCAATAGCAGGTTTTGGGAGGATTGAGTCCAAGTTTCAAAGAAGTTCTCCTGTGGTTAAAAAGCTATCTATCACACATGGCGCACCTGGGTGGCTCAGTTGGTTAAGCGGCTGCCTTTGGCTCAGGTCATGATCCCAGGGTCCTGGGATCAAGCCCAACGTCAGGCTCCCTGCTCAGCACCTCTCCCTCTGCCTGCCACTCTGCCTACTTGTGCTCTGTAAAAAAAAAAAAAAAAAAAAAAAAAGCTATCACACAGCATCACATGCTACAGAGAAATGGTTTGTGAAAGGAAGAGTCAATTGATGCAGGAAACTTCATTGTTGTCTTATTTGAAGAAATTGCCACAGACACCCCAACCTTCAGCAACCCTGATCAGTCAGCAGCCATCAACATCAAGGCAAGACCTTCCATTAGAAAAAGATTATAACTCACTGAAAGCTTAGATGATGAATATCATTTTTTTTACCAATGAAATATTGTAAGTAATTAGGTATGTACATTATTTTTGCACACTTAACAGACTACAGTATAATCTATGCACTAGAAAACCCCCTAAAAATCATTTGACTTGCTTCATTGCAATATTTGCTTTATTGCAGCGGTTTGGAGCTAAACCTGCAATATCTCTGAGGTGTGCCTGTATAGCTTTTAACATCTTAGTTTAACATCTTTCTGCAGTTCAGAAAAACATCTCAGAAATGGTAACTTCAAATGTTAATTTCCTGTGATTTTTCTCCCTCCTCCTTTTGTACCTCCAAGTGTAGCTATGTCAAATCTTTTTATGTATTCCGCATCTCTTGAGCTCTTTTCTGTATTTTCCATATTCTCTTTATCTGTGCCTATCTCCTATTAAACTCATCCACTGAGTGGTTAATTTCAATTACTGGGTTTGCTTAATTCTAGAATTTCCATTTATCTACTTTATTTATAGAGTCTAATTCTTTGCCAAAATTCTCCATCTTTTCATTAATTCCTTGAATCATAGTTTTAAAAAAAAAACCTCTACATTAGAGTTTCTAATTGTACATTAGGATACTCCAATTACCATATATCCTGTGAGTTGCTCTTACTATCTGTTTTGGACCTTATATTTTTGTCGTGTCGAATCTTCTAATATTAGTTTTTTAAAAAACTGAATCCTAGATATTGTATATTCAATTGGTGGTCCGGAACTGGCTGAACACATACGAACATATATTTAGGATATTTTACTTGAGATATTCCATTACATTGAACTCCAATTTTAGAGGAAATCATGGACAGCCAAAAATATTTATTATGTTCACTGTTAATAGGAATTACATAATTAAATATAAACTGTAAATTCACATACACAGGGTCATAATATGCCACTTTAGTGTTTACAAAAAAATTATATGTTTTATTTAATCTTCAAATATTTTTTGAAAAACATAATAATTTACATTTTTAAAATGAGAAAATGGGAGTCCCAGAAGGATTAAATCAATCTTCCAATATCATACGCCTACCTAACCAGGAGCATAACCAGTATTCTGATTAAGTTTTCTAGATCCAACTCTCGGGTTCTTTCTATTGTGCCACATTTACCATTGCCTTCCTTATTTTGGAATAGATAAAATGAAGAAAAGTACGCGAGTTGTCCTCCTTCTTTGCTTTGTATTCTTTGGATTGTTTTTGGTTTAAAATTGTCCTTTAAGATCAAAAGCATGCAAATATCATACTATCCCAATTGAATGAAGCAATAAGTTCTTTCTCCCTTATATCCTTTTCCAGGATCATTATGGATTATTGTAATTAAAAACTGAACTTAGATGAACTTTCAGTCTTCACTGTAGCAAAATTGTTGACAATTCACTGTACATAAGGGACATTCTGACCAGAAGAGTCTAGAATTCATATAGCTTTAGAGAAGACCACATGACCTACTTTTTAACAGACTCCATATCATCCCCCAGGATGTAATTCCTTCCTGTTTCTTTGCGGAGGTTCCTCTGCGTATTGTCTTTCAGCAAATTTCTTCAGCTTCAACATTCTCTCTTCTATAAAGACTTCAAGAAAGTTGGCTATTGTTTTTGCCCAGTGACTATCTACTTCTACCTTCTACCAATAATAGCATCTTATTTCCCTTTGGGTAACCATTTTCTCATCCATAGTGCATGTGGTTCTTCTAGTGGACCCTGTCTCTCCTCCTAGTCCCAGGAGTTGTCACAAGAACTAGATGTGGCTAACCAGGGCTTTTCTCACCCCCCTTCCCATGTTGACTGATATAAGAGTATAAGATTGGACATGTAATTCAATTAAGGCAATCAATATAAAGCCTAGGACTTTTTCTGGAATTATGAGCCCCCAAATCCCCATCTCTCCTCGGCTTATGAAATAGGCAAGGTATACACCTAAAGCTATCTCTAGAAGGAGGAAGCTTATCTGAAGATGAAGCTGGTATGAAGGAAAGAATAATTGAGAAATGGAAGGAGATGCCAACTGTGGATGACATCATTCAGAGTTCTTAGATTCAGCCTTGCCTGAAGTTGCATATCTGAGTCTTGCACTCCAATAATATTTAAGCCAATTTAACCTAAGTTTCTCAAATGCCACTTGACTTTGTATTCCCTCTCTTGTGTTCCTCATGGAACAACATATTTAAATGGCATACTCTATATCTCTTTCCTCAAATAGACTATGCATTCCTGTTAAGTAGAGTAGTATAATATTCATCTGTATTCCATCAGTGCTTACTGTCTCTGTTTCATAAAACATGCTCAATAAGTGTGGAAAAAGCCCAAATTTTAGAAGGATAGTCATTTATTCCCTTTTAGTCTCTTACTCTATCATAGAAAGCAAACAAGGAAATCAAGAATTGCCCTTTGAATTTTCCACACTGCTCTCACACAAAGGCTGATAATGTGCCATAAATTATATTGACAGAGATAATATTATATATTGCATGTTATTGCCAGAACATATGCTGGATGATGCATCCTCCTTTTTTTAATTTAAGAAATATGACCATTGTACTTACTCACGAGCAAGAGAATTATATTCACCAAGTAATAAATCTTGGCTGTCAGTAAAACCCACAGGCCAGTGCATTTCAGGATGTGATGAAATCCCTCCTGTATTGACCCCAAAGTACAAGATTCTTGGGAGCAGTGACAGGCGAGCTGAAATCCCTTGAGCTTGTAGAATAGTCCGAAGGAATACTTAAAAGCTTGTTACCAGGGCTGGAGTAAAATATTGCTAATGGATAAAAAAATGCTTGTTTTCTAATATGGTTACTGAAAGAGGCTAAATTAAAGTGTCCGATGTAGCAGCAGAAGTATCTTCTCTTTGGTTAAAAAATAATAATGCATAACAGCCATTCTAGTTCTTAGCTCAGATACTCTCTCTCTTATTGATCTTTATATTGATCTGTTAGAAGAAGATAAAGGCAGTTCAATCTTTACTGTATCTTCAGTTCTGTGCAAGACAGGAGTTTCTATAGAGACCAGTAACTGTTCTTATACAATAAGCTATTGTTGTATTAGTGTTTTCGTCTGTAAACACTAACCACTAACCTAGTGGTCTCAGTGAATATTAAAGCCCATACTTGTCAAAATACATAAATTTTACAGGTTGGAGAAATAAAATTTAAGGAATCAGCTTATAGGTTTTTCGTTTGCTTCCTGGTCAATCATTAGTTAGAAATATAGGAAATAGAAATTGTAACATACCTAGTGGTAATATGATTGGACCCTAGAGCTAGACTGCTTGTGTTTAAAATCTAGCTCAACTATCATAGGACCCTGGGCACGTTATGACATGACTGTGAGTAGTCTCAGTTTTCTTGCCTTTACACTAAGAATGAAAATCACAGCACCTAATTAATAGGTTGGGGGTAAAGTTAAATAAGTTTATGCCTGTAAAGGTCCTGAATATCCGCTGATGCAGAACAAGTGCTAAATACATACAAGTTTTTATCCTGTGGTCTCTGATAAAGTTATATTGTGTATCTGAATATAAGTATGCATACACCCACATACAAATGGATATTATACGTACATGGTATGTACATGCATATGTATATATACATAGTATACATATACATATACAAATATATGTATACATAGTATACATAGCATTCATAATATACATAGTATATATATGATAAAACCTATAGTGTTTTGGAAAGATGGTTTAGGAATCTTTTATAACGTTTCCTGGAGGAGCAAGACCCAGTGGCGGATACAAATCTGCCTGAAGGGAGGGCTTGGTCAGCCTGATGAAGCCTTCTTCATTTTTTCAAGCCTCCCTAAAAAGTTAGCCTGAAAACCCATGAATGTGATGATCTTCCTGTGGTCTTGTTAGACATGACTGACAGCCACAGGTCGGTTGTTGAACTGTGGAGTCTCTAGAACCAATGTCTGGGTCCAATACCAGGCTCCACAGCTTACAAAATGTGCAGCCTTGAATAATTTGCTTACCTACCTGTGCCTCTGTTTTTTATTGCTAAAATGAAGGTAATTAAGAATTTCTACCTCATAAGATTATTTCAAGAATTTAGTGAGTTAACTCAGATAAAGAACTTAGATGACTTGATGCATAATAATAACCAAATTAAGTCATTATTTTCAGTAACTGCTTGTTAATTTATCACAATATGCAGTTTTCTATTTGTTGCTAATGTGAACATTGGATAACTGATAATGCCACATGTCTATAAATCTGTAATGTTAGCAAACCCTCATCATATATAGCTCCTCATATTCTTAAAAATAGGGTGATGTTTAAGCAATTTCCAATTCTCAGTGCATGGTTAAAAAAAAAATAGCAAGTGCCCAACCAGCCTAAGTGGCCCTTAATTCCATTTTCTCAGCAAATGGCTTTTAAATGAGCCATTAAATGCCATTTTCTGGTATTGTCCTCCATCAGCAGTGAAGCCATACCTGCGTGCTTCAATGACAAATTGAAATCCTCTTATCAAAATTGTACAATTTCCAGATAGCAGACAGCTAAACAAGAACAGTTATCAATGGTTAAAATTAAATCTATAATAAGAGTAATGGAGCCCAAAACCACTTCTATAGACTTTTTTCCTTCATCCCAGCCTGTTCCTCAGTAGCCCAATGAGAGGTTTTTCCTAGTCTAAGGACAGTACAAATGATTAACATTTTGCTACAGCTTTCAGTTGCCATGGATTTTTTTTCCCTGACAATACCAAATAAAGGGGGAAAAATGGGAAATGTATTGATTTCTCTCACTCACAGAATAGAAAGGATTTTGCTGAAGCTGCAACCAACCTCACTTTACAAGGAAAAAAAATTAGTCAGCTTTATGATTTAGGTCAGGAAAAAATAAACCATCAGCAATGACATAGGTGCTTAGAGTATGTTGGTTGCCTTGCATGTGCAATTAAATCATTCATGTGCATGAATTAAAATCTAACCCAAGTATTAACCTTAGTTCTTTAGGCCATATTCATACTATTAGTTTATCTGTACATAGATTCTCTAGGATCAGGGAGATGTGGACAGTTGAAAATGATAAATAAGCCAAGTGGTTATTCTATTCATCATAAATTAGCAGGATACAATGAGAGAACTTTTCACATAAGCTTTTTTTATATATTTGGAACACTGACAGAATGTTCTATTGTTAGAGTGACAGAAAATCATGTTCATTCCTTTTTATTTTCATGTTCATTCCTATAAAGAAATATCATTCCACAATATTCAAGTACTCATGTCTTTTTAAATGACTGATTTTGCTAGGTAAATTGAGCAGTTCTGTATTAAGTAGTAATTAACAATGAATATTTCCAGCCAGCTTTTGATTATTTTGTGCAGCTTCCCTTGTATTACCCTTCTCCCCATCTTTATTGATATATTATGATAAAACAGGTGAAAAAGGAGGTGAATTTGGTGTAAGTGAACATTTTATTTCTTTAATTTCGTAAGAATTTCTAGAATTTTTCCCTGAGGGAATTTGCTTCCCAGATAAGCTACATTCCAATGACCAGGAATATTCCTGAGATAATTTTGTAGGTTGGTATTTTGCTGAAGCACAATTTGTTAAAACTCAAAAATTCATGCAAGCATGAAATATTTTCACTGGAAAAGGAATTTTGGGGTGCTAGATTGAATATAGCTTTCAGGGAAACCAGGGAAAACTATCCTCCTCTGGTTCTCATTCCACTTAGTGGCAATCTGGGGAAGGACATTTAGCTCGGATAGGACCTGAGGACATGGCAAGAGTTCCCCTCATTGCAAAATGTGGTTGAGGAGAAGCGATCATGGTTAGAAGAAGTCTAACCAAGGCCAACAGCTTGAATAGCCCCTAGTTACAGTTTCAGTAGCTTCTGTTGACTGAGAAAAGAGGCAAAGCTGAAATAAAACAAAAGCATTTACTGGGGTCCCAGAATTGCAAGTCAGGGAGTATAGATTTGAATAGCAAACCAAACTGTGTCCCCCTGAGAAACAAAAGCCAAGAGTTTTAAAAGATAAGAGGGAATGTTTGTGAGTGTTTTGTGTGTGTGTGTGTGTGTGTGTGTGTGTGTGTGTGTGTGTGTGTGTGTTATGTAGAAAGAATTTTGATTGGTGTTTGTGGCAGAAAACCAATCTTGGCTGACTATAATTGGTTGCTAAGGCTATCACTAAGCAAAATCTCTTACTATAGCCCGCTGCAGGTGTTCGGACTGAATCCTCGGAATATTTGCAGTTTGGCCCAGCTTAGAAGCTCGAACATACATGTTCGTGAGGACATGTATAAGGCTCATCTTCTTAATGGCCTTCTGGCTCCATTTAAAAACCCCTCAACATAAGTGACCTCAGTCCCATTCACCCTTCACAGTTTGAATCCAAAAACGGTGATCCCAGCCTAAACGTTGCAGTTTGGGGAAGGTCCTGTATTTCAAGGACTAATGCCCAGTTGCCAGAAACTTACCAGAAGTTTCTGCCAGAAGAAACTTTTTTCCTTTCTTGCCAGAAGGGAATCAGAAATTCCCTTCTTCAGAATCAAAAATACCAAAACTACCACGGGCTTTTCCATAGGAGAGGATAAGGAACCATGCCACTACCTCAAAGACAATCATGCATAGTATTTTCAGTTCTGAAAATAGTTGCCTCCAATTCCTCTTTATTCTTAGCATTCTTTGGTGGCAGAAGAAAAATGCTAAACCAGTAATGAAAGCACTATGCTTTACCATCCAGCCCAAATACATCTGTTTTCTTCTATAGGAAACATAAGAATGGGGAAGAAATTCTAATACCCTTCACCCTCCCTCTCAACAAACACATCTGTCTCTGTAACTGATGCCTTTTGTTACACATGGAAGCAAGTAAGACACCCCAGGATTTAGAAAACAGAAACAGGATAACTCGGGTTTGGCATCTTTCCCCACATCCACTGATAATATCTGCACAATGACCCTCCCTCTTTCAAAGTTCCATTCTTCTCTGGAGGAGATTTCTTCCTTCTCTGCTGCCAACTTATCCTCCACCAAACACTTAGAACTGTAAAAATATCTGTAATTTAATCTTATCCCTTTTCTAAGAGATTATAAGAGATTATTCTCATTATCTCTCATTCCTGCAGTCTGACTTGGAACTCCACTCTGCCATTATTTTCCTGTTTAAAGTATTTGGTTTATGGCTCCAAAAAGTTGTACACTCATGCTGAAGGTGCAGATTAAGTAGACCTGAAGGACTCTGACAAGGAGAGCTACCAGACCCCATTCACCAGCTTCATTCATTTTTTCAAAGCATATTTACTGAGCACTTATCTTGCAATAGGCCCAGGCCTTGGCAGAGGGAAAGTTTCTTTCATAGTAGCAACTTCAGTTTCATTTGGAAACTGTTTCACCTGGTTTGGTCTCAGTGTGGATTTGGTTTTTCTGCCTTTGTGGAACACCCTGGTGGCACCAAGAATAAAAGCACATCGCTGAAGAAATGCCAATAATCTACTTTTAATCTCAGCGCCACTGGGACTATAACCTTTTCTCTCATTAGGTTGAATATACATGTTTTGCCTTCCAGTTATCAAACAGTTTTAGATTCACCTTTAAACAATGAGGTGCCATATGACTCAACTTCAAGAAAAGCTAGCTTCTGATGACTTTGATATGACAAACACCTTGTTCTCCTGTGCCCGTTGGCCATCTTAGGCAATGCGCATTTAAAAAGAGATTCATGATATATAAGACTTTTCATTATTTTATTACTTTTTTTTTACATCTATCTTGAAAGAGCCTTATCTAACAGAGGAAGGATAAGATCTGCTAAGAAACAGCAGTATCAAAAAATTTAGTGAGTTTATAAATTAAGTAAAAAGACACATGCTGGAGCACCTTTTTATATAAATAACTTCCTATAAACCTCGTCCTTCTCAACCTCATTCTTCTAATAAAATTTCTTTCTTCTTAATCAATTTAAAACTCTCTTATTAGTGATCATCCTGTTGATTTCAAATTGTAAAATTAACCAATTATTGTCCATTAAATGTAGCCCTTTACTGTTCAAGAGTTGTGGCAAGAATACAGTGACTTATCTGGCTCATGGAATCTTAGAAGATTTTTAATTTCATAATATTCAAAAGGATCCAATGAGAATGGACAACATATGCTTTTCCACATCTGACTCAAGGACACACATCTTCATAAAGATTTTTAGATTTACAATGTCTTCTCCAATCTTCTTTCTGATTTCCTATTCTTCAGTCACCAAAACAACCCATATCAATATACACAATAGGAAGGGCAGTGTTTGGTCTTTCCATATTCATCAGTTTCCTCTGAGATCCAGAGCCTATCATATCAAATCAAGTCATAGTTTCCAACCATACTGGATGTCCCAGAGGTTCCAATAATATGCTCTGGAGATTTCTAGTTATTTAATAACATTAGGTAAAGAACTTGGAATAAAGTTTATTTCTTCCTTCTCTGTCTTTGTCAAGGTTATCAAAAAACATAATTTTTAAACCTTCGAAATATCTTTTGATTTTTCCATTTCTTCTCCATTCCCAACTGGACAACCCTTAGCACCAAAAAGTCTGTTAATGGAGTTCCCACCTGATCTTTTGCATCAAGGTTGTCCTGCATCCACTCCACCTGTTTGTGCATTAATGCCAGACCGATGCTTCTAGACTATCCCAGTCAATATTTCACTTTCCTATAAAAAAAATAAGGTTGTTCTCTATCAATTTCAAATCCCTGTGCTTAGTTTAGAAGTGCACCACAATCTGTCCCTACCTTTGACACCTTCCTACACCTTTCCCAGCATTCAAACTGTTACATATTTCATCCTGGAACTCTTTACTTCAAACGCACAAGAATTATTTATTTATATCTCCATATCTTTTCTCATTTTGGTTCCTCTATCCTCTTCTCTAAGCTTTCTGCTTGACCATTCTCACACTCCTCCTTTAATATGCAGCTCCCCTTGAAGACTTCTCTAACTTTTTCAGTACACACTAGCCTCTCTAGCTCTGTTTCATGTGGACTACATGTATGTTCCTTTTTTGACTGAGAGATCCTAGATTCATTCATTCATTCAACATTTGATGCCAAGCTTTTTTCATGTGTTGTGCAAGGAATGAAGGCAGCAGTTCCTAAAAGAACAATAGCTGAGATGGCAAATACAAAGCATACCACCCTCCACAGTTGGAAACATAGTAGGCATTGCTAAATTATCTCAGCACCCTTTCTTGCTGAGCTTGGCGATGGCTTCAGAATCCTCAAACCAATCATTACCAATCAACCAGGTTAAGGAGTAAGTTGAAATCTGTTACACCTTTTCTATAATCTAAATGAAAATGTGTATGTATGTATAAAAATGAATCTTAGTTCTCTGAAGAGTTAAAAATAGGTTTATTTTTGAGTTGCATATTTAACATAATACCAGGAGAATTTTAATAGAGATGAGGGTTTATTAAAATGGAAAACAGATTTTATATTCAGCACTCACAAATACCATCTACTGCAAACTGATTTACTCACATAGAGAATTTAATAAGGACCGATAGTCCCACATTGATTTATTTCTTCAACCACACTCAGGGATACAAGCAACATAATTAGCAGCAGTATCTTCAGACACAAAGGAAATCAATTCTTATGCATGCATATGTGTTGACTAGGAATCTTTCAGATTTTTTTCACAATGTCTGATTCAGTAGACTGCATCTATGATAGTGAAACCCAAGTGCACCCTTTTGTAATACATCTTGGCAAATACTGCAAATGCTATAGACCCAGAAGCAGAATGACAACAAAGAGAAAATTCTATTACAGTACAATTAATTATTGGGAGAATTTGCTCGTCCAGTTCCCAAACAGCAACTTTATGAAAATGATTTGTACGTATATGTGAATTTGTATCAGAGATGAAACTAAATGAAAGCATGAAAAGAAAAAGGGAGTAGGGAGGACATGAGCAGTGGCTGTATATTAGGAGAAGAGAATAGCTAATTGGTGACAATATTTTGGAGGTTTTCTAGTGGACAAAATCAAGAAGGTTACATTTTAGCATGGCTATAACAATTAGTACGTGGTTGTAAGGAAAATAGAAGCTAAAAGAGCTGCTACATAGATATGCCTTTCTCCATAAATGTCTTGACTGATTAAATGACAGAAGTTTCTTCTATAAAAAGGTTAATAAAGATGAAGCATATGCTTAGTCTGATTTAGTTCTACAAGCTGTTCTTTAGATTTTGTAGGAAAGCCAATTTCCATTACCCACCAGCCTTCTGATTGTTCTGAACTTTCTCATCAGCTTGGGGAAACTGAGATTGTCTATTTTTTTTTTTCTTTTAGAGTGAGAGAGAGAGGGTGAGGGGAGAGGCAGAGGGCGAGAGAGAATCCCAAGTAGGATCCAATGCTCAGCATGAAGCCTCATGTGGGGCTCGATCTCATCATGACCCTAAGATCATGACATGAGCCTAAATCAAGAATCCAGAGCTCAACCCACTGAGCCACGGAGGCACCCCTGACATTCTACTATTGTTATTTGAAGTATCATCAACCGGCTAGAGTGGATACAACAAATACCATAGTGAAATATTCGGCCTTTTTTATCTTTTATTTAAATGAACTGTCTCTTGTGTTCCAGATTTTTTGTATGATTCCTAAATTTTATGGTTTGCAAAGGCCTAGATGCAGTCCTACTTAGAATAAGAGCTCTTCTGACTGAGGACTTAATCATAACTTTTATAACTGATACATGCATGTCCTCACAGATCCAGGAAGGTGTTTGAACCTAAGAATTTAACATAAACCTGTAAAAGGGGAAGATAGATAGTCACGCACTTTTTATTGCCTTGTTTCAAAATTAAGACACAGAAATACAGCATCAACTTTATTTTTAAAATAAACATTATACTACTTATCCATAATAGCTTGGCCTCCTGGAATTATACAGACAGCAAATTTGTTATATCTTACAGTGCAAACTATTTATTCATCACAAGTGTATAGATAAGTAAATTTAAATTTTTACCTGAACTTATTTTTCTTTCCCATCTTGGTATTTTAATGCTACAGAAGAGATTGGACAGAGATAGGAATATTCTTAAAAGTTTCAACTAGAGACAATCTTAATATCTTATTTTTTTTCCCCTGGTATAGTACAAACTGACCTACTTTGAAGCATTTGGAACATCAAAATGCTATTGCAATGTTCTGACCAAGAAGCTGTCCAAACTAAGTGATTGAGGCAATTCATAATTGAAGGGCTTCACATGAATCCAGTGCTGCCCCAGTTTCAGTTCTTAGCCTCTCTGCCATTTTTTCTTTGAGTACCTTCTAGGTAAAGAAAAGAGAGCTCTATAAGCAAAGGGAAGGAGAGAATTATAAACTGATGGAAAGTGGAGGAAGTTAATAGTATTGTTTTTGGATCTTTTAATATTTTGATATTTGGAGAAGATAGTTGGAATTTTTATTTTCAATGAGAAAATGATTTGCAACTTAGGTTAAGATAGTAAGACTGATGGGACCTGCCCTGACCTCGCACATTACATCCTAGATAGTCAAAGCTTAAGAGATAAGAGGATGTGACTCTGAATCCCATACATCTGAAATGAATTTGACTCAACAGAGGAAAGTGCATTTAAGAAAAAAAATGTCAGGGTGCCTGGGTGGCTCAATGGGTTAAAGCCTCTGCCTTCAGCTCAGGTCATGATCTCAGGGTCCTGGGATCGAGCCCCACATCGGGCTATCTGCTCAGTGGGGAGCCTGCTTCCTCCTCTCTCTCTCTGCCTTCTTGTGATCTCTCTCTCTGTGTCAAATAAATAAATAAAATTTTAAAAAAATTAAAATTAAAATTAAAAAATGTCTACCAATTAAAAAGCAGAAATACAATTTTTGGGGGTAATATTTTTGAAAGAAAATGTCCTTTGATTATCAGTTATTATTATAGAAAAGTATAAAACTAAAATCTCTGGATTTCTGTTCTGGTTCTTTCATTTACTAACAGTATAATCTTGGGTAAACCACTTTATTCTGAGACTATCTTCTTAATCTTTAGTCGGAATGATTGTACATTCCAAATTGACTTCATAGGACCAGGTCAAGGTAGAATGAATAATGTGTATGAAAACACTTTGAAAATATGGAAAGCCATATTAAAGTATGAGGCGTAACTGATATTACATCTACATATTTATTATTATTATTTATTTATTTTTAAGAAATACTTGGGAGCTTAGGGCAAAGGGAAACATCTCCTGGCTACACCTGGGAGATCTGTAGTCAAGAAGCCTTCATTCTTCCTTCAGAACCAGAGCAAAGCTTCTGACATTGGCTCTTTTTCTTGCCCTTTCTTTTCTTAAAGGAAAAGTATTATTTTATTTATTTTTTTAAATTCCAGTACAGTTAACATACAGTATTATATTAGTTGATTGATATTATATTGGCCATTACAAACTTATCCAAATGGCAAACATTTGACTATGACTTTAACTACAATCTCATAATGTGTCATTTTGATGATGGTCTTAAACATAAGGACATGAAAGAACAAGAAAGTGTGCCGATTGATCTACAGTACCATCCAATAAGTAATATTTGGAAGCCAGCTTCTTGACATTTTCCAAATGAGACCAATGCAGATCTCAAAGTAATCCACAGAGGGTGAACCGTATTTACAAGGCATATACAAGAATATCATGATTGAGGTTTTTCCTATTTGAAAAAGTAATTCAACATGATATATATCATAAGAGGTTTTATTTGCAGAAAACATTACATTCTTGTGCAAATCACTTTTGCTCATTTACACACCACTGGCTTGACTAATACATATTTCAAAACAGGGGTGAATCTACTTAAATCAAAAAATAATCCCTGTATCAAATGCTGTGGTCCCAGTATATTAGCCTTCCCTACGCGCAAGGACATGGAGAGAGATGGAAGTATTGATTCGCATGTAGAGATGGGAGAGTGGGAAATACTCAAAAGAATATTTTATCAAACTGGGCTAACATTTACCTGGTTGGTCATACCAGTGGGAAGCTTCTAAAAGATTGGAGAGCTCTGCTTTTGTTCTCAGTTTTACTGCATCTTTGAGTTTACTAAAAAAATCATTGGAAATCTTGCTAAACTGGAACCTGCAGATGCAAGCCAAGATTCAGATAAAACCATCTTTATGGTTTCTAGCCTTTTGCACCTTTGGGTAATCCATCTCTCTCCTGTCCCCAGGAAGCCCGCTATCCTCTTGGCAATGCAAATTCTTTCTAAAATCTAAAGTTTCATATTAACATGGTAATAACTTATGTTACCTTTTAAAGGTCAATTTATATTTTTAAAATATAGCCTTAAAGGGACAGTGAATAAATCTTAGATGTGACTCTTCAGGTTATATGACTCCCAGATGAGGGTATATATTTATATAGGAATTTTATTTTTCCAGATTATACAAGCAGCCAAATATAGATAAAACTGATAACCACGCATGTAGATGATTTTGTTGCAAAAGTATAGTGAAATTGAGGTTTAATATTGTCCAGAGACTGTTAAATACCGTTGAAGTACCTCTTGATGCCAAGTATCTAGAAGACTATGATGAATGTTCAAATATAAAATATGGAGTTCTGAACAAAAACAATGATGTGCTGTGATAATAAATTTGCGGCACAAACTCAAGTATGCACGCACCATCACATTTCTCCACTTTTAACAAATGAAATTAAATCTTCCTTTAAACCAGAAAAGTCAATCTCAGGCATTTTTACTCTCCTGGACCTTTTTGCCCCATTTACCATATGCAGAGCAGACCATTCAGGAAAGCCTTTCCTTTTGTCAGTCTGTTAATTATTGTTGAGATGCTGCTGTCTCTGATCACTGAATTCTTGAGGTTTGGTGATTCTCAGTTTCTATGCCATCTTTGGGCCTTTTCCTGAAGCTTTGTTTCTTATCTCAGGGTCAGAGTCGTAGGGAGACTTGGAAGCCACCTTCTTTAAGGTCTTCGTTTTATCCCTGCATGCCTCCACAAAGCAGATGGAAGCCTCTCACAGAACCTGCCAATGTCCAATCTGTAGAGAATCTTTCCCTATCCATTGCTGTTCTCAAAAATAATCTCCCCTGCCCATTTCTCCTCCTGTCTCGGGAGCCCAGCATAAACTTACGGTACATGTGAGATTTGATCTTTGAATAGCCCCTAAAACACAGAAATAAAGATCTGCCAACATGCTTGATCGTGATCGTGAAGGAGAAATAATGAAGTATAGCTACAGATTAAAACTTCAATACATTAACCTTGACCAACTTATTAAGTGCTTCTGTCTCCCCACCTGCAAAGTAGAAGCTCTATCAAGTTTGGATGATTTACTTTTGTCTTTTTGTGGCTAAAAACTGTACCTCTAGGCCTAATTAGTGATTTTAAATAGATGTAATATTTCTTAACTGGCACTAGTATCCTTAAACCCACAAGAAAGGCCCCTTCCCAGGACCCCATGCTTTAGAGGACCCTGAATATCACAAACATACCAAATTAAATTACAATGCATAATCACATCACTAGCATCTGGTACTCAGGCTGACACAGTATGACCCAGATACATAAAATCGCTGCCTTCACTCAGACCAGTCATGTGCAGACAAGAGATACCCATCTCTTGTCCTTGTTCTTGAACAAAACAGACCTCTATCTGAATACCATATAGGTTTTGGGTTGTCTCACTGTCAACACTGGAAATAGAGACAGAAAGGATTTGAATATTAGAAGGTCTTAGATAGGAGGAAAAACATGCACCACTCTTCCCCCTCCAGCACACGACTCTTAACAGTTTACTTCATAAGGAAGCATCATTTCCCACTGTGCTGAGCATCTGTTTTTCTTATTTTCAATTGTATTTCAAAGTGCAATTCCAAAGATATCTGCAAATTAGCCGAGTCTTCACAACAGTTGTGCAAGATGGTTTAGAAACGTTTCTAACATTAATGTGTATTACTCTAAACTTATATATATGTACATTTATGACATTTATATGTATCACACAACTTAAAGGAAGCCTGACATTGATTCTTTACATCAGCAGTGATATTGGTTATTAGAAATTTAGATTTGTGAGTAGTTCCATTTTGACAAAAA
Source organism: Procyon lotor (assembly GCA_028646535.1). Taxonomy (NCBI): domain Eukaryota; kingdom Metazoa; phylum Chordata; class Mammalia; order Carnivora; family Procyonidae; genus Procyon; species Procyon lotor. Next base: position 116,845,814 of record CM053606.1, read on the forward strand.
ATTTCGATAAGAATTCATAATATTTTCCAAAAAATCTTAACGATTTATATTTATTTAAATGAATTTTTAAATTGATATTTATTATAAATTGTATTTTGCTTTTATGCTTAATAGAAAAGTTTGGATATTTGAGAAGAAATTAGCTTTTAATTACATGAATATCATTGTTTTCTTTATATTTACTTGAATTTACATTTCCCTCCCTTTTTTTGAAGTATAGGTGACACAATGTTATGTTAGTTTCAGGTGTACAACACGATGATTCGATAACTTCATACTCACACTATGCTCACCGCAGGTGTAGCTACCATCTGTCACCATACAATGCTATTATAATGCTACTGATTATATTCTCTATGCTGTATCTTTCATCCCTGTGACTTATTTATTCCATAGCTGGAAGCCTACAAGTCCCACACCCCTTCACTCAATTGCTCATCACCCACTCCCTTCCCCTTTGATAACCACCAGTTTGTTCTCTGTATTCATGGATCTGTTTCCGCTTTTTCTGTTAGTTTGTTCATTTGTTTTGTTTTTTAGATTCCACACATAAGTGAAATCATATGGCATTTGTCTTTGTCTTTTGGACTTATTTCACTTGGCATAATACCGTCTAAATCCATGCATGTTGTTGCAAATGGTAAGATCTCATTCTTTTTTATGGCTGGGTAATAATTTAAATTTTTATATGTTATATTCAAAGTTTATAGATTTTAAAAAATTGTATTTTCTTTTTTGATCTTTTACATCATCATTTCAAAAGAATATAAGTTTCTAAAAATATCCATTATAAAGTCATGATTAGGAGAGGAAAAAAGAAACTATAAAATAAGTACATAGTAATTTGTAAATCACAGGTGATTTTGTTTATTGTTCATTTAAACATTGTGGTTCTATTAACAGAATACCTAGATAAGTACAATAAAAATTAAATTCAATCAATTTATATCTTGCCCATTTTCATTTTATAAAGCCATTCATTCCTTTTTCATTTTTTTGTTATGAAAGTATCTTGTTTGATGAGCACAGAGAGCGTATTTTATTTCACACTATGTTGGTTTGCCATACAGCTTTTAAACATTTAAATGTCTTATGTGTGGGCTTCTATTTGTACTCTGGCCCTGGGCCTCTCAAATACTAGAAGCAGGCCTATAAACTAGAATAGTAAAAGAATGTGAACAGATCCATTTTCCCTGATCTTGACCTTTAAAAATAGCGAGCAGAGCTACACATGATTGATTTCTTGGCTTCTAAAGAACTACTGATATTACAGGTAAATTTCCAGGTCTTTCTTTGTCCTGCTTTCTTTCTGTTTCATTCAGATTTCACCTCGCTATTCTGTTGGTAACTCTCTGTTCTCTGACCCCAACCTCATTCTCCACTTCTCCCTTGTAAATTAACAGTTTTTGCATTCTCCATTGTGTTTGGTCTTCCGCTTTTGATCCCAGACTGTTTGATTCATCTCTTTAGTTGTTAGCTTCCCTGATGGCTTGAGTAGTGAGGGTTAGTTCTGGCCACTTAGGAGGCTGTTCTCAACCTTGGAGACTCAGCTGGAACCTGTCGGAGTAACTCAGACTTCTATTGTCCGTGTTGGGTCCGACAGATTAACACCAATCCATTATTACTATGGAAACAAGATAAAGGAAATAATCACTTTATCATAGGAAGGAAGAAACTTTTGCTTTGTATATAAAAAAATGCACATATGCAAAATACTACCAAAAATTCTACAAATGTCATCTATACTTATAAATGTGTAAGCTTCCTTGTGGAATCTCATTTCTTTACTCAAATTAAAGAAGGTTTCTATCGCTGAAAAAGACATGCTAAATATTATCTGTCACATATATTTCTGTACCCTGTCTTATTAAATTTTAATGTTTGATTGCTCAGTGAAATGACGTTGAATAAATCAGTGCAAATAAGTATTAGCATCTAAAATTTCATGTCTTGCATATATTATCTGTTACCTCAGCATCACTTTTTCTGCACTCTAGAGAACTAAGAGATAATTCAATTACCAAAATGTTCACAGGAGAAACAAGATAGCAACTAAATACCACACTTTTTGTGTATTTGTCATTCTGGCTGTTAAAAATGCAATCCCTTCAGTATTAGCACACAAATTCCTTTTGTGTGCCCTTTTGGTCAAAGGTAGTGTTTTTCAGATACTACAGAATTCTTGGCTACACACTCCCTAAATTCCTCCCATGATGCAACCAAGATTGACCCAGGCTCATCTAATGAAATGAAATTAAATAGATCTTTAATCTTGAGTTAGAGATGCAGACATAAGGGATAACTGGAGGCAAGATCTGATATCTTGTATGGCATATCGGATTTTTAGCTAGAGATCACCCTGATGGTTCAGTGTCTGTGCTTTACCAAGAGATAGGCTTTTTAAAAATTGCCTGTCTCTGGTTAGAGATAATTCATTGCAGGAACAATGGTGCATGCTACCATACTACTCCACGTACCTTGAATAGGTACCTTGAGCCTCTTTGCGTCTAAGAATTCCCCTGGGTCCCTAACCTTGTAAGATATATCTTACCATCTAGATTTTCCCTTGTTCTATGAGCACTCATTGCCATTTTGCCTGAGACAAGATCGGTTTCCTTTGCCTGCAACCAATATACTACAATACAATGTTTCTGAGAACTAATATTTTTAGAAAATGTTTTGATAAACAATTTAAATTAATTCACATTCAAGAGTAGTCTAGAATAACCAAAAAAATTTATGTTAAAGGTAATCCCAAGGAACAAGCCTAAAAAATAATAATGGAATGTACTCCCTTGGAGCATTTCAGGGTCAGCAAGTTCAGGGTATTATCTTCTCTGATAAAGGCAATGAGCAAGTGAGACCAGGACAGAAAATATTGTCCTGATTTTACACACAGACACAATGAGATTGAAAATCCAAAAGTCTAAAAGGTGTGTTTTCCCACAGAAACAGTTAGGCATAGGCCTAGGGCTCATTGCGAACTCTTGAGAAGGAAATGCAATAGGTTTGATTTTCTACATGCAGCCTATAAAGGCACAAGCAACATCATCACCTGCTACCTTTATTAGTTGTGGAAGGAAGGTAAACAGGCTTCCTTTATACTGGAATTATTTCCTAATTGCTTGGAGCTTCTAACCCTCGGGCTGACAAGCACTCCAGCAACCACCCTGCAATAATGTTCCCATTAACCAGTTAGATTTACTGGATCATTTATCAGAGAATTTCAAAATCAGGCATTTTATATCTTTATCTCCAAAGCTGGAAACTTGTATTCAAGTGAAACCGCAAGCAGAAACTCAATATGTAAACAGAGAAAGCTGACGCTCTAAGTGAAACAAGACTTGTGAGACTAGAGACCTCTCATCCCCACACTTAAGGCCCCTCTGTAACCCAGGGCTCCTCGAGAAAGGGTCTAATCACTATTAATGTAGAACTACTCCCTGTTTTATAAGTGAAAATACCCAGGCACAGATAAATCATGTGATTTTTTTCTAAGCCCAGTCTTATATAGAAATTTTACGGAAGACCTGGAGCCTCGACTCCCAGACAAGTATTTTTTTTTTTCAATTTCAGGGGAACACCTGTATTTCCACCCCATTCTCCCAAACTTCACATCAAAGGAAGAGCTATTCAGTGTCTTGTGAAGATGAGCGTGAATAACCTTAGCTATTGTACTAAGTTGTATATTCCTTGAGTCATTTGTGTGCTTTTTGAGGACCTATTTCCCATGGCTAAACAGACAATGAAAGTTACCTGCCAAATGAGAATACTTTTGTGTTTTTTTGGTTTTTTAGAATTTTTATTTTATTTTTTCAGTGTTCTAAGATTCATTGTTCATGCACCACACCCAGTGCTCCATGCAATATGTGCCCTCCTTAATACCCACCACCAGGATCATCCACCCCCACACCCCCCTCCCCTCCAAAACCCTCAGTTTGTTTCTCAGAGTCCACAGTCTCTCATATTCCATCTCCCTCTCCGATTTCTCCCAATCCACCCTTCTTTTCCTTCTCACAATGTCCTCCATGTTTTTCCTTATGCTCTACACATAAGTGAAAGCATATGATAATTGACTCTCTCTGCTTGACTTATTTCACTCAGCATAATCTCTTCCAGTCCCATCCATGTTGATACAAAAGTTGGGTATTCATCCTTTCTCATGGAGGCGTAGTATTCCATTCTATATATGGACCATATCTACTTTATCCATTCATCTGTTGAAGGGCATCTTGGCTCTTTCTACAGTTTGGTGATTGTGGACATTACTGCTATGAACATTGGGGTACATGTGGCTCTTCTTTGCACTACATCGGTATCTTTGGGATAAATACCCAGTAGTGCAATAGCAGGGTCATAGGGTAGCCCTATTTTTAATTTCTTCAGGAATCTCCCACTGTTTTCCAAAGTGACTGCACCAACTTGCATTCCCACCAACAGTGTAAGAGGGTTCCCCTTTCTCCACATCCTCTGCAACATTTGTTGTTTACTGTCTTGTTGATTTTGGCCATTCTAACTGGTGTAAGGTGATATCTCAATGTGGTTTTGATTTGAATCTCCCTGATGGCTATTGATGATGAACATTTTTTCATGTGTCTGTTAGCCATTTGTATGTCTTCTTTGGGGAAGTGTCTGTTCATGTCTTCTGTCCATTTTTTGGTGGGATTATCGATTTTGTGAGTGTTGAGTTTGAGGAGTTCTTTATAGATCGTAGACATCAGACTTTTGTCTGTAGTGTCATTTGCGAATATCTTCTCTCATTCTGTGGGTTGCCTTTTTGTTTTGTTGACTGTATCCTTTGCTTTGCAGAAGCTTTTTATCTTGATGAAGTCCCAAAAGTTCATTTTCGCTTTTGTTTCCTTTGCATTTTGAGACATGTCTTGAAAGAAGTTGCTGTGGCCAATGTCAAAGAGGTTACTGCCTATGTTCTCTAGGATTTTGATAGATTCCTACCTCACATTGAGATCTTTTATCCATTTAGAATTTATCTTCGTGTATGGCATAAGAGAATGGTCAAGTTTCATTCTTCTACATAAAGCTGTCCAATTTTTGCAGCACCATTTATTGAAGAGACTGTCTTTTTTCCACTGGATATTTTTTCCTGCTTTGTCAAAGATTATTTGGCCATAGAGTTGCAGGTCCATATCTGGGGTCTTTATTCTGTACCACTGGTCTATGTGTCTGTTTTTGTGCCAGTACCATGCTGTCTTGGTAATCACAGCTTTGTAGTAAAGCTTGGAATCAGGCAAAGTGATGCCCCCAGCTTTGTTTTTCTTTTTCAACATTTCCTTAGCAATTTGGTGTCTTTTCTGGTTCTACACAAATTTTGAGATTGTTTGTTCCAGCTCTTTGAAAAATGCCAATGGAATTTTGATCAGGATGGCATTGAAAGTATAGATTACTCTGGGCAGTATAAACATTTTAACAATGTTTATTCTTCCAATCCGTGAGCATGGAAAGCTTTTCCACCTTTTTGTGTCTTCTTCAATTTCTTTCATGAGTGTTCTGTAGTTCCTCTAGTACAACAAGACTCGTCCATATGCTGTCTACAAGAGATACATTTGGAACCAAAAGAACATCCAGACTTAAAGTGAAGGGATGGAGAACCATCTTGCATGCCAATGGGCCTCAAAAGAAAGCTGGGGTAGCAATTCTCATATCAGATAAATTAGATTTTAAGCTAAAGACTACAGTCAGAAATACAGAAGGACACTACATCATTCTTAAAGGGTCTATCCTTCAAGAAGATCTAACAATTATAAATATTTATGCCCCCAGTATATGAGCAGCCAACTACATAAACCAACTGTTAGTCAAAATAAAGAGTCATATTGATATGAATACATTAATTGTAGGAGATCTTAACACACCACTCTCAGTAACAGACAGATCATCCAAACAAAAGATCAATAAAGAAACAAGAGCTTTGAATGACACATTGGACCAGATGGACCTCATAGATATATACAGAACATTCCACCCTAAAACAACAGAATACTCATTCTTCTCGAGCGCACATGGAACTTCTCCAGAATAGACCACATACTGGGTCACAAATCAGGACTTGACTGATACCAAAAGATTGAGATGATTCCTTGAATTTTCTCAGACCACAATACTTTGAAACTGGAACTCAACCACAAGAAAAAGTTTGGAAGGAATTCAAACACTTGGAGGCTAAAGACCAACCTGCTCAAGAATTTTTGGATCAATCAGGAAAACAAAGAAGAACTTATACAATTCATGGAAACCAATGAGAATGAAGACACATTGGTCCAAAACCTATGGGATATGGCAAAGGCAGTCCTAAGAGGGAAATACATAGCCATCCAAGCCTCACTCAAAAAAATTGAAAAGTCCCGAATACACCAGCTCTCTTTATACCTTAAAGAACTGGAAAATCAACAACAAATTAAGCCAACCCCAAGCACAAGAAGGGAAATAATCAAGATTAGAGCAGAGATCAATGACTTAGAAACTAAAGATACAGTAGAATGCATCAATGAAACCAGAAGTTGGTTTTTTGAAAGAGTCAATAAGATCGACAAACCACTGGCCAAACTCATACAAAAGAAAAGAGGGAGGACCCAAATTAATAAAATTATGAATGAAAGGGAAGATATCACGACTAACACCAAGGAAATAGAAACAATCATCAGAAATTATTATCAACAGCTATATGCCAATAAGTTAAACATCCTAGAAGAAATGGATGCATTCCTAGAAACCTATAAACTTCCAAGACTGAAACAAGAAGAAATTGACAACCTGAATAGACCAATATCTAGTAATGAGATTGAAGCAGTGATCAAAAACCTCCCAAAAAACAAGAGCCTAGGACCTGACAGATTTCCCTGGGGAATTCTACCAAACATTCAAAGAAATAATACCTATTCTCCTGAAGCTGTTTCAAAAAATAGAAACAGACTCTTTCTATGAAGCCAGCATTACCCTGATCCCCAAACCAGGCAACCATCAAAAAGGAGAATTTCAGACCAATATCCCTGATGAATATGGATACCAAGATTCTCAACAAGATCCTAGCTAATAGGATCCAACAGCACATTAAAAAGATTATCCACCATGAGCAGGTGGGATTTATCCCTGGGATGCAAGGGTGGTTCAACATTCGCAAATCAATCAATGTGATAGAACAAATCAGTAAAAGAAGAGAGAAGAACCACGTGTCCTCTCAATTGATGCAGAAAAAGCCTTTGACAAAATACAACATCCGTTCCTGATTAAAACTCTTAAAAGTATAGGGATAGAGGAGACATTCCTCAACTTCATAAAATCTATCTATGAAAAGCCCACAGTGAATATCATTCTTAATGGAGAAAAACTGACAGCCTTCCCTTTAAGATCAGGAACATGACAAGGATGCCCACTCTCACCACTCTTGTCCAACATAGTACTAGAAGTCCTAGCGACAGCAATCAGACAACAAAAGAAATAAGAAGATATTCAAATTGGCAAAGAAAAAGTCAAACTCTCTCTCTTTGCAGGTGACATGATACTTTATATGGAAAATCCAAAAGACTCTACTCCCAAACTACTAGAACTCATATAGCAATTCAGTAATGTGACAGGATACAAAATCAATGCACATAAATCAGTTGCTTTCTTATACACTAACAATGAAAATATAGAAAGGGAAATTAGAGAATTGATTCCATTTACTATAGCACCAAGAATCATAAGATACCTGGGAATAAACCTAACCAGAGAATACTTTGAAAGTGAAAGTCTCCCTCTACACCTCAAAAAGGACCACAAGGCCCTGAGATCCTCTACTGTGGGCATCACGCTGATGTGCTGCTTGGGACCACCTTGGGATGCTTACTAAAGTATGAGGGCCCAGAAAAATTCCCATCCACTGAAGCAGGTGAGGGGAATAGTTGAAAGAACTCCAGGAGGTGGCG
>CM053606.1:116854235-116879842 GCA_028646535.1 Procyon lotor
GTCTGCTTAGAAGGCGCACACATGAAAATAAGCTAAAAAGTGAGGGAATCCTATTCTAAAATAAAACTAGTAAATTATATGAAACAAAATTAGTGAATAAAAAAATGAAATTAATGTCTCTTGAGTTCAGTTTTCTCAGAGAAGTTTCTCCCACAACACCATTTCCACAGTGGCCTTACTCTCCTGTGGCCAGAGGCCAATATTGGGCTCTTTCTCAGCCCTTGCAAGTGCAATTTTGTAGGCTACTATTATAGGATATCATTGCCCTTTCAATTATCTGTCTGTTCTCCTTAGTTACAAAACAGATGACTTTCTGACCAGCTAACTCTGGGCCTTAGGGTTGAAATAATCACTTCTATCGCCATCTTAGTGACTTGTGGTTCCACATTTGCATTTGACACCAATCATTCCAGCAAGCTTAATACCAAAATCAATTTCCAATTCAGGAGAAACAAATGACTGGTCACCTGGTCAGTGTGTGGTTTCTAGATTTCTATATTCCTTAAATTGTAAATCTGTTAATGATATTGCTGAGATAGGGGAAAGCCTATCTTATAAGGAACACAGCTAAATTTTCACTTCCTTCACTCCTTGGCCATATATAAAACTTATGATCAGAAAGTGACCATTAGGGTCTGTATGAGAACATTTTATAAACGGATGCTTAACATTTACAAATTTTGTACATTTCTGTGTTTATTACATTTCACAATAAGGAAAGAACAATTAAAAACTAAAGTATGATAGAATTAATTTTTAATTTGCATTCCTTTAAAATTCTTTATTTTCACTTTTATACCTCCTACACTTGGAAGATTCATAACTAGAACCCAAATTATTACTGGGTCTCCAGTCCATACATCATGCTGGTCATGGAGCCCGTCCTACTGCCCTGTCCAGACAGAGAAACAAATTCGCAGCCCTGCCCAGTTGCTGAGTGTAACATCCAGTCCTAACCATCCAGAAAACCTGGCCAGACAACCTGGCAACCACGGGACTCATCCCACAGTCCGGCACAGGAAGCCAAGCCAAGCACAGAGCATAGCCCCTGGCCCCACATAAGCAGAGAGACCAACATTGTCTCTGGGCAGCCTCAGAACCCAGCCTACTGTATCACCAACCTGTGAAGCCTCACCTATAAGCCCCATCCAGCAGAGGAACCTAGCCTATAGCCCTGCTCTGTTGTTGAAAGTCAGCCCACAGCCTTGCCCAGGCAGGTACCCCAACCAGTGACTCCACTCAACTGCAGAGCACAGCCTCCAGCCCCACGCAACTGTGGGCTACAGCTGGAGGTCAGTGGCAATTTTTTACAAAAAACAGAAGGAAAAAAAAAAAACAGCACTGACTGAATAGTCAAAGCAATCCTGAGAAAGATCAAAGCTAGAAGAATCATATTTCTTGATATTAAGCTATATTATAAAGTTATGTACTAATCAAAATAGTATTGTACTGGCATAAAAAGAGACACAAAGATCAATAGAAAGAACTGATAGCCTAGAAAAAAAACCTATGCATATATGGTCAGTTAGTATCTTGCAGTGGAATCCATGTCTATCAGATTATAAGCTCTCTACGGGCCCATAGTGCTCTGTACTTTACCCATGATGCCTGGAAATAATTCTTATGTAGTAGATACTTGATAAATCTCTGGAAAACAGTATGGTGGTTCTTCAAAAAGCTAGAAATAGAACTACCCTATGACCCAGCAATTGTACTACTAGGTATTTCCCCAAAGTATACAAAATACTCATTTGAAGGGGCACATGCACCCTGACCTATATAGCAGCATTATCAACAAATGTCACTTTATGGAAAGAGCCCAAATGTCCATATACTGATGAATGGACAAAGAAGATGGGCATGCATTACCCAGCCATCAGAAAGAACGAAATCTTGCCATTTGTAATGAGATGGGGGAGCTACACTGTATTGAAATAAGTCAATTAGAGAAAGATAAATAACATATGATTTCACTCATGTGGGAGTTAAGGAAAAAAAAACAGATGAACACAGGAAGGGAGAAAAAAAGAGAGGGAAGCAAATCCTAAGAGACTCTTCACTATAGAAAACAAACTGAGGGTTGATGGATGGGTGGTGGGCAGGGGAAGGGCTAAGTGGGTCATGGGTATTAAGGAGGGCACTTGTTGTGATGAGCACTGGATGCTTCTATGTAAATGAATCACTAAATTCTTTTCCTCAAACCAATATTACACTATATGTTAACTAACTAGAATTTAAATAAAAATTTGAAACAACAAAAAAGGTACTTAATAAATATATGTTAATATGGATGAATAGCTCTTTGAGAACTTGATAATCTTATAGTTAATTGGATTTCACACAAGACATTTATAAAAGGCCGTTTCTGGAGTTTTCTTCCTTTCTGGGTGTTCACACTAAACCCCTATATTAGTTTACTACAGTAATGAAGTACCACAAACTGAGTGGTGTAACCAGCAGAAATTTATTGGCTCACGGTTCTGGAGGCTAGATGTCTGAAATCAAAGTGTTGACAGGGTTGGCCTTCTGAGGGTGTCTGTGAAGGCAAAATCTATTCTGGAACTCTCTCCTTGGCTGCAAAGATAACCGTCTTGATGCTCATATCATGTTTCTCCCTGTGTGCATGTCTCTGGGTCCAAATTCTCCCGTTTTATAAAGCAGTCATGTTGGATTAACGCCCATCCTAGTGATCCCATTTTAACCTGATGACCTCTGTAAAGACCCTGTCTCCACATAGGGTCACATTTTGATGTAAGGGGTGGGGAGTAGGGATTAGGACTTCACCATATGGATTTTGAGGGGACACAATTCAACCCATAACAACCACTTATATTTCTATCATAGTATTTCTCTTGTTAGTTATACTAATTTGTCTTTATCATGATTAAACTTTGAGACAATTTGAACACATAGTGGTCACTCAGTAAACACTGAGGATATGACTGAATGTGTGCTCTGAAGAACAATTATTGAGTCTAACACCCACCTTCAGCCTTTCCAAGAGGACTTCTTTTCTTTTTAAAAGATTTTATTTATTTATTTTAGAGAGAGAGCGAGCATGAGCGGGGGAGGGGCAGAGGGAGAGAGAGAAGCAGACTCCCCACTGAGCAGAGAGCCTGATGAGGGCCTTAATCCCAGTATCCTGGGATCTTGACCTGAGCCAAAGTCAGACGCTTAATGGACTGAACCACCTGAGTGTCCCCTCCCTTAGGGCTTTTTAAACGTGATCAGACACCTTCTACTTCAAACCTCCACCCAGGCCTAACCACCCTTTTTCTAGGCTTGCTTTTTCCTACCTTATACCATGTTGTAGTGAATCTGAGCAAATCTGATTCACTACAAGGACAGGACCCTGAGTTAATAATACTCATCTTCATACTCCTAATATCTAGTGCCGTGCTTGGAGCATAGTAAATGTTCAGTGTTTATTGAACTCACAGAAGCCAACAGAACTATGACCCAGACCGAAGAAGTAAGGACAAAAATCATTTCCACACAGATACCTTAGGAATGCCATTGTGACTGGGGCACGTGGATCTTTCACTGTTGTCCATTTCTGGAAAACTGAGGTCAGCGTAACCTTCAAACTGCAGCTGCCTACAATCACTGTGTCCCAGGAGAAGTGGAAATCAAGTTACATTGAAAGCAAAATGAAACTACTTCAAAGTCTTGTCCCTGCTGTTAGTTCCTAGGAAAGGAAACAGTGTCACATTTCATTGTCTCTGTATCACAACAGCAATAAAAAAAAAAAACAATTCCCTTACTTCAGAACAGTGATGTTCAGATCCCGAGGCTGCAGTGGCATAGGATTTTGTGGGAAGGTATATTTTTAAGAGAATTTGGCACACAAGGAAGTGCTGCAATCCTGTTTTTAATGCCATCTTGGCATTGTCTTAATTCCCATTCCAGATGTTCCACTTGGAGGGCTGAGCGTGTGGACATTTTTTCCTTGGAAATTCAGCAAATACCATAGTAGTATATGGTTTGTCCTCATCTCCAGAGAGAGATGCTGAAAGGAATGCTTCACCTGGCACAAATTCAAGGATATTCATTATACTAGGAGAAACATACATCACAATAAAAGGAAATGTTAGATTTCATTTAATGTCGTCCAGTTGCCTTAAGATATTTTTTCATTTTAGACTCTTTCTGTGGAGACTGCAGTGTTGGGAGAGCAAATGAACAAAGAAATGAGTATAGATAAATGCTAAGCAGTAAAATATTATTTGAAATATCAGAAATGGTGCACTTTATAGAAACTAAAGTAGCTTGGGCATTCCTCCTATATGCGGAATGAATAAAAAGTGTGCTGAATCCTGAGCAATCTTTCAATTTGCTATTGAACGATTGAGTTTTGCTTTTCTTTTTTCAGTAAAATTTAACAACCTAGTATGACCTTAAAATTGTCTCTTCACAATTTCTATGGTTCCACCTTTGATTTTATGCTCTAGGATATCCTTACAGGTGAATCTATAATTTAAAAATAAAAATCTCCTTTCAATATATTAATAAGCCCTGATACTGACAGGCCTCTCAAGTCTTGCCTGACTTTGAATTTGTCTCTCTCAGAGGTCCCAGGAGTATTTTGCTCCAAGACATTCTCTCCAGATGTGTCTCTTCAATTTAGGATTGGATTTATGCATACTTATATTCATATTTGAGACAACCAATGCCTCAGTAATGTTTTTATTGATCTTTCTGCAAAAAGATGAGAGCTTAATTGGTAGAAAGAGATTGGTTCTGTCTGGGTATATTTGATAAGGTAGACCCTTAAGGGAGATCATTAGGCCCTAACGAAAAAAGAATTGGTCCTCTCAAACTGTTTCTGCTTATCTTATCATGAGGGTGGTGGTGGGGCTCTGTGTTTAGGCATAAAGCTGAGCTGGATTTCATGGAATCACATGGGGGCTGGGTGACCAATGAGAGGCTGTTGCTAGGGAGAGATTGCAACCAACATATGCTAACTAAGTCAGACTTGATACAAATTGAAAAAAAAAAAAAAGCAAGAGAAGATAAAATTCTCTTTGTGCATTTTTCTCTCTCTTTCTTTTAGTACTGCATACTGTATGTGTTTCTGATTATAGCACTATTATTCTTACCTCTTATTTACCCAGACCTGTTTTTTCTTTTTCTTTCCCTGTCTTATATACTTCAGTCATGCTTTTCCTTTCAGCTACTCTATTGCCTTCTCTCTCTACCTATAAAATCATTATCTCTCAATTTGTCATAGATAATTGCTAGTGATTAATTTCGTAAGACATCTAAGATTGTAAAAAAAAAAAAAATAGTTCATTAAATACCAAGGGTTGACAGTAATAGAAGTATGGTGGTCTATGTCAGGGCAGCGCTCAGGGAGAAAAGTCTGGACGGGATCTCAGAAACTGAAATGTCTGTTATTTGACTGCCTGCGGGGTAACTCATTTGTGCTGGAGTCTACTTACTGGGAATCAACAGAAATTCCTAAAATATGCCAAGTTATGCAACAGCCTCAAAATAATACAGTGCTATTGAGCAATAGCTCAATTATTGAGCAATAGCTCAATAATTATTTGTTGACTATAAATGAATAGGAAATCAGCCCTTGCTCTTCAGGGAAAATAATATAGTACGGGTATTTTATGCAATTCAAGAATGAGTAAGATGAATCATAAATTTCTGAAAGCCTCAATGGTTAGAGGAAATACACATTCATGTCCAATCACACCTCCCTTATACACTGGCACACCCCATATCAAATTAAGAAAGCATTTCCTATTTTTCTCCCCTATTCCTGTAATGAACGATGTTGGATCTTTAATTAAGCTAAGTATTAAATGATGAATTATTTGTTCAATTTTCACATATTGAAATTTTCACATATTGAAAATTCTTTCCATGATACAGAAAAAAGTCTTTGTCATTTCCCCTAATTTCTTGTCTGTGCCTTGGGTAACATTTTAAATGTTTGCTTTGTGTTTGTAGTAACATATCAGATCATCAAAAAAAGTATGAATTCATACCTTTATTACTGTTTATTTTAAATTAATTCAATTTTTAAGCCAAGAGACTGGAACAACACATATAAACCTGTTTATTTTTGATGATAAGGCCTGAGTAGTTCTGTCTCCTGGTCCACTGCATTGATAGATACTGTTGGACTGACTCAATGATTCTGATCCCCGAACACAGTTAGTAAGAGCTACTGATGTGGCTCACTTTTTAAAGCCAGAAGGGCTTGGGATGGGGTCCTTCTCAATCGCATTAAAGCCATTTTCTTATTTATTGCATGTCCTCTCTCTCCTGGGACTCATGATATAAAAACCTGGTTCTTGGGACAAATCAACCCGTTAGTTTCAGGGTGAGTATCCACAATGTAGGAACATCCAGTTTGGGGGAAAGAAGCAGTTTTATGATCTCTATCAGCTGTTCTGAGAGGTGATCTCACATTTTATTTGCCAGACTTTGGTTCCACATTTGGCTCTGAGCTGCCCTGGTAATGTGTGGGATGTTTATGAAATGCCTGATATGTTTGTAATTTGCATTTGCCAACTCCATTTGGAAATCAGTGCAAAAATAGAGAAAAAAGTAAAGGCAACTATTATGTTGCCAAATGTGTAATTACTCTTTTTCATAATCTATTTTTCCTTGGAAATGATTGTTTTGATCCCAGGCAGTGAGTTGAATCTAACAGAGAAAAAAGGACCATCTTTGCTCTGGCTTATTTCCTAGGTTGTATGCAATCGATGAGTCCTATCATTGTTAATCCTTTGCCACTGTTTGCTAGTCTCAAAAATCATAAGACCTTACATTTCATTTCATGAGGTGATCTAGTATTTCTGGCTGTGCAAAAATGTTGCTGTCCTTTCTTAAGGCCCTCCATGGATGGCTCCACACAGTGGTTTCAGGCCATTTCCTTCACTTCTGTTTATTCCCTGACTTATATTATCCCTTAGCTAGTTTTCTGTACATGCCATCAGTTGTTTTGAATCATGCTGTTCTCAATCTGAAAAATCTTCCTTTAATTCTTGCCCTCATCCAGATTCTTTCCATTCTTTAACATCCAGATCAGTTATTTTGTAATTTTCTTTCCTTTTTTTTAGCGAGGGAGAGAGGGAGAGAGAGAGAGAAGTGGGAGAGAGGCCGAGGGAGAGAGAGAGAAAAGAATCTTAAGCAAGCTCCATGCCAGAGTGGAGCCCGATACGGGGTTCCATCTGACAACCCTGGCATCATGACCTGAGCCAAAATCAATAGTCAGGCACTTAACTGACTGAGCCACCCTGGTGCCTCGAGATTAAGTTATTTTATGTTTTTAAAAGTCTTACCTTCTGGCTGCACTGACTCTTCTCTGGATTGTGTGTTTTTGTTTCAGTATCCAAATGGTGAGTTACTTGAGAGTGATAGTCATCTCATATTTTTCTTGTATTCTTCATGATATCCTGCATAGCATTGGGCACAATGCAGACATTCATGCTCAAGTATTCATTCACATGCTGGTTTTAAGCCATACACACACACACACACACACACACACACACACACACACACACACGCGCGCGCGCGCGCACGCGCACCTCCAACTTAATGTTGCTCTCTACTGGGTACTATAATGAAATGAGAAATGAGCACCTCTTTCCTTCCTGTCTTAGGGACACTTATGATCTAAGGTAATGAAAATAATGAAATAACTATTATCTTTGTCATTATTATTTTATTGATTGGTTGATTGATTTTCTTGAGAGAGAGAGAAAGAGCAAGAGAGAGAGAGAGAGTGCAAGCAGGGGGAGGGGTAGAAGGAGAGGGAGACAAACAGGCTCCCTGCTGAGCAGGTAGCCCCATGCAAGTCTCCGTCCCAGGACCCTGAGATCATGACCTGAGTCGAAATCGAAAGTGAGACGCTTAACTCACAGAGCCACCCAGATAGCCCCTCACTATTATTTTATATACCTCATGCCTACTATATGAGCTAAGATCTACATATATCATTTCATTTGATTCTTACAACAGTCTAGCAAGAGATGTGTTGACATTGCCATTTTAGAGGTGAAGACGCTGAAGCTCAGAGAAGTTAATTGAGTTTCCCAGGGTCACAGAGACAGTAAATGATGAAGCTTAACTGGAATTCAGGTCATCTTTCTCTTAAACAAAACAGAGAAATGTCTTATTTTTCCTGTCTTGTTTTGCCATGTTTGGGGGAGCGGGAGTGATAGGTCTCACTCACCATTCATTGTGTGCTCCTTCCCTCTCTTGCCAGATACTGGAAGCCCTCAGACCTTTGACCCCAAGCTGCCCAGGGACCTCCTCTGCAGTGCTTGCAAAGGGTCTTCCCATCTTGAGGGAAAATGATCCCTTCCTGTACTCTTCCCCAACTCTTTCTCCTACTGCTCTTATACCTTCTCAGGTGACAGCCTTGCTCATGTCTGATAAGTTGATCTTCATAATGTACTAGTAGATAATTGTGACTTAATTTTTTTCATTCATACCAGAAAAATTTGGGTGCTGAAAGTGAGTTCCAAGGGTCATAGTGTTTTTTTATCTCAAACTAATGAAGTTCTAATAATGAGAATATTATGGTTAAAGAAAGATTTAGAAGCTTGAGCCTTTCAATAGTGCCTCTCAGATCACATCTATACCAACTGCCTATGCAAGCTGAGGAACTTAATTTAAGTCTAACTTTCATTTCTTTTCCCTAACCTTCTTCTTGGAGCAAAATGAGTTATCAAGAAGTGTGGTTAACTCTATTGCCCATGCTTATAGCCTTCTTTGTATTATTTTACTCATCTTAGAAACCTAAAATTTAAGACATCTCTTCCCAATGCCTTATATGGCAGATGGATGGACTTGATCTCAGGGATGTTCTCCCATGAGAACAGGAACTTCGTTTCATGCTCACTGCTACGGAACCAAGGCTCAGAGCCTTATCTGACAGAGTAGGCTCCCAAGAAATACTTACCGAGTTAATTGAGGAAATTAGCACATACCAAGTTTGTTATTCCTAAGGATAACCATGAAAACTAATATTTATTGAACAAACTATATCCCAGCTATTCTTTTTTTAAAGATTGATTTATTTATTTTTAGAGCGAGAGACCATGCATGCATGCAGGTGGGGGGAAGGGCAGAGTGAGAGGAAGAGAGAGAATCTCCAGCGGACTCCCAGCTGAACACAGAGCCCAGTGCTGGGCTTGATCTCATGACCCTGAGATCAGGAACCCAGCCTAAACCAAGAGTGAGACACTCAACCGACTGAACCACTGAGGCGCCCCTATGCCAGATACTATTATAAGCACTTCGCACACATTAATTTAATACTTGGAACAACTTCCAATACTTATTATATAGCTGAAGAAACTAAGGCACCAAAATGTTATGTAGTTTACCCAGTTAAGCAGCTAGTCAGTTTTGGATCTGTGGTATGAAACCAGACAAACTCAGTCTAAAAACAGACTTAACTACTGAGAAAAATTGTTCAGATATCAAATCCTCCAGAAGTATTGCCTCTACCTCCATCCCTAAGACAGGCTGGGTAAAGTGTTCCATTTAAGATCATGTTATAGTGTATGCTTTGTATATATATATATATATATATCACACTGTATTATAATAATTTGTCTTTGTTATTCTTAACTGAAATGACTGGGTTGTGTGAAAAAATTGAAGCAAAATTTATAATTAAAAATAAATTTGGGATAAGGTCAGAATAACAAAGCATTTTCTACCTACAAAATTATTTTGACTATCATATAAAACATAGAGCTTAATGCTGATTAGAATAACAAACAGAAATAAACACTACTAGACCCCAGAGTCCAATGATGCTCATTTTTTGTTAATTTCTATAATATGAATTTGCTGAGCAAGAGCATTTGATTTTCTTTGTACCTTCAGTTTTATTTTATACAGTGCTATCTGGGTCAAATTAAAGTATCGTTTGCCACAGATATAAATTAATTAACTCTCTATTAATGCTAACCTGTATTAGGTGCTCATTCCCCCTCATGTACATCTGATAAGTACTAACATCTTTGTCATTGGGAAATATGTTCTTTGAGTTAGCATTATGGAAATGCAGAGAGTGACCCTGCTGTGGTTTATTGGGTCAGGTCAGAGATTGAAAGGTCCCAGATGGCTGCAGGATCTTGCAGTATGCAAGTCTGTTGCTAGGAGACCATATTGATCCTCTTTGCAGATGACCTCGTCTATTTGCCAGTGATTGATTGCCATCATTTACAGCATTAGGTAGAAGGTTTGCCTAGTCTTCAAGATTTATAAATTTAAAAAATCTAGTCATTTAAGCTTAAAATGCTTTATGGTATTTTTTTTAACACACCTATAGCAGCCTATCATTAGGAATGCCTGCTCATTTAATGTGCCTAGTTTCAAACATGGTTCAATAGATATATATTTTCCTGCCTTAATATAAGTACAATATGATTATCAAAACCAATTTGCTTATATTAACCAAAGTCAGTTTGCCTTTTACTGATCAAAACCAACTTGTGTTGTGTCTGCCTTGTGGCTTCTTACTGATCAAAACCAAATTGTGTTGTGTCTGCCTTGTCCAGCTCTTTGTCTTACGCAGAAGGCTCCAACTAGAATGGCCTTTCTCAAGATGATCGGTTTCATATACATTAAAATGTTCCACTTATGGAGAATAACAGAAGACTTAATTGCACCTCAGTGCTTTCAAACATGAAAGCTTTCATGTTTGGCCCCTAAAGGTCAAGTTGGACAGTGTAGTCAATAACTCGACAGCTAGTCCAATGAGAGCACTGACTTTCTTCTCCTACCCTCATGCCTGTGGGGAAGTGCATTACCTTTGAATGCTGCTCCAGGCAGTCAAGAAGGAAGTCTATACACAAATCAGATTTCTTGATTACAGCTCTCAGTGATTAATGCCTGATATAAATATACTGCTGTCTAATATTTTAGGGTAGATTAAAAAAATCAGGTGGAGACAGCCTTGAAGAGGACAGCTTTTTATTAGACTTGTAGAAGAATCCATTTAAATGGATACCCCAGTAGTATTTTGCTTAGCCTGCTTTGTCTGAGACAGGGTCTTAAAGACCCTAGTATCCTATAAATCTTGACTTCTCTCAAGTTTCTGGGAGAAATGGGGATGTGATGGGAGTTTTCAAAAAAAATAATGGTGATAGATACTAGGTGCTTATTTTGTATAAAAACACCAATCTCAGCAATAGATAGGTAAACACACCTCACACACACACACACACACACACACACACACACAGAAAAAGAGAGATGGACAGCCATTATTTTTCCTATAACAGTCCTATTAGGTAGGTATTATTATTTTAAACAAGATGAGTATATTAAAGCACACATGTTTCAAATGATTTGCTAAGAGGGATGGATGGAGCCAGAATTCATCCCACACAGTTCGAAGGCAGAGCCAGAAGTCCTAAGCACCACGGCCACCATCTGCCCTGCAAGAACAGGATCTGGACCTGATCCAAAGCTTCTCTGTAATGATCAGGGAACTCCAGCAACTCTCATCCCTCCACTCACCTCATCATCGGCCCCTTGATGCTTCACTCACAGTAGCCTCCATTAGATATTTTGCTAACCCAAAACTTGGGTCTGAGGACTGAATTAGAGCATCAGCACTTCCCACCAGGCCCCCCCAGGGAGAGGTAAGAATAGGTTTCCAAATCACTACTGTATGGCAGGCTTTGTCATCCCCTGCCCGGTGTCACAATGACTGTACTGTTGTCTTATATTTCCACATTCCCATGAATTCTATATCTTAACTCAGTTATAGCCACCTCTCCTTCCTAAGTACCCCCTAATCTTCTCTCATGAAAAGTAGAGAAGTGATTAATATTGGCAAAAGCACTAAGAGAGATGCTGGAAATTAGGTAGTACCCATTTTTGGAGACTGGACCACAAGGAGCACATTCCTAAGGATTTCATTCACTTTCAAGTGCTGTCAACGTAATTTTTACTCTATAAATGCTAATTCATATGCGCTTGAAGCCAGTTTTAGCCATTTTATTCTTATTCAGGCTTCTGAAGACATCGACTCATCGAAGCTCATGAAATATAAACAACTTTAAACATTTTAGGGCTCATTTTTTTCTTTTGATCTCGTATTGTACTGAAGAATAATAGTGTCTTAGAGAATTTTAAGTTTGGTAAGTAAATAAATTAAATTCTGGAAAATATGTAGATATGCATCAAAAGGACAATGTGGATATCTCAATGGATATTTACTAAGTTATAGTAATAGTAGCTGGCAGATGTAGAGGACTTATGTCCCTGGTACTGTTCTAACAGTGTACATGTATTATCTCATTTAATATCCATGGCCACCCTGTGAGGCAAGTCCCATTATTATCTCCTTCCACCGAAAGAGGAAACAGAGGTACAGAGAGTTTCAGCAACGTGCCACAGAATACACAGAAACTGTTTGCCAGAAATAGGATTTGATCCTAGGCACTTAGGCTGAATGGTCCATATTCTTAGGTAGAGTATTTACATTCATTTTAATTATTAGAGAACTCTTTTTTCATTAAGTTAATCAGCAGAATTTTCATTGTAATACGTTTTTTGTAATAGTTTAATATAATGTCTTAACTGGAATTTTCTATTGGCTCCATTTTTTGTTGAAAGTAGAATTTCCCTCATATTTCACCACAGAGACAGACTCTCACTATATAATTTGAGTTTGCATAGGATCTGTCGTGAGAAATTTCATCTTACCTCGGTTACTCCAGGGTCCCTGTTATAGAGCCAGATTTGAAACATGCTTGAGCAGAGCTTGTTTCTGCCTTTAAGCAAGGAAGTCCTGGGGTATGCAGACCGACAGCCATCTGGTTATAATTATAGCTTAGTTTGATATATAGGCATTCATAATTGGTATAGAGAGTCTCGTCCATAGAGAGAGGGAGGAAGAGAATTATATATATGTGCCCGTGTACCACAAGAGCTGAAGACTGGGCTCCTCCCCAGGCCCAGAATCTGAATCCTAACTGGCCTAAACGAATCATGGTAATTACATTCCCCTCACCGGTGATTATAAATGGCATTTAGCACAATTATGGCCAATGAGACACACCAAGGAAGTCAGACGGTTGGACTTCTAGAACATTCTCCCTTGTTGCGCTGGATTAACCAACCTGGGACCAGGACCATGCTACCCTCTGAACAGGTTGTTTTGTGAGATAAATTTACCTTGTTGCTTTAAGCCAGTGTGATCAGGTTTCCCATTACATAGGCAATGTAACTGTCCTTTCATGGGTAAGTCCAAGAGAAATGGTATATCATAGGGGTGAACACTGCCAGGAAGAGCCAGTGAGCCTTTTCAGCCTGTAGGTCATACAATTTCTGTCACAATTATACAACTCTGCCCTCATTCAATGGAGCAGCTGTAGAAAGCACTATCCAAATGGGTGTGTCTGTGTTCTAATCAAATTTTATTTACAAAACAGTTTTTTTTAATTAAATTTATTGAACAAATGCCTGCTCAGTCAATAAAATCAACAATTATAAAGCCAGCCAGATACCCACAGATACGTCTTTGGGTTACATTCATAATTTTGAACCAGAGAAGTGTGGGAGGGGGTCCCAGCCCTATAACTTCTTTTCTGTGTGACCTTAGTTAAACAAGTGACCCAGCTTCTCTGAACCCTGGTTTGCTTATGTGCAAATGGGGATCATGGAGTATCTCCCCATAATGTTGTGAGATTGGAAGTGAGGTCTAAAGTACTCTGCAGATTGTCTGGCCCTGTTGCACTTCAGGTCTTACTCGTTTGTCCTCTGTGGTTTTTGCAGAGTCACTATGGCTAACACCCTTCTTCTTCTGCCTACGGGAGCTCAGGTGCTTGGTAAATGAAGTTATTGTTGTTATTTTATAAATAATGCAAAACCAGATTTATTTGCATGCACAATGATGAGGATTAGGACTTTAGGTAGAACAGGAGAGCAATTGTCTGTCAGTGGGAGAGCCAGATTCTTAAGTAGCTGACTTTGGGACCTACTACAATGGGAACACTTGCTGTGTTGCCTTCAGAAGTGATGTCTCTTTACGGATGCTTCAGCAGGCTTTTCAAACATGCCTTAGTGCCAGGCTAGCTCTTCTAATTCCTTCTGACAGCCAAGATGGCTTCAGATGGATTTGGTTCACTGACCACTGTTTGCCAACCTCTGATGTAGATGATGTTCTCATGTATTTTGAATTAGAGTATGATTTTGTGAATCAAAGTCTCTGCACTGTCTGCTTTATTATACAATGGAAATTTCCAATCGCACATGGGGAAAAAACAAACCCAAACTGACTTTCTCAGTAAAGGCAACTTCTTTTCACTTATAACTAGAAGGTCCAAGCATAAACTTAACATGAGTCTAGACTTGATCCAGGAGTTCAGATAAGATTATTAAATTATTTCTTTCTCTCCATCTCTTGGCTTAACCTTCTGCTGGTTGGATCTAACCTCAGCATACCTATGTTCTCTGGCACTTCATGGTCACTTCTTTCTGCCAGTAGTTCCAAGGGAAGAGGCATCCATGCAAATCCTGGGATTCATTGGAATCATACCAGTTTGATTCAAACTGGAATCAAGCACCAATCATTGTTGGACCAGCATAATTGAAATTATGCTAATGAATCAGTAATAAAACTAATCTTTCTGATATATACCTAAAGTCAAAAGTCATTGCTGAATCATACAGACCAAGAATAGGCAAATAACGATCCCCAGAGGCAACATAGAATACTGAGATAGAGATTACAGGTGGAAAATATCAACTGTGTTTACAATACAATTTCCATGAAAAGTTATACTGAAACTGTAGAATATGTATGTGACGATAATCACCTTATCTTCAAAGCCTGCCCTGGCCCCTTACAGGGAAATGACTACCCACTGCTCTGTGCCCCTACAGTTTCATCCTCCTACCCCATATCATATCATCATAGCCCTTCAGTGCCTTAAATCACTCGATAATATATCTCCCCACTTGTGACTGCATTTTCCTTAATGGTAAAGAAGTTATCATTTCATTGTGTATCTCAATTGATTTCATAATGCCTGACAAATAGTATAAACCATAATAAATGCTGATTTCTTCAATAAATTATCTCCAGAATTAATTGTATAATAAACAATATTAAAAGATATCAGGTTACAGGGCACCTGCGTGGCTCAATGGGTTAAAGCCTCTGCCTTCAGCTCAGGTCATGATCTCAGGGTCCTGGGATCGAGCCCCACATCGGGCTCTCTCCTCAGCAGGGAGCCCGCTTCCACCTCTCTCTCTGCCTGCCTCTCTGCCTACTTGTGATCTCACTCTCTCTCTGTCAAATAAATAAATAAAATCTTTAAAAAAAGAAAGATATCAAAGTACATTAAGTAATCAGACTACCAGTTAGTCTGACACTCTATAATTGATACCTGCCCCCCACATCCCCTCACATACTCCAAATAAAGCTTTATTTTTGTTCAAAATCATTTGCATATTATAGAGATTTATTGACCTGTGGGAAGAGAAATACATAAAACATAAAATCCAGGCTCCAGCATCTAATTTGGGGCTTTGGTGATACTGCTCAAAATTAAGATTGAAGAGTTTGTCAAGAATACAAGTTGCTAGATAGTCATTGAATTTATAGGATTTTATCAGTTGTCCCGGTCAAACTGCTTAATTCTTTCAAGGGATTATATGTTGTCCTAGGAGGCAAAAAGCTGTGTCAGGAGGAACACGGGACAGAGAGTAGGAATAGTTAGGGTCCTGTCTTAAATATTGCACTTGATGGCTATGTGACCTTGAGCAAGTCATTTAATACCCCTGTACTTTAGGTTCTTCATGAATAAAATGAAACAAGTGGGGAGGACTTGGGTGACTCAGTCATTTAAGCATCTTCCTTTGGGTTGGGTCATGATCCCAGGGTCCTGGGATCATTCCTGGGATCAAGCCCCACATTGGGCTCCTTGCTCTGCGGGGAGCCTGCTTCTTCCTCTCCCTCTGCCTGCCACTCCCCTTGCTTGTGCTCTCTCATTGTCTCTGCCAAGTAAATAAATAAATAAATAAATAAATAAATAAATAAATAAATAAAATCTTTAAAATGAAACAAGGGTACCATGAAACCTTCAGCTTCATTCCAGTCAAATAATCTATAATCCTGCCATATATGTAGGGTATAGAGTATGCTTAGTAAACATTTATGTGGGGGAAATGGAATTGAGACTTGAGCATTTTTTAACACATTTTTAAAAGATTTTATTTATTTATCTGAGAGAGAAAGTGAGAGAGATCACAGAAGGAGAGGGAGAAGCACACTCCCCGCTGAGCAGGAAACCCGATGCAGGGCTCAATCCTAGACCCTTGGATCACAACCTAAGCCAAAGGCAGACACTTAACCGACTGAGCCACCTAGGTGCCCTGAGACTTGAGTATTTTTTAAATATGGTTTTTATTTTAAAATTATTTTAGATTTGCAGAAAATTGCAAAGATAGTACAGAGAGTTCCCAAATGCCCTACACCTACTTCTCCCTATTATTATCATTTACATTAGTGTGATACATTTACCATAATTAATTGATGCTTTATTATTAAAGTCTATGCTTTATTCAGATTTCTTTAGTTTTAACCTAATGTCTTTTTACTGTTTTGGACCCATCTGAGATAGTATATTATGTTTAATTGTCATGCCTCTTTAGGTTCCTGTTTTTCACACTTTCTTTGTTTTGATAACCTTGACAGTTTTGAGGAGTGCTGGTTAGGTATTTTATAAATACCTCAGTTGAGATTTGTCTGATGTTTTTCATGATTAAATTAGGGTTATAAATTTTGGGCATGAAGACCACTGAGGTTAATGTACCATTCTCATCATCACATTAAATCAAGGGTACATATTTTCAGTTTTACTTAAGACTGTTGATGTTGACCTTGATCACCTGACTGAGGTAATGAGACATGAGGCTTTTTTTATTGAAAAATCATGTTGTACCTTCTACGTGTCTAGTACTGTGCTAGATGTTGAACAAATAAACATGGTGTCTGCCCTCACTGAATATAACGTTGAATAGAGAAACTTAACTAAGTAATTCCATACCTAATTGTGTCCATATCTATACCTATACCATCATCCACACCCACCTAATTTAAATTGGTGGGCCAAAAAAGCCTTTCTAGGAAATGACATTAGCTAAGAATGTAAATCAGAAGTAAAAGACTAGACAAAGAAATTTGTGAAGAGACTTGAAGACAGAGAGTATTGCATATCTGAGCACCTGATGAGCTGATTAGAAGGGAGACAGAATGAAAGGGGGTGGAGGGAGATGCAGGAAAGGACCTGAAATGATGAAAGTTGGAGAGTAACCACAATAGCCTTCGCATTTCTGTGAGCTTGATTAAACTTCAGATGGGTTTCTTCCTGACTACAGGCCCCAATCTTCCCTTTTCTTAGAGCATTTACTTCAGAAAACTTGCAATTCTAAATTCTTTCCCTGACCTTTGAAATGGAAATCATTTTACAATCCAGATATATCTTTCTAAAGGACCTGGAAACCACATTCCCTTTGAAACATAATCACTGACGGAGTTAGCCCCCTATCTCCCAGATTCCTTAGGGGGCCAGGAGCCTAAATTCAAAAAAAGAAAACTAGCAAACATAGATGGACCGGTCACAGTGACCACCCTCTCTCCTAGTATCCTTCAGTACCTTTCCATTAGCTCACCCCACAGTTTTAAATATCCCCTCCCCACGTCGCCCTTTCTTTCAGCAGAGTTGAGTTCAGTCCTTCAACCTTACTGCAATAGTCTTGAATAAATTTTTCTTTCCTATTTATGATGCAAACCAAGAAAACCTAGAAAACGTGAGGAAAAAAGGCTTACAAAATCTATTTAAAGGCAACTGAGAGCACGTCCCTGAGAACTTGAGGGGCCAAGACCCCAAGGGGAAAGGGAAGTCAGCAATGGGCGTCAATTTTTGCATGCAAACCATTAATCTATAGCTGTGACTGAGTGTTTAAGAATTTGAATCAGATTTTCAGAAGTTTCGCTGGCATGATTGTCCCAAGTATTTCTTGCCTCTCTTTATACACACACAAGGAATTTATCTTTTGGTTGTGTCTGACTCCTTTGAACAATGGTATACGGAAGTGGTATCTGAAATTTCTTCTCTCTTGGGACACAGCCACCATACTGTGATAAAGTTCCAAATGCCACATGAGAAGTACACATGGAAGATGTATACAGAGAAATGGTCACAGCTGCATTAATCATTATAATTTACAGCTGAGACAGCCCAAATGTTTATCAACATTAGAAGGGGTAAATATTTTGTGATATATTCATACAATGAACACTAGAGAGGTTGAAAATAAACTGCTATGTGCAACAATATGTGTGAATCACACAAACATAATATTGAGTTGAAAATAAGCAAATCTAATTAATAGCCTGTTAAAAGTCAGTAGATACCCTTAAAGTGGAGTGGGAATGCTCTGGCCGGTGGGAGCCTGGGGAGAACTCTAACCCCAGTAATGTCCAATGCCTACCTGAGTGGTGTTTGTATGGATGTGTTCGCTTTGTAACAATTCATTGAGCTGTTCTATATGTTATAATTCAATTGTGGTTTTGTTTTGTGGATTTTTTGTTTTGTTTTGTTTTGTTTTTTGACAAAAATAACTTCAAATTGAACCGAAACCTTTCCTTAGCCATGGCTAATAGATTTTACCAATATTAGGGAGCTGGAAGAGAAATGGGAAGTCTATGAAAGAAATAAGAAGCTCTAACTGCCGTTGTATTTATACAATAGCAGTGGGATTTATTTTAAAGTCTATTGTGTAATCTTACTTGTGTCAGTGTCAAAAATCTGCCCCCTTTCTTGATTTTTGGCTCATTTCTGTTAACCTTTTGGAGTCCTCATTACCAGAAGGTTTAGCATTTTTCTTTCTGGGGAGACCTCAGATCCCCTTCCTTGTCACTCCCTGATCTCATTCTGTTTTCAGTAAATGGATTGTCTTCTGGGCCAAAGCAGTTCATGTGGAAATGCTCAATTGTCTTACCCTTCAGCCTATTTGTTTTCTAATTTACATTTATCCATCGAGTTTATGTCTTTAAATGTCACACACAGATGACTTTCAATCTGAGGAATAAAGCTCCTTAGTGTTCACAGAGCAAACAACCTTGTCTGCCTATCAAACATGAAGTATCAGAGAGAAGTGTGACTGTGAAGCCATTTCCACTGGTTCAGGGAGTTTTCTCTCACCTATTTACTTAGTGCCATTAAACCTGACAGCTTCCAGCCTTCAAATGATTCCTGTGGCGATAAAAGTCTATGTGTATTTCATGTCACTCAGCTAGTTTATAATGCTTGCTTGGTTCTTTCTTCTCCACAGAGATCCTGTGCAGCTCTTTCTCAATGATAATTGTACCTTTTTTTCCACCTGTTCTTTCACTGAGCTACTGGGCACATTTCTGTACCATTTGCTGCCATTTAACAAATTACAGTGAAATTTAGGTTTTTGCTCTCGGGTTTTATAATATAGCACATTATTGCTATACTATGCTAAAGCATGAAGATACACAGCTGAAAATGCATAACCACAGAACACCATTGATTCATTAAGTGACTTTTGAGTGTGTATTTTCTTTAGGAAGAGCTGTGCAAAGCATTGTTATAATAATTTGGAAATGATGACACAGACACAAAATCTCTTAGATAAAACAACAAATAAATTATATTGAGGAAGGCCTATAGAATTTCAAACTAAATGACCTTAAAGATCCAGTTCAAACCTTCAAGTTCATAGCCGAGTCAACTGAAGTCTAGAATGGTAAAAGAATGCCCAATGCTTTCGAGCCAGTAGGAAAGGCAGACTGACATTGAAAACCATGCATGCTGTCCACCACACAACATATATATGTATAAACAAGTGCTGAAATACAACAATAAAAACACTTGTAAAACTCAAATAATTCTTATTATCTATTGCATATGACATCCATGGAAACAATTTTGCCATAGTTTAATTTTGCTTACTTACTAGGCAACCTCAGTTTTCTTCAATAAGTAATGGTAACTATCTTGCCCTCACCTTAAAATGAAAAACCAAGGTGACCTTCTCAGTATTAGATCCCTTAAAGAAAGTGACCTCTATAAATATCTTCTGTCACAACTTATTTAAAGAGGTTTGGGAATAATGGAGGCCAAACTGTTCCAATGTAAATAAGTTATGGAAATATGCCAAGATGGAAAAACTATAATATGGCCAAGAAAGAAAGGGAGAGTAGAAAAGGGGGAAAAAAAAGGAGAAAAAGAAAAGAAAGAAGGTCAGTGAGCAGTTGTAAAAATGAGAGAAGGAGGAGAAAAGGGGAGAAATAAAATCCAAGTAGTCTCACTGTGAAGAGGTGAAATCAAACTATTCTATGAAATAAAGGATCACACCAAGAATGACAGAGCCCTTTTACAGGTATCTTTGGGGGCCAACCCTGAAACACCTTTACAGAATGATATACAACCTACTGATAGTAAATTTGGTTATCTCTAAAACTGCACATAGATTTCACTCCCACTGGAAATGAATGTAAAGCTTATGTGATAAAATAGCCTCCCCAAGGAAACTTTTTCATATGCAAGCAAAGCCTACACATACTAATAAAATCCGGTTTTATTTCCAATGGTACTTTTGTTTGATATGTTGACAATGGTCTACTTTGTTGAAAAACATTTCGATGAAACTATTCCTTTCAAATGTTGAAATAATACTGAATAAGTTGGGAGAAAATAAAATGGACAGGTTCATAGATAATAAACACATCTGTCATTAAGCCTGAAATGTTAGCAGTGAATCCCAGATGAATTGAGATGACTAGATGTGGGAATAATTATAAATATTTTCACATTTGGTAAACAATCCCAAAAAGATTTGTTACATTAAAGGGACATTAAATAGCATCATTAAACACCGAAGTTAAGCGGGAAAAGCAACGGGGAATAGCATTGTTCAAGAGTGAGTTGAAGGGTCAGGTCTTTAATCATAAAGTAAAATATCAAAGATGTTGACTTGCAAAAAGCTATCATTTGAAAAATGCAACATTTATTTGATAAATTATTTGGACACACATCGTAAGCAACATTTTGGTTTTGTTTTTAATTTAATGAATGAATTGAGCCTGTAAACCAATTATTTTGGCATTATATAAACAAAACCATTAACTCTGCTTTTTTTTTCTTTAGTAATCTGGGTAAACAAAAATGAATTAATCATAATCTTTGGTTCATAGTGCACTGTCATTGTGTGAGTGGCCTACTTCTATTCATTCATTTACTCATTTACATTTTAAAATTATTTATTTAAAAAAACTGGTAAATAAGCAAAATTAACAACTTATTCTTTTAACAATTTTTTAACGTATAGTTTACTGGCATCAAGTACATGGACACTGTTGGACTGCCATCACCACAGTCCATCCATACACAGTTTTCCATCTTACAAAACTGAAACTCTGCACTACTAAGAAAGAACTCTTCTTCCTCATCATTCCGTGGTAGCTCCCATTCTACTTTCTGTTTCTATTAGTTGGACTGATGTAAGTACCTCATGTGAGTAGGAGAATCATAACAGCATTTGTATTTTTGTGATTATCTTATTTCACCTTGCATTATGTCCTCTAGTGTCATGTTGTAGTGTGTGTCAGAATTTCTTTCCTTTTTAAGGTTGAATAATAGTCATTGTGTATAAGCGCCACATTTTGTTTATCCATCCATCCATCGATGGACACTTGGATTGCTTCCATCTTTTGATTATTATGATCAAGACTGCTATGAACCTGGGTGTGCAAATATCTTTTCCTGTCCCTGCTTTTAATTCTTTTGGCTATAGATCCAGAAGTGAGATTGCTGGATCATAAGGTAATCCTATTTTTAATTTTTTGAGGAATCTCCATACTGTTTTCCATAGCAGCTGCCCCATTTTACATTCCCACCAGCAGTGCACAAGGATTTCATTTCCTCCACATCCTCACAAACACCTACTTCTGCTCTTTTAATTACGGCCATGCTAATGAGCGTGAAGTGGTATCTCATTGTCAATTATTTATTTACTTTTTTAAATTTTATTTATTTGACAGGGAGAGATCGCAAGTAGGCAAAGAGGCAGGCAGAGATGGGGGAAGCAGGCTCCCCACTGTGCAGAGAGCCAGATGTGGGGCTCAATCATAGGACGCCTAGATCATGACCTAAACTGAAGGCAGAGCTTTTAACCTACTGAGCCACCCAGGCGCCCCTATTTATCTACTTTTAATACTATAAGAAATATCCCCAAATCTATCACCTAACCAGAACTAGAATATTATAGCTATGCACATGCTCCTCTCTTATCTCATTTCTTCCTCTCTCCCTCCCTAATGGTAATCTGAGGTCATTGCTTAGCATTTCTTATTTTTTATGAATATGTATATAGTCTATGACCAAATTTCTCTACTTTTACTTGAACCATGACTATCACCTGTGAAGAAAAAGAGAATTTAACAGATATGTCTCTCTAAGCAGGAACAAAAATAATCATGACCACATAGCCACTAAGAAGCCAGTTAAACCTATTCACTTCTTGTGGTTACAATAACTTGATGAAAAATGTTATGTTAATTAGATAATTCACTCTAAATTATTCAGTTTAACGAATAGTAGATAACTGTACCCGGCATTGCAGAATGTGCAAAAATGAATATAAGCAGTTCCTCCATCAATACTGAGCTTATTATCTAGTCATTTTTTATCTACTTCATGTGTTCAAGGCTATGAGTAACACAAAGAAATCCAACAGACATTACCCTCTTAACAACCACTCAGGATTGTATGGTCTGTATTCTTAATCTGACGTCTTCTGTGGCAGACATGGGTTTTCGGTACACCTGTTCCCTTTTCTTTGGAGAACATACTTAGAATATATTTTCCAGATCCTTTTATAATTACCCATGATCGTGTGCATAGGTTCTGGTTAATGGATTCTGGAAGGAAATGATGCACACTCCCTCTGAGGCTGAAAACCTCATGCCAACTTATACTCACTTTTTACCCCTGTCTGCTAGTCAAGGACACGGAAGCCCTAGGGAATGGTGGAGACACAAGTTAGAGCCTGCATCCATGAATCACCTTATAGATGTCTGCCTGCTGTCACACAGAAGAGCTCCTGAGCAATCAGTTAAACTCCCACAGTGTTAAACCCCTTGCAATTGTCGAGAGCTAATCTGTTACCGGGGATAGCATTTACTGTATCTAATATTCCCCCTGCTCCTGGAGGGACCCACATCCAAGCAATTACAAAGACCATAATTTGAACCTCAGAACCTTAGGGCCTTAGGTTCTCTGAGGTTGGGATTCTGCTTTTGTCATCTTATTAATTTACTCATTCAGCAGTTATTATTATATACAATTTCCTTTTACCATCAGTGAAATAGCAGAGAGGCGAATGGACAGAGCACTGTTTTCATGGACTTTATTTTCTCGAGTAGAAAGATGACAGATAATAAACCAGTAAGCATATTAGTATATAATATAGTGATGATAAGTGTTGGAAAAGTGCTTAGTGAGAGGCTAAATGATTTGAGGGCGATATTCAGATAAAAAAATAAAGCACTAGAAAAGAACGAATTAAATATTTCAGAAAAATATTAAGAAGCTGAATATCATCAAGATTAGAAAATGTATTTCATTTATTTTAGCTAAATATGACTCTATTTAAAATGTATTAACAGTTATGAGCCTCTTTTTCAGTATAGATATAAAGAGAATAGCAATATTTAATTTGGGTAAAATTTTTGGAGGAGTGCATTTAATGAGATAAATGCCTGTCACTTGGTGGATATCAAAGAATGATAACTGATTAGTGAATTTTCTCAATAATGTTATTCATAAACCTTAAAGTGTCAGTCAGGTAAGGAGAAGGAAATGTTACAAGTCAGCAGTGGAGTAATTCCTAAATGCTGATCCAGACAA
Source organism: Procyon lotor (assembly GCA_028646535.1). NCBI lineage: Eukaryota > Metazoa > Chordata > Mammalia > Carnivora > Procyonidae > Procyon > Procyon lotor. The sequence continues at coordinate 116,878,175 of CM053606.1, forward strand.
AAGACTTATTAGAATTTAGAGGAGAAAAGTGACAGGAAAAAAATGGCTTTGGGCTTGGCTTTAAAGGGTGAAAAAGATTTGGTTGGGAAGAATTAAGGAGAGAGGAACAACCTGTGTTAATGAAATGCAAGGAAGAGAAAATAGAGGTGTGAACAGAGAGTGAGTAAACCGGTTGGATGAAGTAAAAACTATAGTCAAGGAGCAATGGAAGCTCCAGTTTTAAATATAAGCTTGATCTATAAAACAAAGGGCCTTGAATGCCGAGGTAAGGCATCTTGTAAACACAATTGAGCGGTAGAAAGATCACACCAAAACTGATTAATCGATTCTAGGAAACGTCTCTCAGCCGTCTGACAGTTTATTCAGCATAATGCCAATCACTGTCATTCTCTCAGCCAGAGGTACAGTTTATAAAAACAAACAATACATGTTTCATTCATAAAGATCTTTAAAAAATGACTGTCACAGTGCCCTGCCCACAGTCTATATATAATGCATATCGTTCATTACAGATTTATCTTATCACCTCATACACATGTCAGTTAGCAGAAGATGAAATTACTTCTTTACAGATTTGTGTCATGTTTCTCCCATTATCCCAAAATGAGAAGACATGAGTAATGGGAAATTTGAGAATACTGAACGAATTAGTTCTGGTAAAGAAATATATTTAAGTTGACTTGCTTTAATTAAATTTACATCTTCACCTCTGTTATAATGGAGTAGAAATTTAAAGCGCTTTTATTTTTCATTAGCATTAAAAATGGAAACACTCTTTTTTTAAGTTTTATTTATTTATTTGACAGAAAGATAGAGCCAGAGGGAATGGCAGAGAGCAAGGGGGAAGCAGGCTCCCCACTGAACAGGGAGCCTGATGCAGGACTCAATCTCAGGCCCCTGGGATCATGACCTGAGCTGAAGGCAGACTCTTAACCATCTAAGCCACCTAGGTGCCTCCAAAATGAAAACACTCTTAAGAATAGAAAGAAAAGAACAAAAGAATAAGCAAAAGATGTTCAGCATTGTCCACATCTTCAGACAAAATAACTTCTAATTTCAAAGCTTTTTTATAGATCCAGCTATGACGTGCTCAGTAGTAAAATAAAACTCATCCTTGCAACAATATAAAGACAGGCTAATACCTCTCTGTGCTTTATTCTACCTTTCAAGGGGGCAACCATGATAGGGAGAAAGATTTTGACCAAAGCTTTAATTCCTTTTTTCTTTTTAAAGCTTTTATTTATTTATTTATCTATTTGTTTATTTATTTATTTATTTGTCAGAAAGAGAGAGAGAGAGCACAAGCGGGAGGAGCAGCAGAGGGAACGGGAGAAGCAGGCTCCCTGCCAAGCAGGGAGCAGGGATTCGATCCCAGGACCCTGGATTATGACCTGAGCCAAAGGCAGACGCTTAACCGACTGAGCCACTCAGGTGTCCCCCAAGCTATAATCCTTTAAGGGACATTGGCAAATTGTACTTAAGCCAGGATCCATTGAGATTTTTGAGGACAGTCCTAAAATGTGGCCTGAATGGTGTATTCATTGTCATATCTGTAATTATGGGTTTCCTTTTCTTCCTATCCCTTGGCAGTAGACTGTGACAAAGGACATGTATGGAAAAGGGGGTGGGGGGAGCGCATTATAAGCTGCATGTTAGAAGATTCTGAGA